>OY744553.1:3514823-3537323 GCA_963556195.1 Sepiola atlantica
TAAAAGCTTATCAGAGAAGGGGCGGCCTCGAGGAGAGACATTCGTTTCGTCTTTTTATCTACAAGTTCAGATATGCTTTCTGAAGTTCAATTTGTGTACGAAAAGCACCACAATGCTCGTTATTTTGCCCATAATTTTGAATTGTAAGAAATAAATTTTAAAATAAATACCGAAAAAAACGATTCAACCAAATTCAGTATCATTCAGAAATATAAGTTTAAGAACAGCTAGATTTGCATACAAAATTGCTCTGAAGAAAGCCGGGTGAGCACATCGATCGAAACCTAGTCGAAATGTGAATAAAAACGACAAAGAAAATTGTGATAAGAGAAATAATGCGCAGACTATCAATTATCTTCCACCAATTCAAAATGTATCTTCATTTTTTGGGGGGCCATTTCTTTTTTTTCTTCTCAGTTCTAAATGGGGCATGAATAATTTTGAAACAAATCAGGAAAAACAAGATCAGATTATGGGGGAGATCAATTATCTTTAAAATGGCTGACACGAGCGTGTCGTGCGCAGATAGACAGATATTAAGATGCGCAAGAAAGCCAAGATGGCGGATGGTATCTGACGGCGAAAAAAATTAAAGATTTTACGCTATTTCTTATTTATTTTATTTGATGTTTTTTTTGAGAGATCAAAATAATAATTTATTTGACGCGCGCTTAAACAATTTAATTAAAGATATAAATGTATCAGATAATATTAGGCTTTCTCAGACAGCCTAATAAATGAGATAAAACAAATCTGAGTGAAGTTTAATTAATTTTTTTTTGTATTTCTTAATAATGTATTTTCAAACATTTTCTCGATGTGAAATCTGGTTTTTGATTCATTGTCGGCATATTTTAGACCAAATAAAAAAGTGTAAATCTGGTTTACACCCCCGAAATACAACATGGACAAACCCTATCTTAGCAATGCCCTTATTTGGCATGTTATAGTAAGATAATGATGGTGGTGGTAGTGGTTGCAGATACAGACGCGGCGACCCCATCTCGTTCAGTAACTTCGGTTGATTGAGGACTTCGGGATGGGGTAATACTAAAAAAACTATCCCTTTTTTATTTTTTTATGAATTTCGGTTATCTCCCATTAGATAAAAATTTATTCCAGGACAAGAAATACAATTTCAAACCAACAATAAATAAACAATCATGGCTGACATTGTGAAGACAAACCAAAACAAGTCCAATTATTTATAAGACAATAATGTGAGAGAAAGAGAAGCAAAGAGACAGATACAGAAATAGGTAGATAGAGAGAGTGAGAGAAAGAAAGAGAAGCAAAGAGACAGATACAGACATAGGTAGATAGAGAAGGGGAGAGAAAGAAAGAGAAGCAAAGAGACAGATACAGACATAGGTAGATAGAGAGAGACAGATACAGACATAGGTAGATAGAGAGGGGGAGAGAAAGAAAGAGAAGTACAGAGACAGATACAGACATAGGTAGATAGAGAGGGGGAGAGAAAGAAAGAAGAGCAAAGAGACAGATACAGACATAGGTAGATAGAGAGGGGGAGAGAAAGAAAGAGAAGCAAAGAGACAGATACAGACATAGGTAGATAGAGAGAGACAGATACAGACATATGTAGATAGAGAGGGGGAGAGAAAGAAAGAGAAGCAAAGAGACAGATACAGACATAGGTAGATAGAGAGAGTGAGAGAAAGAAAGAGAAGCACAGAGACAGATACAGACATAGGTAGATAGAGAGGGGGAGAGAAAGAAAGAGAAGCAAAGAGACAGATACAGACATAGGTAGATAGAGATGGGGAGAGAAAGAAAGAGAAGCAAAGAGACAGATACAGACATAGGTAGATAGAGAGGAGGAGAGAAAGAAAGAGAAGCAAAGAGACAGATACAGACATAGGTAGATAGAGAGGGGGAGAGAAAGAAAGAGGAGCAAAGAGACAGATACAGACATAGGTAGATAGAGAGGGGAGAGAAATAAAGAGAAGCACAGATACAGATACAGACATGGGTAGATAGAGAGGAAGAGAGAAAGAGTGAGAAGCACAGAGACAGATACAGACATAGGTAGATAGAGAGAGTGAGAGAAAGAGAGAGAAGCACAGAGACAGATACAGACATAGGTAGATAGAGACGGGGAGAGAAAGAAAGAGAAGCAAAGATACAGATACAGACATAGGTAGATAGAGAGGAAGAGAGAAAGAAAGAGAAGCAAAGAGACAGATACAGACATAGGTAGATAGAGATGGGGAGAGAAAGAAAGAGAAGCAAAGAGACAGATACAGACATAGGTAGATAGAGAGGGGGAGAGAAAGAAAGAGAAGCAAAGAGACGAATACAAACATAGGTAGATAAAGAGGGGGAGAGAAAGAAAGAGAAGCAAAGAGACAGATACAGACATAGGTAGATAGAGATGGGGAGAAAGAAAGAGAAGCAAATAGACAGATACAGACATAGGTAGATAGAGAGGGGGAAAGAAAGAAAGAGAAGCAAAGAGACAGATACAGACATAGGTAGATAGAGAGGGGGAGAGAAGGAAAGAGAAGCAGAGAGACAGATACAGACATAGGTAGATAGAGAGGGGGAGAGAAAGAAAGAGAAGCAAAGAGACGGATACAGACATAAGTAGATAGAGAGGGGGAGAGAAAGAAAGAGAAACAAAGAGACTGATACAGACATATGTAGATAGAGAGGGGGAGAGAAAGAAAAAGAAGCAAAGAGACGGATACAGACATAGGTAGATAGAGAGGAAGAGAGAAAGAAAGAGAAGCAAAGAGACGGATACAGACATAGGTAGGTAGATAGAGAGGGGGAGAAAGAAAGAGAGGGGGAGAGACAGATACAGACATAGGTAGATAGAGAGGGGGAGAGAAAGAAAGAGAAGCAAAGAGACAGATACAGACATAGGTAGATAGAGAGGGGGAGAGAAAGAAAGAGAAGCACAGAGACAGATACAGACATAGGTAGATAGAGAGGAGGAGAGAAAGAAAGAGAAGCAAAGAGACAGATACAGACATAGGTAGATAGAGAGGGGGAGAGAAAGAAATAGAAGCACAGAGACAGATACATACATAGGTAGATAGAGAGGGGGAAAGAAAGAAAGAGAAGCAAAGAGACGGATACAGACATAGGTAGGTAGATAGAGAGGGGGAGAAAGAAAGAGAGGGGGAGAGACAGATACAGACATAGGTAGATAGAGAGGGGGAGAGAAAGAGAGAGAAGCAAAGAGACAGATACAGACATAGGTAGATAGAGAGGGGAGAAAGAAAGAGAAGCAAAGAGACAGATACAGACATAGGTTGATAAAGAGGGGGAGAGAAAGAAAGAGAAGCAAAGAGACAGATACAGACATAGGTAGATAGAGAGGAGGAGAGACAGAAAGATAATACAAGTCAAGTATTCGTTCTAGACAATCTACCCGGCAGGAACTGGGGCATTTCATTGGCCTTCTATCTGTCAGGCTGAGGTATATGTCCTGGGTAGTTCTATGAGGTGCACCCTCCCAATCCTTGTCTCCCCTCTTTGGGGTGGAGTAAGTTTATTTCTTACTCCCTGAGGCGCTCTGACCGGCGAATGCCGGCAAATCTGCCCAGGCTATTTTTAATAGGCCAGGGGGACTAGCTTTATTCTCACCCACTTTTTGTACCTTGTCTCACATATTCCTGCGGTGCAAAGGAATTACATATCTGCAGATACAGACATCTTTAGAGAGGGTGACAGTATCAGAAAAATCGGAAGTGATTTTACATCCGTTCAACTCGATTTCGCTCTCTGTAGCTGATATCTTGACGAAGAAGGTTTGGTGAAAAACTGTTTCCCGCTCACCCCAAGGAGTGGAGCCGGGGCAATTAACACAGTGCGCACATGGCCGCGAATATCTTCGCGTAGTAATTTATTCTATCTCTCTAGTGCAAGCAAAAACCCCACCCGTTGGTCTGTTAGTTTAATAAATATTCGGGACTTTGGTTTAATCTGATGATGATGATGATGATGATGATGATGATGATGATGATGATGATGATGATGATGATGATGATGACGACGACGACGACGACGACGAGCAGCTTCTTTTTCAGATTTTTCGTGTAAAGTTCACTTGCACTGGCCCACCTAGATACTAAATCCATACTAGCTGATGTAATCGTTCTTTACAAACGTCTATGTATTATGTAACATTATGGCTTTCTCCAGTTTAAAAGTATGCCAGGGGATTGTTTAGATAAACATTATATTTACCATAACCCATAAGATAAAATCACTTAGGCAAGGTTTTACGATTCGGTTAGTGAAAATCCTATTCAGCATATCACTAATTCAAGATCTTTAACTGAAAGAACGAAAAACTACTTATCATAATTATATTGGATATTTATAAGTTTGCGTGAAGCCAGTCGACAAAAAACAAGGTATGTTTGAAATTAAGTTTGTATTTAAATTTTTTAAATTACATTTTTAGAGAAATATGATTCATGACTGTCTGTATCAGATAGACAGTTGGGTCTATATGCACGTATTTTCTTTGATATAGTTAGTGATGCTATAGGCAAACTAAAGGGTTCGTAGATATAATTAGCAGAGGTTTGACTTTTATCAGCTTCTTTGCAGAGAGGACTTGGCATTTACAGTTTGCATTCACGGGGTAATTTTTTTACCATAGCAGTCGTAGGAAGAAGAGGAACTATCATTCGCTTAATTAGGCCCAGAAACACGTGTCCATTGATTACTTTTATGTACGTATGAAATTAATAAAAAATATACATATTAACACGAAATACGTCCTGTAAAGTTAAGGGCGACTAATAATGAAACTTTCTGCATCTTAATCACTTAGGAAGTGAAACGATCGAAATAATAGTAGTTAGAAAACAAGGAACGCTACAATCACCAATAAAAACAATTACAAAAATACATTATACACCCCCCACACATACACACACACACACACACATATATATATATATATATATATATATATATATATATACATATGGGAAGAAAAGAATGAATATATATATATATATATATATATATATATATATATATATATAAAGATAGATGAAAGAAGAGTGATAAACATATACGAATGTCCAGATTTATTTCAAACTTCGATTGTTCAATGCATAGTATATTCTGTAATAAAATTATGTTTATTATTCTTTCCTTAAGCCAAGGCTTTTCAAAGATCGAAATCTTATCATCAGAGGAATTATACAGATAGATAAGTTGGCAGTGGAAAAGCCAAAATTCAACATTTGAAAAAATATTAAGAATTGAGAGTTGAAAAAAAGTTCGTGTAAAAAAGATATTGGGTTTGTCCAGTTGGTTATTGTCCGATGATAAGGTCTCCAATGAAAGGAGATTTAGATGGAGAAGAAAAGTATTCCGTGAAGGCAGCATGGAAAAGCGTTGAAAAATGAAGTAACTCCAATAGTGAGATGTTGAGTACAAATCGTAGGTGGAGCGCACTTAATCGGAATTAATATGAGAAATTGGGCCATTTTAAAAATACTTCCTGGGCCGAAGCTGAATGATATTGGTAGTTACATATTTAAGCAATATATATATATATATATATATATATATATATATATATATATATATATATATATAGGTTTGGTTTGGTAGTTTTGTTTTACGGCATATCAACCCTTTTTGGGTTATTTAATGCCGAATCTGGTCATTATAGTGAAAGTTTTTATGCTTCAAGTTCTTTATATCTTCAAATGTTTAATCAGGGTTTTTGGTTTGGTAGTTTTGTTTTACGGCATATCAACCCTTTTTGGGTTATTTAATGCCGAATCTGGTCTTGTTTTCTTCTCTTTTTTGTTTCTTTCCCCTTTTAATATCTGTTTCTATTTAACCCATAGTTGGGACCCTAACAGGTACTACCACTCCGGGTCAGGGTGGACCTGGGAGCAATGGTAATTAAGAGGAGGCTCCACATTCCCCAAAGTCCGTAAGCCGGATCTCACCATCGGATGTAGTTTAAGGTCATATCCAGGACCGGGAGTAGGGTAGGAAAAATAAAAATAAAAAAGGGGAGGGAGAAAGGGAGAGGGGCTGTTGTTTTTGTTTTTGGTTTTGTAGAACATAATTAAGTTTTACAAACAAACAAAAAAAAAAAAACGTCAATGTAGGTGAATTTCGTCTCAGGGAGCCACAGGGCAGCCTGATCTGGTATCACCAGTATATATATATATATATATATATATATATATATATATATATATATATATATATAACTAAACACTTATGTACACGTTTATATATTTTATATATGCAAATATAACTTGAACTGATTGAAAATGTATACTTTTTGTCATTTTACTTCAGCCGAACTTCTCAAGGACCCCCTTCTCTAGGGTTAAGCACTTAATCTCTGTATGAGATACATAGGTATTCGAATATTCTATTAAAGTTTTCTTTTATTTGGGAAACCTTTACTTAATAAAATTGATTTATTTCCGTTAGATTGAACAATCAAAACAGTATAAAGTCAACGTATACAGCCAACCCGTGCTCCCATACCGTCAATTATAAAACGCATCTCCATCGAATAATCTATAATTGATAAAGTTAATGATATCACCTACTAGTGTGTTTCACAACTTCATACCTTTATTTGGCAGAGTGCCATTCCATATGTGACAAATGTCTATTTCCCAATAATAATAAGCGTTATTTAATGTTTAAAACGGCAAACAAGATTTCTCCTCCAAGATGTAGTATGCTCCGATGAATTGGCTGCTCTGGTGCCCCCCTCGACGTAAATTCACTAGACTAACTCGACAATAAACTAAATCTCATTCATTCACTGTGGAGGTCCCCAGATGCCGGAGAGCTTTCTACTCAAATAGCTTCAATCCTCGTGCTGCTGGCCTCTGGAACTCCCTACCTGCCCCCTGTTTCCCCGACAGTACTGACATGCAGAAATGTAAAGCTAATGTAAACAGACATCTCGCTGCGCAGATCCCAAGTTAGGCTGACACCCCCCAACCTTCTCCCCTTTTCTTTTTTCTCAGTAGCCTCTTACGTCTACAGTGGCGGCCTGCCTTGTTTGGGGTGAACCATGTTAAAAAAAAATTAAAAAATCTGTCGCAGGTGGACATGTCTCGACGATCGTCAAATCAGAGAAACTTGTAAATAGAAGTACTTTAACTAACTATGCCAAAGTATTTTAATTTTTGTTAATAATATGAATAAACATGTGAACCGTAATAACTGTGTCGTTGTCTTTTTCTGACTATCTGCTCCAAATCGATTTCTACCGCAAGTACAGCCTCTACAGTAGCGACACCATATGAGACATTTTTTTTTATTTCCCTCTAAACTCAGTTAAACGAGCGTCGGACAATTTTTCTTCTTCAAGATTAAGTAATCGGGATCATTTCCTATTTTTTTTTTTTTTGGAATACCGGAAATAATTTCGCTCATGATTTATTGCAAAGAAACGAAATTATGGTGCAAAGTTACGCAGAACGCACAGCTGTGATGTATTCGACCGGCTACTAGACATAACATATTTCTCCAAATATCGATTTGTTTATAGAAAAATAGAAGAAAGATTGAGAAGATTTCGAGGAAAATTCTTACAAAATTGCAAATCTTGTTTCACAGATATACAGAAACAAATGTGTGCTAAAGTTTTGGAAACAATAAAAAAAAAGTTTCAAAGTATCGGCGCAAAAGAAAATATGGAAAATCGCAGAAAAATCATGTAACTTTAACTTTTATCCCCCGTTCATATTATCTTTTTTATTATTATTTTCTCCCTTAAGAGTTTTAATACTGAAAATAAGCGGTGTGTTCTCTGGAGACTGAGTGACAACAAGTCTCTTGAGATTTTCACTGTCAATTATAAAACAAGAGTACAAAGGTCAATCACATAATCTATAATTAATAATATTAATGATATCACCTAGCCCACCTATTAGTGTGTTCCTATTTACATAAAGATTGCAAATTATTTACGTTATCATAACCGCCGTTTACCATTGATTTCTCTCTCGAAACAATCATTGGTCTTTCGGATACACCCTAACCTTACATTCTAACCCAACCCAAACCATAAGCCTAACCTTAACACTAACACTTACCCTTAACCATAACCATAACCCTTCACCATAATACTAACCCTAACCCTAACCCTAACCCTTTGCCCTAACCCTTTACCCTAACCCTTAAACCTAACCCTAACCTTAACCCCTAACCCTAACCCTAACCTTTAACCCATAACCCTTGACCCTAACCGTTAACCCTAAACCCTTACCCTAACCGCTTACTTTAACCCTTTACCCTAACCCTTAACCATAACCCAAACACTTGACATAATCCTAAACCTAACCCTTACCCAAAACCCTAACCCTAACCCTTAACCCTTAACCCTTACCCTAACCCCTTACCCTAACCCTTTACCTTAACCCTTAACCATAACCCAAACACTTGACATAATCCTAAACCTAACCCTAACCTTAACCCCTAACCCTAACCCTAACCTTTAACCCATAACCCATAACCCATAACCCTTTACCGTAACTTAACTCTTAACCCTTAACCCTTAACCCTTACCCTAACCCCTTACCCTAACCCTTTACCCTAACCCTTAACCATAACCCAAACACTTGACATAATACTAAACCTAACCCTTACCTAAAACCCTAACCCTAACCTTTAACCCATAACATTTTACCCTAACCCTAAACCATAACCCAAACACTTGACATAATTTTAAACCTAACCCTAACCGTAACCCCTAACCCTCACCCTAACCTTTTACCCATAACCCTTTACCCTAACTCTTAACCCTTAACCCTTAACCCTTAACCCTTACCCTAACCCTTTACCCTAACCCTTAACCATAACCCAAACACTTGACATAATCCTTAACCTAACCCTAACCTAAAACCCTTACCCTAACCCTAACCTTACCGTAACCTAACCATTTACCCTAACCTTAGCCTTAAACCTTAACCCTAACCTGTAACCATAATCCTAACCCTAACCCTCAACTCTAACCCTTACCCTTTACCTTAACCCTAACCCTTTACTCTTACTCTAACCCTAAACCATAACCCTTACCCTTAAACATAATTCTAAACTTAGCCCTAATCCTAACTCTTTCACCTAACCCTTTACCCTAACCCTAACCATAACCCCTAACCCTAACCCTAACCCTTAACCATAACTCAGACATAATTCTAAACATAACCCTGACCTTAAACCCTAACATTAAACCCTAACCCTAACCCTAACCCTAACTTTAAACCCTAACTCTAACAATTAACCCTAACACTTAACCCTAACCCTTTACCCTAACCCTAATTGTAAACCCTAACTCTAACACTTAACCATAACTCTAACACTTAACCATAACTCTAACACTTAACCCTAACTCTAACACTTAACCATAACTCTAACACTTAACCCTAAAACTCAACCCTCAACCCTTACCCTCAACCATGACACTAACCCTAACCTCCCTAATGTCCCAGTATTGAACGCACCCTTCAAGTGGAGATCTAGTTGATGCTCTCCATCTACGGCATTTCCATGCTGCTTTACCCCTCGAGACAATCTTGTGTGTAATTAGCCGACGCTAGTGCCATCAATGTGTGTATGTGTTTCATGGATTCAGTTCTTTCACGTACCAGTCTCCTATACCTAATCAACCCATGCATAGAGTTTTGTTGACATATCTGAGATAATTCATCATCCATTAGTCTCTCCCTCGTAGACAGTGTCCAAATAAGACTCTTATCTAATTAGTTCCACACTGTCTGGGAAGCTGCAACCCCTGTCCCATCGCCGCAACGTTACATCGCTGTGTTTTTTTACAATTGCTTCATAAGACTGTGTTCCTACGAACTTGTACCCCATCAATGTAAACACCTCAACCAACCCGTCAAGCAGTAAATGCACACCTTTTCACTGTAGAGGTCTCCAGATTTAAATCTAATGTGAACACGCACCTAACTGAAAAAAAAAACCCTCCTTACTCAGGATCTGGCCCCTTTTATTTAGAGTAACCCCTTATGTCTAAGTGGTAGTGTGCTTTTGTGCGGGTGAAAAGATTTTTTTTTAATTCAAATATATAAGCATAAAAATACCTAACCGTACGTAGATAGAGATAAGTACACATTGATATTTATTATGGAGCGGAAGCTGAAAGAGATTGGTTATGTCACGAAGTTTGAAAAGAACGAAAAGATCAGGAGTCGTAAGACCTTGGAATGTGCACTCGATGACACCGAACTCGCAGGGGGGGGGGGGGAAATAACACAAGAACAACGATGCTGAAAAAAGTAAGTAAAACCCGAAAAGGCTTATGTAATATTAAGATGTCAAAAACTTAGATAGATTACAATAAACATATCCGAAATCGTGTGAATGAAAAATAAATGATTCAGATAAAACTGGGTAATGCTTCGGATTTGTTTTCCCAGATGAGGATTGATAATTCGTATAATTATGATGATCGGGACTACTATTTTCATGTTTATTGCAATATTTACAACGCTTCGGCATATATAACTAAGCAGAGATGCTCGGCCTTTTGGTCGAGATCAAAGTGTAGTATCTGTTCCGATGGATACTGCACGCCTGTCCTGTGCAGTTCTAGGAGGTCCACCCTCCCAGGCTTCGCCTCCCCTCTTTGGGGAGGAGTAAGTTTATTGCTTACTGTCTGAGGCGCCCCTACCGGGGAATGCCGACGGGGCTGCCCAGGCAATTTTTAAATGGCCAGAGTGCTCACCTCTCGAGCGCTGGCTTTTAACCCCACTTTCTCGACCCAAGCTGTGGTCACATCTTACTTGTGGGAGTAAGATAAAACTGGCCTTGTGCCTAACTCCGGGAGGAGTAAATAAATATCTGTTCCGATGGATACTGCACCCTATAGACTGGTATTGTCTTGGCCTTCGGGGCTTGATTTACGCCGGTCTATGGGTCTGTCCTGTGCAGTTCTAGGAGGTCCACCCTCCCAGGCTTTGCCTCCCCTCTTTGGGGAGGAGTAAGTTAATTGCTTACTGCTTGAGGCGCCCCTACCGGGGAATGCCGACGGGGCTGCCCAGGCAATTTTTGATGGTCAGAGTGCTCACCTCTCGGGCGCTGGCTTTTCAACCCCCACTTTCCGACCCGAGCTTGGGTCACATCTTACTTGTGGGAGTAGGATAAAAACTGGCCTTGTGCCTAACTCCTGGAAAGGAGTAAATTACTCTATAACTAAGCAGAGAAGGGTTAGCATATGTAGAACAGTTGAGGTAGCAGGTTCGGTTTACAGAGGAGGACCAAGGAAAATATGGGAGGCAGTGATAAAAATGGACCGGTGGGATAAATAAAGATCCGGCCAGAGATAGGTTACTTTAAAAGTCAATTTCTTAAAGCTGTCCAACACATGTCAGCATGTAAAATGGACGTTGACACTCTACCTGAGATCTCCAACGTTCAAACTCCTCTGCTAAACATTCACAGGTAACATGAATTGGAACAATATTACGGGAGATGTTGTTGTTTCCTCCACTTTCAAATATGAAATCGCGAATGCACATGAGATAGGTATCAAATGTTAAAAGTTCATATTTTTTTTAAGCATCCAATAATAATAATAATATCAGGATATACGGACACATTGAAAAGGCCAAGTCTATTGGCGAAATATTTGTATTGCTATAAACAACAAAAAAAAATGAAAGTTTATGAAAAAAGTAAAAAAAAATCCGTTTCGATTTCTTTTTACTTTTAACATCCATATCGCATCTTTAAATGCTTCAAAGGTATTTATTTTACCTTATTCCTTATTAAATATCAATTGGATGCTTAAAAAAAAATGAACTTAAAAAATTTTATATATATATATATATATATAAAGTTAAAAAACTCAAACACACATATCAAACGATTTGTGCTATCATGTATTTCATCCTGGAACGGAAGTCATTAGGTAAATTTTGAATAGCTTGCCACTTGTTTATTAAACAATAGAAAAACTTATACTGTTTTAGAAATTTTAACGTGTGAGTAATCTACCTGAAACAAAACATTCTTAACGGACCGAACATTATATATATATATATATATATATATATATATATATATATATATATATATATATTAGTATTTCATGTATCATGCATAAAATTTTATAAGGAGATATCATTTTTTATGTATCAATTTTCAGTATTTACTTCGACAGTGCTCGATACGTAAGTAGAGCTAGATAGTAAGCTATGAAAATATATTTATGGCAATCAAGCTACACAGAGGCTCCCGCGTTTCATCCCCGGGGATGAAACGCGGGAGCCTCTGTGTAGCTTGATTGCCATAAATATATTTTCATAGCTTAATATATATATATATATATATATATATATATATATATATATATATATATATATATATATATATATATATATATATAAATTCCCGAAACAGTTTTTCATGGTAAGTATTTTTATTTTTTTGATATTGGTAATTAAAAAAAAAAAATTAAAAAATTAAAAGTACTCGAAGCCCGCTACATAAAAACTAAACATCCCACAATTAATAATGTCAATTATGAAACTAGTTGCAACATTTTAAAGTGTCTAGCATATTAATTAACATTACCAAATTCTTAACCATTAGGTAGTTATGCGTTTGAACTGTATGCACTTTCTTTAATGTCATCAATTTCTTAACGGTTTAAACAGTCAAACTTTTAAATCTCTCGTATGTGTAGAACGCCATCACGCTCTCATGTACATTTCAACTTTACAGACGCTTTTTCAAGTTAGAATCTACTCGCCGTTATAATTCAAAAATGAGCACAACAGTAAAGTCATAATTTGTAAAGACACTAAAACTAATACCGCCTGAAGATGATTTGACGATTCAAATCGAAAGTACTTGCAAAAAAGAAAACAGAATGGAACAAGAAACCCATGTATCATATTTACATCAATTTGACGGAAACATTAGATGGACAATTCGGAAAATTGAAAAAATAAAAACAAGTCGAATCAAACAAAACCACTCCGTGTTATTTAATAATGTTTGCCTAAATGAAAATATGCTGCCTAAATACACACACAATATATATATATATATATATATATATATATATATATATATATATATATATATATATATATATATTTATTAAGTTAAAATGCAAGATCAATCATAAAAAGGAAATGTCTTGAAAGCCAATATGTGTGAGAAAAAGACCGACAGAAAAAAAATTAAATACAGGAAAAAATAATCAAGAAACGAAAGATTTTACCGGTTTCGTTCGGATAAACGAGAATTCACTTTTTCTGAAGACTTTCTTGGTGAGTTTTTCCTGTATTTAAATTTGTTTTTTTGTTTGTCTTTGTATCCACACCCACAACACAAACACAGAGAAACACACACACACACACACACACACACACATATATATATATATATATATATATATATATATATATATATATATATATATATATATATATGTATATGTATATATATATATATATATATATTTATTTAAAAGTACATCTTCGAAATATATGCTACTCATATATATATGTATATATATATATGCTATACTACTCATATATATATATATATATACTATACTACTTATATATATATATATATATATATATATATATATATATATATATATATATATATATATATGTGTGTGTGTGTGTATGTGTGTATATATACATATATATTTAAGAGACACCATCGATATATATCATACTCATATATATATATATATATATATATATATATATATATATATATATATATGTCTGTGTATGTGTGTATATATACATATATTTAAGAGACACCATCGAAATATATGATACTCATATATATATATATATATATATATATATATATATATATATATATATATGAGTGGCATATATTTCGAGGGTGTCTTTGAGTGAAACTACATGAAACATTAGGAACACGTATCTAAAGGGCCGTTTCTCACCAAGAGAATCGGACGAGATTGAATGGGAACCGAAAGGAAATTGATCTCGTAAATTATCGGTTCCCAAGACGTCAAGAATTCGCCCACATTCCCCCTTTCAGCATGCAGAGAATGTCGATTTAAAGCTGAAACCGGGATCGGCAGATAGAAGCGATTCCAATATTGATCTTACTTTAAATGATTATTTGCTGTTAGAGCCTCCCAGAAATGAGGAATATGACATGCATTCTTAAATTTGATCTCAAGGATGATTGGCCGAGACCTCTTAGACAATCACTGAATGATATGAGCTGACAACCCTGGAAATGGTTTACGCTAGAAAAAGTGAATAACGTTATCACGCCATATATATATATATATATATATATATATATATATATATATATATATATATATATATATATATATATATATATATATATAGTAATCCAGGTAGGGTAAAAATCCACAGGGTAGAAATCCAAAGGGAATCAAACCGGGCTTATAAAAGAGTGCTCAATAAAAATATAGAGCTGTATTGTGAATGCTTTTATTCAAACATGTACAATGTCTGCTACACTGGCATGTCGATGTTATCGATCTACAGCTATCAAGAGCTGAGGTCTCATCAGGCAGAGAATTTTTTTATGATCCAACACGGTCGTTGAATTCCAGGAATAAATAGATTCTTCCTGGAATTCAACGACCAGGTTAGATCATAAAAAAATGTTCTGCCTGATGAGACCTCAGCTCTTGAGAGCTGTAGATCGATAACATCGATATGCCAGTGTAGCAGACCTTGTACATGTTTGAATAAAAGCATTCACTATATATATATATAAGTATATATATATATATAGATATATATATATATATATAGATAGATTGATATATATATATGTGTGTATATATATATATAAATATATATATATATATATATATATATATATATATATATATATATATATATATAGAGAGAGAGAGAGAGAGAGAGAGAGAGAGATTAAGATATATATATGGATATGGATTTACACATCTGATGAGAGCGGACCACTGCTTGAAACGCGTTATCTAAAATGATAAAAGATAAAATAACGAAATAATAAATACATGTTAAAAACACATTTTACAATTTTTGGTACCCTTACCTCTTTACATATATACTTTTATCTCGTTGGAACCTCACTAATACTGCACTACCCTCTTTTCTCCCCCCTCTCTCTCTCTCTCTCTCTCTCTCTCTCTATATATATATATATATATATATATATATTCATATTTATATATATATATATATATATATATATATATATATATATATATATATATATATATATATATACATCAATCTATTTATCTATATATATATATAGATAGGTAGATTGATGTATATATATATATATATATATTTATTTATTTATATTGATACAGAAAAATTAGTACAACATTCGTACCGTCGGTTTCGAACATGGAAGGACTTAGCCATCCGGCTCTCTTCAGCTTCTGTTGTCATCTGTTTCGGAAATGTGAAGTCACGTGTCACTCTCGTTTGGACGCGTTATTTGCTTGGAGTGTTGTGTATGTTTGTTTAAATTTAGTGTAAGGAAGGTTTAATAAGTTTTGAAAAAAGGGGGAGGGTGAAAATTAACAGTTGAGATTTAAAGCGGAGAAGATTTAAAGAGATATAATATAATATATATATATATAAATATATATATATATATAATATAAAGAGATATAAAATATATGTAAACTGGACGGGAGGTGTAATTGGCGCTAAAAGTAAGTTAGAGAATGTATTACTCTTGTCGCAACGGATATAAGTACTAACTAATAATCCTTTCCATCTAACTGACAGTCGTCTTTTGGAGGTTGAAGGTTCAATCCTCAGTGCGGGCGATACTAAAAATGCAATTACAAATTACTTACCACTTCTATCTAGGCATTGCTGACGGAACGACAGAAACATATCCCCGTGAATTGCATCAAGGGTTACATTCGAAATTCCCGAAAGATTCCCGAGTTCAGCTAGGCAAATCTGAAGAAGGTCGGAAGTTCTATCGGCCGAAACGTTGTGAAAATAACATCCAAGATGAGAACATAATCCAAATAATAGAAAAGATTAAAAGGTTCTTGCATTTTATATCGGTACTAATTGAGTGTTCGGCGACTGCTCGGCTTTCACTGGCCTGTTCCGTAAACTGTAATCGGAAACATTCGGGTCGATAGGTGTCCCATACCACTTTCTATATAGAGAGACACATACGGATGCTGACAACAATTCTATGTTATCTCCGATCGTCAAAGACCACGGAACTCCGTATATTCCTGTGAAAATTCCCAATTCCATCTAAAATAAGACAACTAATGTTTTGCCCTTGTTCAGTGAATGCCACTCTCTTCTTGGAGATATGTTTGATCTTTTTATCGCTTTGCCTTTGGTATCCTTTCTAAATTGATGATGCTAAATCTTTATCTCCGGTTCTCAGGATAATTACCATCGATTTCACGAAGAATCAAAGTTCCATCTCTTCGGAAAATATCGTCATGGAACGATTAAAACCATTTCGATGACGTTAACGGATATCAGTCACAGTCCGTTTGAGTCGTATTTCTGGAAAACCGACATCACATTATTTCTCGACTTCCAGGCAGAAACACATTTCGATTGAGTTACAATTTTCTTTTGAAAAGGAGGTTTACCCCGAAAATATAAAGAATATGGCACAATTCATACCACACTTGTGTTAGACATTACGTAGATAGATAACTATTTAATCAGAAATCATTGAGTTTTATTTATTTACCTTATCTTATATCCAACGGCGTTTTCTTCCAATTCTATCAGTCCAACTTTTTACACAATCTTCACAATACTTCAAGCAAACTACAACATTCTGCTAATCGATGACTTTCAAGTGTGACCTATAAATAAAACAGTGATATATCTGTTTCTGAGCGAGTGATTTCCATATTTAACAATTGATGAAAGTTTGTAGGATTCCATTACTGTCGACAATACCGAGCTTCCGCGAACAGATTTCTTCAAGTATCTGGGGTCAACAATTGCTACTAACGGTATTCTGAAGTCCGAGGTCATAGTACGCATAAATGCAGTCTAGTGATGTGTGATAATAAGATCAGTAACCCTAAACCTAACCCTAACCTGAACTCTAACACTAACCTTAACACTAACCGCTAACCTTAACCCTAACCCTGACCCTAACCTAAACCACTAACCCTAACCCTAACCCTAACCCTAACCCTTTACATAACCACTAACCCTAACCGCAACCCTAAACCCCTACCACTAATTCTAACCCTAACTACTAACCTTAACCCTAAACCGTAAAACAAACCCCAACCCTAAACACTAACCCTAACAGTAACCCTTACCATAACAACAAACCCTAACCGCAAACCTAAACCCTTACCACGAACCCTAACTACTAACTCTTACCTTAACCCAAAACCGTAAATCTAACCCTAACCCTAAACCTAACTACTAACCCTAACCCTAACACTAACCCTTACCCAAACCCTTAACACTAAACCTAACTTTTACCCTTACCCTAACCCTTTACCCTAACCCTAACCACTAACCCTAACCTTTACCCTAACCCTAACCCTAACTCTAATTCTTACCCTAACTACTAACCCTAATCGCAACACTAAACCCTAACCACTAACCCTTACCTTATCCCTAACCCTAACCACTAACCCTACTCTAAACTCTAAACCCTAACCCTAACCCTTAACCGTAACCCCTAACTCTAAACCCTAAAACCTTACCCTAACCCTAACGTTAACTCTACCCCTAACGTTAACCCTAACCCTAACCCTAACCCTAACCCTAACCCTAAAACCTAACCCTAACCCTAACCGTAACCATAAACCCGAAATAATATTGCTCAGTCTAACCAGTCGTAATTTATGAGTTGGAGAAACGGTTCAGTGTGATGCAGTCATACATGTTTCGTTTTAAATGCCCAGAGTGCTCACCTCTCGAGCGCTGGTTTTTCAAACCCCACTTTCTCGACCCGATCTTGGGTCACATCTTACTTGTGGGAGTAAGATAAAACTGGCCTTGTGCCTAACTCCTGGGGAGAAGTAAATAAAACTTGTTATCAACTGGGCTCATCACTAATGCATTTTGCTCGTTCCATAAACAATTTTCAATCCTCTCATAATATTTTTCATCATTTTCAGACAATCGACCCATCGTATTGACTCCTATCCTTGAGTGGCTTTTAGTCTAGTCACAAGCTGCGTGAGTAAGCGAAATCTCAAGGTTCATTTGTTTTCAAAAAGAGCCTTGCATTTTCCCTAATTACAGTTAGCAATTCCACTTAACGCAGAGCTGAACCCCGGGAGATGACGGTGGTTAAGTGGATATCGACACGGACTGAAGACCTGGGTGTTACAAGTTCGAATCCAGTCGGTTCCACAGTACCACTTTCACCAAGGGAGGTTGGCAATCTTCGCGTGGTCCTTCCCGTAAGTACCCGATGTCTTTCCAGAACGATTTTTAACTAGTAAAAACATCAGGGAAACTAATGCCAACACCAGAATCATCTGATTCACACGAAAAAAAGAAGTGCTCAATCCAAGAAGTTGTGCATATATATCGAACCACAGACAGACTGCTTGTACCACAGCCTTTAAGTGTCGCTAAACAGGCGAGGACCACAGACCAAGATCGGCACTAGATTGTCAGACAGTCGGTTTTTCTAACTATTTGACCGTCAGTCACAACAAAGGATAAGTGAATTCTCAATGTTCATATTTACACTGTCAACTGCTGAAGAGTGCTCTATTTATTTTACTGGAGAACTTTACACCTACCCTAATGACAGATTGTGATTTCACTTGAACCTGCAAAACCAGAGAAGCGTTGAATATGTACTCATCCACAAACATTATTTCGCTGTATCACATCTCTTCGCTGTGGCTAGACAGGCAAGTTCCTACAGGTCGCTATCGAAACCAGACCGTCTAATATAAACTTAAACTGACTAGTCAGGTTTTCAGACATGGTCTAATTGTAGATTACTCCTGCGAATATAATTTTATTTATGGCTGTAGAATCGCCATATATTCTCTATTAATATTTACGATATATGCCGTAGATTCGCAATCGGTTCCAAGTTTTTAGCCAAATATTATTATGTCTACATTGTTGGCAGTTCTGCAAAGTTGAAAAATATCAGTCAAACAAGTAACATTACCGTGCTATCGATTGGTTAAACTCACGCACACAACACACTCACACAACACACTCACACAAATCTCTGTCTATATGAAGCAAGTTGTTTATATACATCAATAGTCATCCACATACAGACTGTTTCGCTGCTTCACAGCTCATCAGTGCGGCTAGACTAGTTAGTGTCTCAAGCCGGGATCGAAACGCAACCGTCGAGCTGACAGTCGGCGATGCTAACCCGTACGCCATCATGCGACACTGACTGAATGTAAGAGATATCTCAATGTAACGAAATGTAAACATTGCAAATGCCTGAGCTCGAAATTAGTTTTACCTAATGAGCATTGCCTTAAAGCTAATGGCCGTTGACGATACCCTTACAAAAATAAGCTCTACCCGGGGGAGCTTTTTATAGTCATCCACATACAGACTGTTTCGCTGTTTCACAGCTCATCAGTGCGGCTAGACCATATATATATATATATATATATATATATATATATATAAATCATATTTGTTATTGTTTATTATCTATGTACGTAAACGTTTCGTCCTTTATAATCGGGACTCATCAGCATAGAGATATGACTATTCACTACTTGTCGCGCGATTCGGAACCCCGCGGCATCTAGAATCACTCGGCCACCGCTGAATAGCAAAATAAACAGGATAATATTAACACTTTATTCGGCAGCTTTTACGTCAACGGAGCGTTCTACGTCATGCTGTGTTAATACTACACTTACAGTGCCCATCTAGACGGGTTTTCTAAAGGCTACAAATAATACACATATATATATATAAATATATATATATATATATATAAGTAATATTGGTAGGTCGTCTATTGTTGGATATGTTAATAAAATTGATATGTAAGCCATTAACAATGCGAGATTAATTTATATATATATATGTATATATATATATATATGAAGGAGAATGGAAAGGAATTAGAGAAAGCAAAAGCCAAATCAAAATTCAATTCAAAAGTTCAAAGCAAGGTATATTCCGCAAAAAGGCAATTTATTCAAGTACCTCTTTAGATATAGATATATATATATATATATATATATATATATATATATATATATATATATATATATATATATATATATATATATACATTAATCTCATATTTCGGAATAAATTCCATCTTCAGAGGTGACCAGTAATTGAGTCATTTGTTTTAATCAAAAACAAGAATAACGAAACTCATGTTTCGTTATTCTTGTTTTTGATTAAAAAAGAAAAATGACTCAATAACTGGTCACCTCTGAAGATGGAATTTATTCCGAAATATAAGATTAATGCAAACAAAAAAATATATATATAAATTAATTTCGCATTGTTAATGGCTTATATATCAATTTTATATATATATATATATATATATATATATATATATATATATATATATATATATATATATATATATATGGTCTTTAGTTTTGTATTACTGGCGATAGAAACATATCCGTTTTCTTAGTGACTTTCAACTTCTCAAGTGGTAAAGAATACTGCATTAAGTCGCCCGTTTTAATATGATGTGTAATTATTTTTTTAATATTTTATATATATATTTAATAAACAATTTTTACGTACATATAAAAGAAATCTATGAACACGTGTTTATGGCGAGCAGCCGTCATCAGCATGGCTAGCTAGCCTTGCGAAAAATCGAAAAATTAATTACTATATAACTTAATTAGTATGTATGTATATATATATATATATATATATATATATATATATATATATATATGTATATATATATATATATATATATATATATATTAAAGATGAAAGATGAGAATAAAAAATTGTAAAGATACAACATTTATTAGAACATCAAAAGTTCAGAGCAAGGAGCTTCAATATCCTTAATCCATGGATTTTCAAAGATGAACTCTTTCCATCAGAGGATAGAGCAAAACCGACAATGTAATTGTCAATATTACCAGCAACATTTAACTTTGAAAATTTTACCTAAAATAAAACAAAATGGAGACAAAAAGGTAAATATTGTATCTTTGCAATTTTCTATTCTCATCTTTCATCTCTAGAATCGATTGCTCTATTCAAGATATTGAGCTTTATATTATCACGATAGATTATTATTAAACGATAATTCAATTACCTTAAATTTAATTCAACATTTAAATATATGATACGAAGAATAGTGAGAGGAATGGAATGATGTAAACAAGTGAAAGAGAGGAGAGACCGTGGGGGCAGAGAGAGAGAGAGAGAGAGAGAGAGAGACGATGAAGGGTGTTAAGGACTAAAGGACAAAAGAAGGGAAGCGAGAGTAACGATGTTGCCGAAAGAAAACCACAGGTCCACTTTCTACTCTCCTACGTAAATAAAGGAAGAATGATACACAGATTAGTGAGAGGAATGGAATGATGTAAATAATTTAAAGACAGGATATACTCGACGATTAAGGGTGTTAAGAAAGACAGGGAGAGAGATTGAAAGAAAGAAATAGAAAGACGGGAGAGAAAGGGGTTTGTGACATGATGTACCAGTAAAGCCATATTGATATGACTACGTTGACATTAGGACAGCCGTTCTTCCTAACTAAGTGAGGAACAGGACCACATTATATAGATTGTTACTGGATAAGTCCAATGGGGTTTTACTGGAAATTACAAATTCAACCACATGAAAGTGAATCCCGATCGGAAATGTAGATTCGGTGGTCAAACCGAGGCAACGATTCGTCACTTAATCCCGGGTTGCATAATATTAGCTACAAAACTGGACACAACAGATTAGGTCGAAACCTACACTCGGAAATATGCCAATTTTATGGAAAGGAAACAAGAATAAAATGGTATGACCATTATTCTTGTCAGTGGGAAACATAATTATCTATTCGGATTCTGTCATACTGATTGACAGATCATAATAAAACTAACACACTTAAAACTATTATTATTATTATTAGTTCATAGTAGTCTGAACTTTTAGATGTTTTTAGTTGGAGTTTTCTTTTTTTCTGAACATCAAGTCAATTCTCTTGTCTTTAGACAAGGGGCGGGCAACCTTTTCTGAGTGAGGGCCAGATGAGACTTTTGGAAGGAGATCGCGGGCCGGAGTGAAAAACGAAATCTCAGAATTACTATATTTTGTTTACATGAATAAATTGTACAAAGATTGCATTGAACACTCTACAAATCTGATATTTTTTGTCAAGAGACTTCTGTGTGTGATGTTATAAAAGGCGCCGACGAAGAGCCATTTTGGAATCATAAAAAATAATGACGGAGAAGTAGCAAGTTGATCCATCATTCGTTTTATGCCCTTTCCTCGTCTCTCGTTTCCTCTCTCTTTCTCTTTTTCTATTTTTTATCTCAGGCCAAGGATT
>OY744553.1:3542323-3556970 GCA_963556195.1 Sepiola atlantica
CAAAAAATAGTATTTTAAAATTAAGCGTCACGGACCTAAAAAATGGTATTTCAAAATTAAGCGTCACAGAACAAAAAAATAGTATTTCAAAATTAAGCGTCACAGACCAAAAAAATAGTATTTCAAAATTAAGCGTCACAAACAAAGAAAATGGTATTTCAAAATTACCCGTTACAGACCTAAGCAAATGCTATTTCGAAATTAAGAATAACAGACCCCAAAAAATAGTATTTCAAAATTAAGCGTCACGGACCACAGAAAATAGTATTTCGAAATTAAGCATCACAGACCAAAGAAAATGGTATTTCAAAATTAAGCGGCACAAACAAAGAAAATGGTATTTCAAAATTAAGCGTCACAGACCAAAAAATAGTATTTTAAAATTAAGCGTCACGGACCTAAGAAAATAGTATTTCGTAATTTCAGCGTTATACAAAGCACGACGTACAGAGCTTCGTTTTCAGCTGCGTAGACGTATCTGAAAGTAATTCGAGCGAAAAATGAACCGACTCTTCTAACTCTGTTACTAAGTATTCTTGCACGCAGATTTGCCGCGTCTTTTGTTCTAAGCGTTGGGTAGATGAGTGCGTCTTTACGGCTCGATGTTTAGATCCGCTAGTTAATAAGGCCGGACATTAGTACACCAGATTTCAATTATCGCTTTGTCTTTGAAAAATGGCAAGCTTTATTGTTCCGAATCTGGCTGGATTCTGATTGTCTGCCACATCAATAGATGAGCAAGTGCATTCGCGGATGATACCGCAGAATCGGGTATTGTTTCGAGATCCGTGCGACGTGAGATGCTCACGTAAGACAAGCATTCGATGAGTCGCTAACGCTTACGTTGTCTTTAAGGAATCATACTGAAGGGTGACCCAAACAAACATGCCACTCATACAAATCAAGGTAGGCGCGAGAGCGCTCGATCCCTTAATAGATTACACGAATGGCCTATGCTGGAAATCTCATTTCTTTGATCAATCATAACTAAAAAATCAATAAACCAAATTAGTTAAAACTTTTCACAACAGTTTTTCATATGTGCTATAAGTGTGTAGAATTTCAGCATCATTAGTCAAGGCAACCCAGAGATCAAGAAAGTTCAATCATGAAATCATGTTATCTGTGTGTACGTACGTATGTATGTGCCACCCTTTATCTCATCAACTATTTGATGGATTCAGCTGATTTTTGGCAAAGATAGAGGTTCTAGGTTCTAGTTGATGACATTTTAATTTCACTTTACCATATACCTTAGTTTTCCAGAAAAGTTTAAAAACCTTAAAACTGACCATTGTATTGAGGCATCGCCTTTACAAAAGTAGTGAAATTCCATGAAAAATGCCAGTATACTGAAATCATATGCCCTTAATAGGGTTTAGATGAAAATTCATATACACTAAATGTACAGAAGCAAGGAAATTCCCAAATTTTTACACTTTTATTGTCATTAAGGGTATGCGAGCACAACAGGGCTATGTATTTTACTAGTAGGAATTTTTCTTCAGCGCACCTCACACACTTCATCCACTCATGCATAGAGATTTATACTGTAGTGATGTGATAATGAAATGGTTTGGTTGATATGTAGTCATACCCTTAATGACAATAAAAGTGTAAACATTTGGGAATTTCCTTGCGTTTGTACATTTAGTGTATATGAATTTTCATCTTAACCCTATTAAGGACATATGATTTCAGTATACTGGTAACTTTTCATGGAATATAAATAAAAGTCAGATTCTTTTCTTAAATCCGATCACGTTTGGTACAAATAAACTTTATTTTACTGTCTACTACACCAGAATTCAATCACTTTTTATGTTATCACTGTTTTATAATGTTGTTTATTTAAATTAGGAATGTTAGATTTCTGCTTACCTTAGCGGGTGGGTACCCGGATTTCGTCTGGCTGTTCTATGTGTATCAGGTTCTAAAAGACTACACGAGAAGTTTTATTCAAACGTAAAACCGATTATGTAACCTGCCGAAATGTGCCGATGAAACGCGGTTCGTAAACTGCATTAATACCCTTCCTCGTTTCAACGATCGCCATCCACCTGAGAAACGTACTAACCCTTTTCCTCGAGTGGCATTTGGTCTTGGTGAAAGGCGGTAATGCCTGGGAGGATTGTATTCATTCATTTATTTCGTATGAATCAGATAGCTGGCAGTGATTCATGAGTAAATAAACCATAATTAAAGTTATTCAAAACATAGCGGGTGAAGACTATGAGGTCACTTGACTAGATTCAACATTTTATTTTATTGAAGTCGCTCCAGACAAGGCATGAAGCCACTTGATGTAAGAAGCTAATCATAATAATAAAAAGGGGGAGGAAGGAACAATTTTAAGACAAATTAAGCTTGAAAGCAAAACCAAACCCGCAACGTGCAATCACCTGAACTCCAAACAGACACACCAAATAAGTGAGCCCTTCAAGGAAGGATTTATAAGGCTGGCTTACAAAAACGTATATCCCTAAACTGGTTACGTGGATGATCAGAGACAGGTGTTTTATTGTGAAGCTATCATCAGAATTTAAGCTTGAAAAATATTTTTAAAAACATTGTAAAAACATTATATCATTTAATAGCCAAAAAGGAGCTGATATACCGTAAAAGAAAATCATTAAATCAACCTGAAATAAAATCCGCGATTATTGACCTAATGCCCGTAATAAATATCGACGTCGTTTAAAATCTGATACGATGTTGCAAAAACCTAGTTTTCTATAATCGGCAGAGAAAAATGATTTGTTGTTTGTTACTAATATGAATAAATAATTAACGTAGCCGCGCTTACAGACATAACGTGATTTTCTGACCCAAAAGTCCATTACCATCGGACGATAAATAAAAATAAATAAAAACACTGCTTCGACAAGGAGACTTTTATTCCTCGAAAGCTCAGATAAAAATAAATTGTATTTATTTTGAAAATACACATTGCTATGTTTTTTTTAAAAGAAATATAATAATATTACGAAACAGTGGCTTAAAACATATGTCTACATACCCTTTCTAATCAAATTGGCGTAGCCGCGCTTACAGACATAACGTGATTTTCTTACCCAAAAGTCCATTACCATCGGACGATGAAGAAAAAGAAACAGAAAAACACTGCTTTGACAAGGAGAATTTTATTTCCCGAAAGTCAGATTAAAATTAATTTTATTTATTTTAACACTACACATTGTTATTTTTTTTCAAAAGAAATATAATACTATTACGAAACAATTGTTTAAAAATATGTATAATACCCTTTCTAATTCAAATAATTATTATTTTCTATTATCAAGATTTCCACCGGATTTCGCTATTTCTGCCAGGTAACCGAATGAATATATAAACAACATCGTTGATAAAATCTTACAATAAGATACAACCGAATCTGAAATAAAATCTGCGATTATAAAACTAATGTTCTGTTTGATCGAACAGATTTAATCTAAAAATATAATTAAAAGAGAAAATAAATATCAAAAATTATATATTTCAAAAGTAAACTAACATATTGCCATCGGTTACCTCCTTTGCCTCAAAGAGATTTTGAGAGTGAGTTCGTTTCTTTGTATTGTTAGACGAACAGATATTTTGGATAGGACGTGTCGCACAGTAACTTTCAATTAATACGTCTCAATTATAAAGTAGTTCTTCATCATTTGTAAATATATAACAAATATATTTCCCTGATATATACATGAGAATGTTTACTAAATTATTTCTTTATATTCGTCCTATATCCTACAAATACCACCACTTCACTTCATGTTCGTTCAAAATATGGACAAATTGGGGCCTCACCACTGGAGGTAGTTCAATATTCCATTCTTTTGGACATCATTATGATATTAATTTACCATCTTATTTCGCATAATGGTTAGAATGTTTGCTTATAGGCTGGAAGACTGGGGTTCAATTCTCAGGCGAGTCATAGCAAAGACTTAAAGAATTGTACTTGATACTCTCTTGCTTAACCATTCAGCATTATAAAGTGGGGATCAAGGCTAAGTGGAGTAATCTTGGGAAAGGACTGTGTAGTAGTTAATTAAAAGGGAACCTTCAGGTCGCCCTCAACTATGGTCAAGCACTTTACTTTAATTATGATATTAATTTGGAAAAGTTGTATGTCTTACGGAATCTATAATTAAAGTAAATGTGAGTTTATTAACGTTTGTTTCTGTTACACCGGCTGTTCTAACAGAAGAGAAACTACACCGGTTCTCACTATAAATAGTGCGAGTAGACAATCACCAGGGATAAAAAGGACAGTATTGTAACTGTCTAGCCGAGTGCCAGTCAGTTTCCTTACCTTTGTACCTGTTATTTTAATACACTTGTTATCTTAACCCAACCTCGACTTGACTTCTTCTTTTTACTGTTGAACTATATCACAACAGTTTCCCTAATGCTTTTTCTTATATACTTTAATAAGACAACATAGATGCCAAAACATATCTTAGTTCTGGGATTGAGTTATGTTGGAAAAAAATAATGTTTCAATTGTTCTAATTAACCATAATTTATAATTAATTATCAATGTATTTCTCTCACGCCTTCTAACTCTGTTTATGCAACCACTCTTTAATATTTCTTAATGCATTTAGTACTTAAAGAAAGAGTGACTCTCTTTATTCAACATTGTCGTCTAATATAACAAACATGTATACAAATTTGATGACAAAACCAGAAGTCTCATACGATGAGGCAAAAAGATATTTCTGTCTATCATATAGTATTATTAACAGAGCAGAAATCGGTAGAAAAAAAACAAAATATACAACAAATAACTGCTACCAAACACATTAAAATTACATTTTTATTGACCTCTATAGATGTAAAGTTTAAAAACTTTTTGTAAGATTTGTTATTTAAACACCTTTTTTTGATACCTTCACTTGGTCGACTGCGAGTGAATAAAAAATAGCGGTCGATTATTTTAGAGGTGATCGCGAATTTCAGGCTTAAAAGATAGTAAGAAAAAAAGGTTTACGGTACCACTAACCCTAAGTTCGAGGGTGGTTACCAGTCGGATAGGGGTAAGCTTCTTTTGTTTCTTTTTTTTAAGACCCGAACTTAGCGACCACTTACCTCCGAAAAAATCGACCACAATTTTACTTTTTCTCGTGTTTGGCTAAGCAAATATTGCGATAACAAAATCAGATATAATAAATATTACAATCAGTTTCTGCACTTTCAATTCATACCGGTCGGTATAAAATTAAGTTCACTTGCATTTGGTAAAAGTTGTATATATTGTATTTAGGCCTGACCTTAGCGACCACTCATTCCCGAAAAAATCGACCACAATTTTACTTTTACTCGTGTTTGGCTAAGTTAATATTACGATAACAAAATCAGATATAATAAATATTACAATCAGTTTCTGCACTTTCAATTCATACCGGTCGGTAGAAAATTAAGTTCACTTGCATTTGGTAAAAGTTGTATATATTGTATTTAGGCCTGACCTTAGCGACCACTTATTCCCGAAAAAATCGACCGCAATTTTTCTTTTTACTCGTGTTTGGCTAAGCAAATATTGCGATAACAAAATCAGATATAATAAATCTTATAATCAGTTTCTGCACTTTCAATTCATACCGGTCGGTAGAAAATTAAGTTCACTTGCATTTGGTAAAAGTTGTATATATTGTATTTAGGCCTGAACTTAGCGACCACTTATTCCCGAAAAAATCGACCGCAATTTTTCTTTTTACTCGTGTTTGGCTAAGCAAATATTGCGATAACAAAATCAGATATAATAAATCTTACAATCAGTTTCTGCACTTTCAATTCCTACCGGTCGGTATAAAATTTAATTCAGTTGCATTTGGTAAAAGTTGTATATATTGTATTTAGGCCTGAACTTAGCGACCACTTATTCTCGAAAAAATCGACCGCAATTTTTCTTTTTACTAGTGTTTTGCTAAGCAAATATTGCGATAACAAAATCAGATATAATAAAGCTTACAATCAGTTTCTGCACTTTCAATTCATACCGGTCGGTAGAAAATTAAGTTCACTTGCATTTAGTAAAAGTTGTATATATTGTATTTAAGCCTGAACTTAGCGACCACTTACCTCCGAAAAAATCGACCACAATTTTACTTTTACTCGTGTTAGGCTAAGCAAATATTGCGATAACAAAATCAGATTTAATAAATATTACAATCAGTTTCTGCACTTTCAATTCATACCGGTCGGTAGAAAATTAAGTTCACTTGCATTTGGTAAAAGTTGTATATATTGTATTTAGGCCTGACCTTAGCGACCACTTATTCCCGAAAAAATCGACCGCAATTTTACTTTTACTCGTGTTTGGCTAAGTTAATATTACGATAACAACATCAGATATAATAAATATTACAATCAGTTTCTGCACTTTCAATCCATACCGGTCGGTAGAAAATTAAGTTCACTTGCATTTGGTAAAAGTTGTATATATTGTATTTAGGCCTGAACTTAGCGACCACTTATTCCCGAAAAAATCGACCGCGATTTTTCTTTTTACTCGTGTTTGGCTAAGCAAATATTGCGATAACAAAATCAGATATAATAAATATTACAATCAGTTTCTGCACTTTCAATTCCTACCGGTCGGTATAAAATTTAATTCAGTTGCATTTGGTAAAAGTTGTATATATTGTATTTAGGCCTGAACTTAGCGACCACTTATTCCCGAAAAAATCGACCGCAATTTTTCTTTTCACTCGTGTTTGGCTAAGCAAATATTGCGATAACAAAATAAGATATAATAAATATTACAATCAGTTTCTGCACTTTCAATTCATACCGGTCGGTATAAAATTTAATTCAGTTGCATTTGGTAAAAGTTGTATATATTGTATATGTTTTTTGCTATATTTCTGGGTTGTTGAATATACTCCATCTGTGACTTATTTTTATATAAACAGCAAGGAAAATTGATTGTTTCCGTGTGTCTATAATTAATAAATGTATTATCCGGTTACCCACTGCATTTCGCTATTTCTGTCAAAGAACTGGATGTTCGTTTACGTGTGATTAGCAAATGTTTTTGCTTTTTCTATGCGATTATAAACAAAAAGCGGTGATCGATCTATGACAATTTTCCCGCTCCATCCCCGAAAATAACTCGCGTGTGCGCATCTGATCACGCATTTTCTCACTACTTTCGTTTAGCTGGTCAGCATTGCTATTGGATCATGGAATATTTATAAACTTACTTCTCCTCATTGTCACGTCATTTGGCTGAGTTTAGTGGTTTTGTTTTCACGGCATATCAACCTTTTACGGAGTATTAAATGCCGAATCAGGTCATTTTGGTAAAACTTTGTATGCTTCAAGTTTTTTATATCTTTGTTACACCGGCCGTTCTAACACAGGAGAAACAACACCGGTTGTCACTATAAATAGTGCGAGACACCAGAAGACAAAACACAGTCTTGTAACTGTCGTTCAGTCGCTTTCTTGGCCTTTTGGCCAAGATCAAAGTGTAGTATGTGTTCTGATGGATACTGCACGAGACTGGTCCTGTGCAGTTCTAGGAGGTCCACCCTCCCAGGCTTTGCCTCCCCTCTTTGGGGAGGAGTAAGTTTATTGCTTACTGTCTGAGGCGCCCCTACCGGGGAATGCCGACGGGGCTGCCCAGGCAATTTTTAAATGGTCAGATGGCTCACCTCTCGAGCGCTGGCTTATCTAATCCCACTTTCCGACCTTGTGTCACATTGTACCTTGTGGGAGGTAGATAAATATCCAGTCTTGTAACTGTCGTTCAGTCGCTTTCTTGGCCTTTTAGCCAAGATCAAAGTGAAGTATCTGTTCCGATGGATACTGCACGAGACTGGTCCTGTGCAGTTCTAGGAGGTCCACCCTCCCAGGCTTTGCCTCCCCTCTTTGGGGAGGAGTAAGTTTATTGCTTGCTGTCTGAGGCGCCCCTACCGGGGAATGCCGACGGGGCTGTCCAGGCAATTTTTAAAGGTAATAGGTGCTCTCCCTCTGGAGTGCTGATTTATCAAAACCCCACTTTCCGACCTTGTGTCACATTTTACTCTGTGGGGAGTAGATAAATACCCAGTCTTGTAACTGTCTAGCCAAGAGTTAGTCACTTTCTTACTTTGTTAATACACTTGTTAAACCAACCCTCGACTTGACTTCCTTTATTTATTATTTACTTCGCAACAATCTTCAAATATTTATTCATGGTTTTTGGTTTGGTTGTTTTGTTTTACGGCATATCAACCCTTTTCGGGTTATTTAATGCCGAATCCGGTCATTTTGGTAAAAAGTTGTTATGCTTTAATTTCTTCATATCTTCAAATATTTCTTCATAGTGTTTGCTTTCGTTGTTTTCTTTTGCGGCATATCAACCCTTTTTATGGGTTATTTAATGCTGAATCTGGCCATTTTAGTAAAAGTTTTTATCCTTCAATGTCTTTATATATTTAAATGTTTTTTCATGATTTTTGGTTTGATTGTTTTGTCTTACGGCATATCAACCCTTTTCGGGTTATTTAATGCCGAATCCGGTCATTTTGGTAAAAGTTTTATGCTTCAAGTTCTTTATATTTTCAAATATTTATTCATGGTGTTTTCTTTGGTTCCTTTGTTTTACGGCATATCAACCCTTTTCGGGTTATTTAATGCCCAATCAGCTCATTTTGGTAAAAGTTTTATGCTTGAAGTCTGTAATATTTTAAAATATTTATTCATGGTTTTTGGTTTGGTTCTTTTATTTTACGGCATATCAAAACGTTTCGTGTTATTAAATGCCGAATCAGGTCATTTTGGTAAACGTCTTTATTTTTCAAGATCTTTATATCTTTAAATGTTTATTCATGGTTTTTGGTTTGGTTGTTATGTTTTACGGCATATCAACCCTTTTCGGGTTATTTAATGCCGAATCCGGTCATGTTGGTAAAAGTTTTTATCCTTCAAGATCTTTATATCTTCAAATGTTTATTCATGGTTTTTGGTTTGGTTGTTTTGTTTTACGGCATATCAACACTTTTCGGGTTATTTAATGCCGAATCCGGTCATTTTGGTAAAAGTTTTGATGCTTCAAGTACTTTATATCTTTAAATATGTATTTATAGTGTTTGGTTTAGCGGAGCATCCGCATGGCTGGTTTACGAATGAAGACGCGAAAAACACAAAAAAGAATCATCGTTGTCTACTTTATTTGATGTTAAAATCTCGACACCACAGTTTTCTGACACTCTCTCTATTATATATACCACAGGGACCCAGATATGCATCACTCAGGTGTTAGAAAGCGCTAAGGACGTCCTCACTTCCCTTCAAACAACACCATGGTCGTCTTCAAATCTAATTTCAACAAATATTTGTCATAAACCGTCGCCATAAGAAATCAAACTTTTTTGATCCACTCATAATCTTCTTAATTATTTGATTGACAATCTTCTCGCCTTTCAAGCTGGGATCAAAGTGTGTTATCTGTTCTGTGCTCGGTCAACGAAGAACAGATACTTCTACAGCTAGATAATTTGTATCTGTGTCCCAATATTTGGAGATCTGGATTTTCACCTACATTAAAACCTGATCCTGTGTTTCACTGTTTCCTCCCGTAAATAGGGGCACTCATTCTATCTTATGAACCCTTATTCTCGAGTGGCTTCTGTCCTAGGTATTGGTTACTCGTTAATAAAGACAACGGTTTTCTTCTTCGTAAGTTTACTTCACAGTTAGACAACCGACCCATCGTATAGCACTTTATTCGCTAGTACAAAGTTGATAAATTCTATTCGTTTGCTGCCCAATCAGAAAAAAACTACGGAGAAATGTCGCTGTTGATTTTGTTAAGGTGTGTTCCATATTTAGTTGAGAAAACAATGAATTTTGTAAATTCACAATATTGTCTTAAACTTATCTGAATTTCAACAGCGCATTCTTAACTACATTCCAAACGTGACCTAGATTCGGTCAGCGAAGGTTTTGTTACCCCAAGCTCACCTCATTCTTAGAGGCAATCGCCTCACATGACGTTACATACGCTTATTCGTGAATAAAATTCGTTAGGATATAAGCGTGATAAAGGTTTTAAAACATCGGGAGCATGCACGATTATGAGATTATGTTAATATATATATATATATATATATATATATATATATATATATATATATACATTCGAATTCAATTATTTCTAAATACAAATTTCCGCTTTTTAACTTTAAAAATAGTCGTCATTATTTTAGCTACTTTGAGGGCAAATCCCGACTTCCTTCCGCCTATAATTCGATAAAACTAAAGTATTTATATACAAGGCATGTAATGAAACAAAAGTATTTATATACAACGTATGTAATCTCTGAGTAAACACAGATGTATATTTATTGTAATGATAAACAAATAAAGTCTTAAAATATCCAGTTTAACCTCACATTTAAGTCTATTCTTGTTTTGGACATTTTATCTTGTTGTTTAAAAATCGTGTGTAATTCAGAACTACGTGCGACGGGAATTTCGTTCGCTGTGTGATTCCAACGTTCTCATAGCTGAGGGAAAGAAAGGGTATTAGAGCGCCTCTAAGATGCCCACTCCCAAATCTCCGTGGCCTTATGGCTAAGATCAAAGTATAGTATCTGTTCCGATAGATACTGCACCCCATAGACTGGTATTGTCTTGGCCTTCGGGGCTTTATTTACGCCGGTCTATGGGTCTGTCCTGTGCAGTTCTAGGAGGTCCACCCTCTCTTTGGAGAGGAGTAAGTTTATTGCTTACTGCCCGAGGCGACCCTACCGGGGAATGCCGACGGGGCTGCCCAGGCAATTTTTAAACCCCACTTTCCCGACCCGACCTTGGGTCACATCTTACTTGTGGGAGTAAGATAAAAACTGGCCTTGTGCCTAACTCCTGGAGAGGAGTAAATCAATACTCCTAAATCTCCGTGGCCTTATGGCTAAGATCAAAGTGTAGTATCTGTTCCGATGGATGCTACACCCTGACGCCATTCTGTGGGTTTGAGAAGGGGTTAGTTTATTGTTAGTCGCCTGAGTCGCCCGAGTCGCCTTTACCGGGGAATGCCGACGGGGCTGCCCAGGCATTTTTTTACGGTCATAAGGTCTCTTCCTCTAGGGTGCTGACTTATCAAATCCCACTTTTCGACCTTGTGTCACATTTTACCGCTGTGGGAGGTAGATAAATACCGCGCTCTGTAGACCGGTACGTCTTTGCCTTCGGGTCGTGATTTCGCCGGTCTAAGGTATTGTCCTGTCCAGTTCTATGAGGTCAACCCTCACAGGCTTTACCTTTCTCACTCTTTTAGAAGGGGTTAGTTTATTGCTAATCGCATGAGACGCCCCTACCAGGGAATGCCGACGGAGCTGCCCAGGCATTTTTTGACGGCCAGAGCGCTCTTCTCTCTCTAGGGCGCTGGCTTTTCAAATCCCACTTTCCCGACCTTGTGTTACATCTTACCGCTGTGGGAAGAAAGATAAATATTTCAAAGTGTTGTATCTGTTCCGATGTAGACCCGTACCGTCTTTGCCTTCGACTCTCGATTCCGCCGGTTTAAGGTACTGTCCTGTGCAGTTCTAGGAGGTCCACCCTCCCAGGCTTGACCTTCTTACCCTTTGTAAAGGGGTGAATTCATTGCTAACCGCTCGAGGTGCCCCTATCTAGGAATACCAACGGGGCTATCCAGGCATTTTTTTTACGGTCAAAGTGCCTTTGCTTCTTCTATGGTGCTGACTTATCAAATCCCACTTTCCTGACCTTGTGTCACACCTTACCGCGGTGGGAGGTAAAAAAATACCAAGATACCCACCCCCAACATTTATTTTGCCATCGGCCTCCCCTAAATCATACTTATCTGTGAAAGACATCAAACGCCATCCTTTTTATCTCTTTTCATCTCTCATTTAAATATTTATTGTAAACTATCAGGATCCGTGTCCTGCCGTTGCCCGGGAGAGATATAAAAAAATATTAAACTATAGGAAATATCCTATGACTGGAAGAAGGCTTCAGTAATTCGCAATTCTTCATATCGCCCGCACCGAGGATTAAACCTTTAACCTTCAGATGACTACGACTTAAAACTTAATTTTACGTAGTACTATATCCACTGCGCCACGGAACTAATTAAAATTACTGCATCCGTTGATTAAATAAGAATTGCATTTTCGTTTTTCTGCCAACCTCAAAATTGGAATAAAGTGGGCGTCGGTCTGTCATGCTTATGTTTAAAACAGAACGTTCGTTGGTCTTTGACGGTCTTGTTTAAAATTACATTTTCACTAATTGTAAACCTTATGTTTAAAATTACATTTTCACTGATTGTCATGCTTATGTTTAAAATTACATTTTGACTAATTGCAAACCTTATGTTTAAAATTACATTTTCACTGATTGTCACGCTTATGTTTAAATTATATTTTCACTGATTGTCACGCTTATCTTTAAAATAGCATTTTCACTGATTGTCACGCTTATGTTTAAAATTACATTTTCACTGATTGTCATGCTTATGTTTAAAATAGCATTTTCACTAATTGTCACGCTTATGTTTAAAATTACATTTTAACTAATTGCAAACCTTATGTTTAAAATTACATTTCCACTGATTGTCATGCTTATGTTTAAAATAGCATTTTCACCGATTGTCACGCTTATGTTTAATATTACATTTTCAGTGATTTGTCACGCTTATGTTTAAAATTAGATTTACACTGATTGTCATGCTTATGTTTAAAATTACATTTTCAGTGATTTGTCACGCTTATGTTTTGAATTACATTTTCACTAATTGTCACGCTTATGTTTAAAATTACATTTTCAGTGATTTGTCACGCTTATGTTAAAAATTACATTTTCAGTGATTTGTCACGCTTATGTTTAAAATTACATTTTCAGTGATTTGTCACGCTTATGTTTAAAATTACATTTTGACTGATTTGTCACGCTTATGTTTTAAATTACATTTTCACTGATTTGTCACGCTTATGTTTAAAATTACATTTTCACTGATTGTCACGCTTATGTTTAAAATAGCATTTTCACTGATTGTCACGCTTATGTTAAAAATTACATTTTCAGTGATTTGTCACGCTTATGTTTAAAATTACATTTTCAGTGATTTGTCACGCTTATGTTTAAAATTACATTTTCACTGATTGTCACGCTTATGTTTAAAATAGCATTTTCACTGATTGTCACGCTTATGTTAAAAATTACATTTTCAGTGATTTGTCACGCTTATGTTAAAAATTACATTTTCAGTGATTTGTCACGCTTATGTTTAAAATTACATTTTCAGTGATTTGTCAGGCTTATGTTTAAAATTACATTTTCACTGATTGTCCCGCTTATGTTTAAAATTACATTTTCAGTGATTTGTCATGCTTATGTTTAAAATAGCATTTTCACTGATTGTTACGCTTATGTTTAATATTACATTTTCACTGATTTGTCACGCTTATGTTTAAAATTACATTTTCACTGATTGTCACGCTTATGTTTAAAATTACATTTTCACTGATTGTCACGCTTATGTTTAAAATAGCATTTTCACTGATTGTTACGCTTATGTTTAATATTACATTTTCACTGATTTGTCACGCTTATGTTTAAAATTACATTTTCACTGATTGTCACGCTTATGTTTAAAATTACATTTTCACTGATTGTCACGCTTATGTTTAAAATAGCATTTTCACTGATTGTCACGCTTATGTTAAAAATTACATTTTCAGTGATTTGTCACGCTTATGTTTAAAATTACATTTTCAGTGATTTGTCACGCTTATGTTTAAAATTACATTTTCACTGATTGTCACGCTTATGTTAAAAATTACATTTTCAGTGATTTGTCACGCTTATGTTTAAAATTACATTTTCAGTGATTTGTCACGCTTATGTTAAAAATTACATTTTCAGTGATTTGTCACGCTTATGTTTAAAATTACATTTTAACTGATTGTCACGCTTATGTTTAAAATAGCATTTTTACTGATTGTCACGCTTATGTTAAAAATTAGATTTTCACTGATTGTCACGCTTATGTTTAAAATTACATTTTCACTAATTGTCACGCTTATGTTTAAAATAGCATTTTCACTGATTGTCACGCTTATGTTTAAAATTACATGTTCACTGATTGTCACGCTTATGTTTAAAATAGCATTTTCAGTGATTGTCAGGCTTATGTTTAAAATAGTATTTTCACTCATTGTCACGCTTATGTTTAAAATTACATTTTCACTGATAGTCACGCTTATGTTTAAAATTACATTTTCACTGATTGTCACGCTTATGTTTAAAATTACATTTTCACTGATTGTCATGCTTATGTCTAAAATTACATTTTCACTAATTGTCACGCTTATGTTTAAAATTACATTTTCACTGATTGTCACGCTTATGTTTGAAATTGCATTTTTTTCTGTCTCTTCCGTTTAATTTTGAAAGTTTTGTTGACAAACTTAAATTTAAAATAGCACCTTCGTTGGTCTGTCACGCGAATATTTGAAATATCATTTTCATCAGTCTGTCACGGTTAAGTTATAAATATTTTTGTCTCTCTGTCACGCTTGAGATAGAAATATATTTTCTTGCTGTCTGTCACGTTTTAATATATTTAATGACATTCGATGTTCTGTCACGCTCTAGATTGAAATAGCATTTTCATTGATTTGTAAAG
>OY744553.1:3562170-3637170 GCA_963556195.1 Sepiola atlantica
TCCTGTATCTCTACAAAGCCACCATCCGCCCATGCATGGAGTATTGTTGCCACATCTGGGCTGGTGCATCATCTACAAGTCTCTCCCTCCTTGACAAAGTCCAAAAAAGAGTCGCCAACCTAATAGGTCCCTCAATGTCAACCAAGCTCCAGTCCCTGTCCCATCGCCGCAGTGTAGCATCCTTGTGCTTGTTTTAGAAATACTTCAATGGATTATGCTCCGATGAATTGGCTACTCTGGTGCCCCCTTGACGTAAATTCACTAGAACAACCCAACAATCGACTAAATCCCATTCATTCACTGTGGAGATCCCCAGATGCCGGAGAGCTTTCTGCTCAAATAGCTTCTTTCCTCGTGCTGCTGGCCTCTGGAACTCCCTCCCTGCCCCCTGTTTCCCCGACGGTACTGACAAGCAGAAATTTAAAACTGATGTAAACAGACATCTCGCTGCGCAGATCCCAATTTAGGTTGACCCCCCCCTCACCTTCTCCTCTTTTCTTTCTTCTCAGTAGCCCCTTACGTCTACAGTGGTGCGCTGCCCTGTCTGGGGTGAAGTATGTTAAAAAAAAGATAAAAGAACATAGTGTCTAGAAGAGTCCATATTGTCACGAAATAGGGGAGATCAGCATCGCACTATAACCCTAACCCTAACCCTAACCGTAACACTCATAATTTAAAGATCAAAGACACCCGTCTTATGATTGTATTTGTAATCTTTGCTGACAGCAATTAATCGACTCTGAAGTACGTGAACGAATTCCTTGCCCTAGCATTCGATCTAGGATCCTCTAGTATCGCTTCAGATCGAATCGATTAAACATGTGCTGAAGACCGGCTTCCTAAACAGAATCGATTAAACATGTGCTGAAGATCGGCTTCCTAAACAGAATCGATTAAACATGAGCTGAAAACCGGCTTCCTAAACTGAATCGATTAAACATGTGCTGAAAACCGGCTTCCTAAACAGAATCGATTAAACATGTGCTGAAAACCGGCTTCCTAAACAGAATCGATTAAACATGTGCTGAAAACCGGCTTCCTAAACAGAATCGATTAAACATGTGCTGAAGACCGGCTTCCTAAACAGAATCGATTAAACATGTGCTGAAGACTTGCTTCCTAAACACAATCGATTAAACATGTGCTGAAGACCGGCTTCCTAAACAGAATCGATTAATCATGTGCTGAAGACCGGCTTCCTAAACAGAATCGATTAAACATGTGCTGAAGACCGGCTTCCTAAACAGAATCGATTAAACATGTGCTGAAGACCGGCTTCCTAAACAGAATCGATTAATCATGTGCTGAAGACCGGCTTCCTAAACAGAATCGATTAAACATGTGCTGAAGACCGGCTTCCTAAACAGAATCGATTAATCATGTGCTGAAGACCGGCTTCCTAAACACAATCGATTAAACATGTGCTGAAGACCGGCTTCCTAAACAGAATCGATTAAACATGTGCTGAAGACCGGCTTCCTAAACAGAATCGATTAATCATGTGCTGAAGACCGGCTTCCTAAACAGAATCGATTAAACATGTGCTGAAGACCGGCTTCCTAAACAGAATCGATTAAACATGTGCTGAAGACCGGCTTCCTAAACAGAATCGATTAAACATGTGCTGAAGACCGGCTTCCTAAACAGAATCGATTAATCATGTGCTGAAGACCGGCTTCCTAAACAGAATCGATTAATCATGTGCTGAAGACCGGCTTCCTAAACAGAATCGATTAAACATGTGCTGAAGACCGGCTTCCTAAACAGAATCGATTAATCATGTGCTGAAGACCGGCTTCCTAAACACAATCGATTAAACATGTGCTGAAGACCGGCTTCCTAAACAGAATCGATTAAACATGTGCTGAAGACCGGCTTCCTAAACAGAATCGATTAAACATGTGCTGAAGACCGGCTTCCTAAACAGAATCGATTAATCATGTGCTGAAGACCGGCTTCCTAAACAGAATCGATTAAACATGTGCTGAAGACCGGCTTCCTAAACAGAATCGATTAAACATGTGCTGAAGACCGGCTTCCTAAACAGAATCGATTAAACATGTGCTGAAGACCGGCTTCCTAAACAGAATCGATTAATCATGTGCTGAAGACCGGCTTCCTAAACACAATCGATTAAACATGTGCTGAAGACCGGCTTCCTAAACAGAATCGATTAATCATGTGCTGAAGACCGGCTTCCTAAACACAATCGATTAAACATGTGCTGAAGACCGGCTTCCTAAACAGAATCGATTAAACATGTGCTGAAGACCGGCTTCCTAAACAGAATCGATTAATCATGTGCTGAAGACCGGCTTCCTAAACAGAATCGATTAAACATGTGCTGAAGACCGGCTTCCTAAACACAATCGATTAAACATGTGCTGAAGACCGGCTTCCTAAACAGAATCGATTAATCATGTGCTGAAGACCGGCTTCCTAAACAGAATCGATTAAACATGTGCTGAAGACCGGCTTCCTAAACAGAATCGATTAATCATGTGCTGAAGACCGGCTTCCTAAACAGAATCGATTAAACATGTGCTGAAGACCGGCTTTCTAAACAGAATCGATTAAACATGTGCTGAAGACCGGCTTTCTAAACAGAATCGATTAAACATGTGCTGAAGACCGGCTTCCTAAACACAATCGATTAAACATGTGCTGAAGACCGGCTTCCTAAACAGAATCGATTAAACATGTGCTGAAGACCGGCTTCCTAAACAGAATCGATTAAACATGTGCTGAAGACCGGCTTTCTAAACAGAATCGATTAATCATGTGCTGAAGACCGGCTTCCTAAACAGAATCGATTAAACATGTGCTGAAGACCGGCTTTCTAAACAGAATCGATTAAACATGTGCTGAAGACCGACTTCCTAAACAGAATCGATTAAACATGTGCTGAAGACCGGCTTCCTAAACAGAATCGATTAAACATGTGCTGAAGACCGGCTTCCTAAACAGAATCGATTAATCATGTGCTGAAGACCGGCTTCCTAAACAGAATCGATTAATCATGTGCTGAAGACCGGCTTCCTAAACACAATCGATTAAACATGTGCTGAAGACCGGCTTCCTAAACAGAATCGATTAAACATGTGCTGAAGACCGGCTTCCTAAACAGAATCGATTAATCATGTGCTGAAGACCGGCTTTTTAAACAGAATCGATTAAACATGTGCTGAAGACCGGCTTTCTAAACAGAATCGATTAAACATGTGCTGAAGACCGGCTTTCTAAACAGAATCGATTAAACATGTGCTGAAGACCGGCTTCCTAAACAGAATCGATTAAACATGTGCTGAAGACCGGCTTCCTAAACAGAATCGATTAATCATGTGCTGAAGACCGGCTTCCTAAACAGAATCGATTAATCATGTGCTGAAGACCGGCTTCCTAAACAGAATCGATTGAACATGTGCTGAAGACCGGCTTCCTAAACAGAATTGATTAATCATGTTCTGAAGACCGGCTTCCTAAACACAATCGATTAAACATGTGCTGAAGACCGGCTTCCTAAACAGAATCGATTAATCATGTGCTGAAGACCGGCTTCCTAAACAGAATCGATTAAACATGTGCTGAAGACCGGCTTTCTAAACAGAATCGATTAATCATGTGCTGAAGACCGGCTTCCTAAACAGAATCGATTAATCATGTGCTGAAGACCGGCTTCCTAAACACAATCGATTAAACATGTGCTGAAGACCGGCTTCCTAAACAGAATCGATTAATCATGTGCTGAAGACCGGCTTCCTAAACAGAATCGATTAATCATGTGCTGAAGACCGGCTTCCTAAACACAATCGATTAAACATGTGCTGAAGACCGGCTTTCTAAACAGAATCGATTAATCATGTGCTGAAGACCGGCTTCCTAAACAGAATCGATTAAACATGTGCTGAAGACCGGCTTCCTAAACTGAAGAGAAACTTCCACCACACAAACCGAAATTAAGGTATAATGGCTGCATGCAAACACATTTTGCTTAAAGAAGATATCAAAATGAATGACTGGTAGAAGTTATCACTTCATCGTTTTTTTTTGGGGGGGTGGATAGAAATACATGCAGAATGATACAACAGCATTTGAAAAGAAATCGTATCCATCAGGAGAAACTTAAGAGAGATACACGCAAAAAGATTTGACATTATTCTATCTGAACCTGATCTGAACTTTTATATATATTATAATATAGAATGAAGTAATAAAATAAGGTGTCAATCAGATTTTATTAGAATTCAAGGTTCAAGCAAAGTATCTTAAAGTCCTTAGCTCATGAGTTTTCAAAGATAATTCTTCTCCCCAGAAGACCATTACCGCAGTTATACCACTACAGGTAATAAAATTAAAATTTGAAAATATATAAAAATATATACAAAAATACATAAAAATATATAACATCAAATATATCAACCCCAAAACATACTTTTTTGTTAAATCTATACAATCCATCCATGTCATACAATTTGAAAAACATAATAAGGAAAGACATCCAGAGGGTTGACTGAAGATTAATACAGGTGATGAGTACCAGTCCAGTCTATAAAAGTAACAAACCATTGAACATAAGGTACTGATACAGCTTTTGAACCAGACAAAACCGACTTTATGTTCGGTATCCAATCCTTTAGCCAATGGCTCGGAAGTAGACGACTTTAACTGTAAAATTATTCCATGAAAAATGCCAGTATACTGAAATCATATGCCCTTAATAATGTTAAGATAAAAATTCATATACACTAAATGTACAAAAGCAAGGAAATTCCCAAATGTTTACACTTTTATTGTCATTAAGGCTACATATGACTACATATCAACCAAACCATTTCATTATCACATCACTACAGTATAAATATCTATGAATGAGTAGATGAAGTGTGTGAGGTGCGCTGAAGAAAAATTCCTACTAATAAAATACATAGCCCTGTTGTGCTCGCATATCCTTAATGACAATAAAAGTGTAAACATTTGGGAATTTCCTTGCTTTTGTACATTTAGTGTATATGAATTTTTATCTTAACCCTATTAAGGGCACATGATTTCAGTATACTGGCATTTTTCATGGAATTTCACTACTTTTGTAAAGGCTATGCCTCAATACAATTGTCATTTTCAAGTTTTTTAAAAAAATTCTGGAAAACTAGGGTATATGGTAAACTGAAATTAAAATGCCATCAAATAGACCCTAGAACCTCTATCTCTGCCAAAAATAAGCTGAATCCCTCAAATAGTTGATGAGATAAAGGGTGGCACATACGTACGTACGTACACACGGATAACACAAAATCATGCCTGACCTTTCTGGATCTCTGGGTTGCCTTGACTAATGATGCTGAAATTCTACACACTTATAGAACCTATCAAATAAAAAAAATAGTGCAAAGTTTATTGGTTTTTGAGTTATGATTGATCGAAGAAATGAGATTTCTAACACAGGCCGTTTTTAAAGTCTATTAAGGGATAGAGCGCTCTCGTGCCTCCCTTGATTACATCTTCGAATTCTTGGCAGGCAAGCAGTTAATGAAATAAAATTGATTGAACCGAAAATGAATTTCGAACCAGACAAAAACGAACTGTGTTTTTATACCGTAATGCAGACCTTACTTTAACCTAGTCGGTATTTGTTCGGTTGAAAAGCTACACCACTACAAAATAAAAGAAAACTCTGTAAAAAATCGTTTCAAAATTTAAAACAACCAGTGTTAAAATCAAACTCAGCCGGTTTTTCTAACAGAAATTTTTTTTAAAGAAAAAATACTCACCGTATATTTATTTTTATGTTGTGTTTTTTAATTAATAAACTAATCTTTAGTTTATTAATTTAAAAAAAGCACAACTTATCGAAAACAAAAATATTTCACCGAATTTCTTCGTCAAAAACAAGTAAATTGTTTTCTCTCATTTTTTTTTTTCCAATAAGTCCGTTTGCTTTTCAGTGTAGGCTGAACAGGCAAAATAGCAAGTAATGGCTATATTAAAAATTGACTAGTTATTCAAGAAAGTAACTTGGTTTTACTTGTCAGATTTCTTTTTTCGACTATACGATTTTACAGTGACAAGTCTGTTCGCAAAATACGTTTGACTATATCAGACACGAAAAAAGGTTTTTGTAGTATGGAGTTTGTTTTTTTTTCAAAACCTTTCAGTTTTATAAGCACATGGTATTCCAATTTCATTTGTTGCACGAGGCAAAATCCCGTATTGAAATACGAAGAACACAAATAGTAAAATATGTCTTACTTTTTTTTTCTTCCAGTAATTGTTTAAACTGGTTATTTCTTGTAAGGAAGAGTTGTCCCAAAATTGAATGTATTCGATGTTTCCAAGATCTGAGTTTGATGTTAACGCCGGTTTTTTTTATTTGTCTTTTTTCTGTCGTTTACGTATTTCTAAGTCTGTTTTGTCTAGTTCGAAAGCCGTACTAGTACCGGAATCATTATCTATATTTAATTGTGTAAGAATTTTATGGGGTTACGGTTGAGGTTGGGGTTGAAAATTACTAAATATGATAGTAGTTGTAAATGAAAAAAATAATGTGTAAGTAACGAAGAGGCGAGAAGCACATAAACAGACACACGAGCTTTAGCACAACAATCAGTGAGTATCATTCCAACAAATAGCTGGGAGCAGCAGTTTCTTGGTTTCCTTTAATCTCACCGGGCAACGCCCGTATACGGGTGTAGCTAGTAATAAATAGATAAAAAGGTGACGTAGAGACGAGAAACTAACACACATAACCAGACACACAAAAAGTTATAGAATATAGAGATATCCCTCGTAAATTAAAGATGAAGAGACTCTGTCTTTTGATTGCAGTTTCAATCTTTTCCGACGGCCATTACGTTTCTTAGCGACAAGACAAGCGAAACTCTGGAAATCGTCGATGAAGAAAAACGGAGATGCCTTCAAATTTCTTAATCCTACTCCGACAATTTTCTTTGGATACAATCCGGAGTGTTTGGAATATCGATCCGTTAATTTTAATCAATTTTCGCTCACACGTCAGAGAAAATAAAAATTCGGTCAGAAAATGGAAAAGAAAATTTTCTAAAACGAGTATTGTTTAATTCTTTCTTTTACTGTTCGTGTTTCGTTTTCTTTTGCGGGATTTTTTTTTTTAGCTTGTTGTATTATTAACACAAGTAGAAAAGTGTTTAATGACATTTTAACAAAGAGAGATGGGTAAAGAGAGGGGAGGATGAGTAGATGAGGATAGAGATTGTGAGAAGGGGAGAGAGAGGGTTAAGGAGAGAGAGGAAAGAGAGGAAGAGAGAGGGATATATAAGCGAGATACACATTTTTAACAAAGAGAGATGGGTAAAGAGAGGGGAGGATGAGTAGATGGGGATAGAAAGTGAGAGAAGGGGAGAGAGAGAAGGTTAAGAAGAGACAGGAAGAGAGAGGAAGAGAGATGAAGAAAGAGGGATATATAAGCGAGATAAATATTTTTAACAGAGAGAAGAGGATGAGAGATAGGGAGGATGAGAGATAGGGAGGATGAGAGGGGTGGAAGACGAACGGAGAGATGAAGAGCGGGGGAGAAAAAGATAGATAAAGAGACAGAGTGGAGGGAGGAAAGAGAAGAAAGATAAAACAAGAGATGAGTGAGTGAGTGGGATGGATGGATGGGGAATGAAACAGTGATAAAGAGAAAGAGAGAGAGAGAAGGATGGGTAGAGAGAAAGGGTTAGAGAGGGAGGGAGATGGGTAAGGAGAGAGAGACCGTAAAGGGGAAAGAGAGGGGGAGTGAGAGAAAAACAGAAAGAGAGAAAGGGAGAGAAAGAAAGGCATAAAGAAAGAAGTGGAAAGGAGTGAAAAAGATATTAAGGACATTTGTTATTCTTTTATTAAGTTGTATTCGCACAAGTACAAAACGGTTCGATAACATTTGAACAGAGATAAAGAAAGAACGAGGTAAGTAGAATGAGGGGTTAAAGACAAGGAGAGAGCAAGGGAGAGAAAGAAAGAAAGGGGGAGAGGGAGGCGTTTGGACAGAGAGAGGAGATGAGAGACATGCTGAGGCAAAGGAATAGAGAGCAAACAGAGAGGATAGGGTTAGAGAATAGGAGAAATAGAGACAGTGAGAGAGACAAGGAGAGAGAGAGGTAGAGATATGGGAGAAAAAGGGGGAGATAGATAGTGAGAGAAAAGTGAGAAAAGGAGAGTGAGGGAGTGAAAAAGGGAGAGTGAGGTAGTGAGACAGAGAGTGAGGGAGAAAGAAAGAGATAGAGAGAGAGGTTGAAATAGCTCGAGAGAGAGATAGAGAGTTAAAGAGGGAAAGAAAGAGAGAGAGAGAGAGAAAGAGAGAGAAAGAGAGAGAGAGATGAAAGGATATCATTTGCTGATATTTGCTGATGACAGCACGCTTTATTCTCGACGTGTCGGCAAAACTAACGAGGGAGAGAGATAGTGAGAGAAAAGTGAGAAAGGGAGAGTGAGGGAGTGAGACAGAGAGTGAGGGAGAAAGAAAGAGATAGATAGAAAGGTTGAAATAGCTCGAGAGAGAGAGAGAGAGATAGAGAGTTAAAAAGGGAAAGAAACACACAGAGAGAGAGAGAGAGAGAGAGAGAGAGAGATGAAAGAATATTATTTGCTGATATTTGCTGATGACAGCACGCTTTATTCTCGACGTGTCGGCAAAACCAACTCAATGGCTGAATCCTTAGAAAATGACCTCCAGTTTCTAGTTGAATGGGGACATAATTGGATGCTAACATTTAATGTTACGAAGAAAAAGCTCTTCTGTTTTATGAGAAACCTTTCCAACCACTAATTGTCATGGCTAATAGCATCCTACCTGAGTGTCAAACATTCAAACTCCTAACATTCGCAGGTAACATAAATTTTAACAAATACAGAGAAGATAATGCCAAGGCTGCTGCAAAGGACGTCGGCTCCTTTTGCTGTGCTAGAAATCTTCTTACACCTGCCTATATCCTAATGCTTAGTCTTAAAAAGACCATGGTCTAAGTAGGGCAGGGGCGGGCAACCTCCGGCCCCCGGGCCACATCCGGCCCGCGAAGGCTTAGCGTCCGGCCCGTCACCCTGCTATGCTTTATTATTGCAATCCGGCCTGCGGACCTCCCAGTAAAACTCATATCATTTTGTGACATAGACGTAAAAGTATGTTTCAATTAAGATTTACAGCGGGATAAAAATGTATGAATATCAGCGAGCGATGATGCATGTATATTTAATTTGTCTTTAACTATTAAAAGATAAAAATAGAAAAAGAGAAAGAGAGAGGCAAAGAGGAAACGAGAGACGAGGAAAGGGCATGAAACATAGAAATTATGTGAGGTGTGTCAAAACGTCATTATTTTTTATGATTCCAAAATGGTTCTTCGTCGGCGCCTTTTATAACATCACATGCAGAAGTCTCTTGAGAAAAAATATCAGATTTGTAGAGTGTTCAATGCAATTTTCTACAATTTATTCATGTTAACAAAATATAGTAATTCTGAGATTTCGTTTTTCACTCCGGCCCGCGATCTCCTTCCAAAAGTCTCATCTTGCACTCACTCTGAAAAGGTTGCCCGACCCGGCTATATATCTACAAAGCCATCATCCGTCATACCTGGAGTATGGTTGTCATATTTAAGCTGGTGCACCAACCAATAGTCACTCCCTCTTTGGCAGGGTCTAAAAAAAGAGCATCTAATCGAATAGGTCCCACACTGTCTACCAAACTGTAGCCTCTGCCTCATCGCCGCAATATCGCGTCCTTCGGCTTGTTTTTCAAGCTATTTAATAGAATGTGCTCTGACGAATTTGATGATCTGGTACTCTTGTCCAATCAGCGAAGTCCCATTCTTCACTGTGGAGGTCCCCAGATGCCGTAGGGGTTTCTGCTCTAATAGCTTTTTTTCTCGAACTTCTAACCTTTCAGAATGTTCTTCCTGCTCCCTGTTTCCTTGAGTGTGAAAACATGCAGAAATTTCAAGGTAAAGTGAACAAATATATCACTGCACAACTTATCACTTTAAGTTTCCACATAAAATATATGGCCCCTAATTCACAGTAGCCTCTTACGTCACAGTGACCTGAATAAATTAAAATAAAATAAAAAAATAATTATTTTATTGTTTGTCTTTTTATTTTTGGGACGAACTCGTCTATTCGACGGACATATATATATATATAGTCTCGGAAGTTTCTCAACCATTAAAACTATATAAAAAAAACAAACAAAAAAACAACCAAAAAAAACATATAGTCTCAAGTCTTCCAGTGGAAAATCACTCATGTAAGTCAATTTATTTTTTACAGTTATTATATTAGTTAGTTTCTAACACTATTTTAAGGGATCATCAGTTGTTTACCATGAAAAACTGTTTCGGGAATTTAAAAACAAGACAGTATTTAATTTCATGGCTTCCCAGCAGAGTTGATCAGACCCCACTTCCCTTAAAAGACAAAAACATAAACGTTCCTTATACTAAATCTACGTTTTGTTCCATATAAATGTTTTGCTAACTTATATTAGTTATTTAAAACATCAAAAAAAAAAAAAAAAAAAAATGTTTACCTGCGCTGTTCGCATATATGTTCATGTTCATATATATATATGAAGCAATCCAACAATAGATATAAGCGTCAACTAATATCTTATAATTAGTGAAACATCCGGATAAAAAACTGAAGCTCTATATACTGGATAGAGCATTAATATTATAATATAAAATGAAGTAATAAAATAAGGTGTCAATCAAATTTTATTAGAACTCAAAGTTCAAGCAAAGTATCCTTAAGTCCTTAGCTCATGAGTTTTCAAAGATAATTCTTCTCTTCAGAGGACCATTACCGCAGTTATACTACTACAGGTAATAAAATTACGCTTTGAAAATATATAAAATTATATACACAAATACATAAAAATACATAACATCAAACATATCAACCCAAAAACATAAGTTTTGTTGAATCCATACAGTCCATCCAGGTCATACAAATTGAGAAGCATAATCAGGAAAGACAATTACTCCAGGTTACAAACAGCAGTCCATATACGTGAAATGGAAGGGGCCGGCAAAGTTATCCAGTCGCGAAATGTGTCCATATTCAATGTTAATATATATATATATATATATATATATATATATATAATAAAGGTTTTTTGAAAAGGTTGAAGGCAATGCGAAGATCCGGATTGCTGGAAGCTGTGAAGAACAAAACAAAACAAACAAAACCGAAATAAGTCGGATATAGATCGAAAGGTTTGTTTATTTTTCTAGACAGCAAGGGTGTTAGATTGTAATATCCGGATTATCAAGAATCAATTTGATATATTTCGAGAGATTTTTTTTCTTTCTTTCTTTTTCCTCTCCTTGTCAAAAATAAATAAAAGAAAAAGAAGAAGGAGAGGAAAAAGAAAGAAAGAAAAAAAAATCTCTCGAAATATATCAAATTGATTCTTGATAATCCGGATATTACAATCTAACACCCTTGCTGTCTAGAAAGATAAACAAACCTTTCGATCTATATCCGACTTATTTCGGTTTTGTTTGTTTTGTTTTTCACAGCTTCCAGCAATCCGGATCTTCGCATTGCCTTCAACCTTTTTTAAAACTTTTATTATTACTCCCAGCAATGCTTCCAGCAAACTACCAATTTATTTATATATATATATATATATATATATAAAGTTAATCTAACAAAAGATATAAGAGGCAGCTTATATCTTTAATTAGTGAACTTTTCATGTTTTGGTTTCTTTATCGTTTTATTAATTTGCTTCATGTGACGCTTATGTGATGGTGGTAGTTGTTGTCGACATAGGCAACATAGGAAAAAAACATTCTATTTCTTATTGGCGGAATCGTGCTCCTATGACAAAAACAACTACTATATAATCATTTAAATAATAAATATTTAATAATCTACATACTTATACGTTTCATCCTTACGGAATTGTCAATGTGGAGATAAACATTCAAACGGATTGCACGATTCGAAACCCGGAACAAAAATCACATTTAACTCCAACTTCCGACGTCTAACCTATGCGGCAATAACTACATAATTCGGTGAAAGTTTAATTTTATTGTTTAAGAGCAGGCAGGCAGCGATAGTCAAGCGTCGTAAACAGTGTTCAACAAAGGACGAACACACACAACATATATATATATATATATATATATATATATATATATATATATATATATATATAATATATGTTTTGTTTATTATCTATGTACGTGTACGTTTCGTCCTTTATAATCGGGATTCATCAGCATAGAGATATGACTATTCACTACGTGTCGCGTTATTCGAATATTGATATATATATATATATATATATATATATATATATATATATATATTATAAATTTGCATACACCTTGGATACATTTTTCACTGTCATTTACTGCATCGATTGCAAACAGGTTTCCCGCCTGGATAACTTTTTCGTTTTTAGACTACCATTCACTAACTGGATCACTTTTCAATCAACATCTTGGATGTCTTTCCTGAATATGTTTTAAATTGTATGACTTGGATTAACTGTATAGCTTTAACAAAAAAGTATGTTTTGGGCTGATATAATTGATGGTTTATATACTTTTATGTATTTGTATATATTTTCAAAGTTTAATTTTATTAGCTGCAGTAATGTCATTGCGTTAATGGTCCTCTGAAGAGAAGAATTTTCTTTGAAAACTCATGAGTTAAGGACTTTAAGGTATTTTTGCCTAAACATTGAATTCTAATAAAATTTGATTCGCACCTTATTTTATTATTTCATTTCATATTATGTTACACACACACACACACACACACACATATATATATATATATATATATATATATATATATGTGTGTGTGAATTATAACTAAAAGGTAAACTTTTAGAGAGTTGGACTTATTGTGAAATAAGGAAAGTTCAATATACTGGATAGAGCAAAAATATGGTAAGTCAATGAAAATTAATAAGACCTGCAAATGGAAGCAAATCGGTATTTTCAGTTGTTCAAAACAAGGAGCAGTTTAGTTAATAAAAACATTTATTTTTCATCTCTTTCTTTAAAGTCTCTGGTTTAAGGAAAGAAAGAGATGAAAAATAAATGTTTTTATTAACTAAACTGCTCCTTGTTTTGAACAACTGAAAATACCGATTTGCTTCCATTTGCAGGTCTTATTAATTTTCATTGACGTACCATATATATATATATATATATATATATATATATATATATATATATATATATATATATATATATATATATATATATAAGGAAAACTGGGGTTACAATAATCCGACAAAATTTAAAAAGGAAAGCCAAAAACGTGGATTGCATGCTCTTGTTCGTCAGCAAGGCCCCGTGGCGCAGTGGATATAGTACTAAGTTAAATTCACTTCCAAGTGATAGTCATCTGAAGAATTGCTAATTACTGAAGACTTCTCCCAGTCATGGCTTGCCGGAACAAGATTAAATCAAGTGTCTTCTTCAGAAATCCGTCCAGATTCCCGAGTTCGACAGAAATATTCCCGAGTTCCAAGAGATACAGCTAAAGAAGAGTGGAGGTTACAGCGGTCGAAACGTTATGATGATAACACTCAAGGTGAGAAATGTCGTCCGAATAAACAAAAATATGCATAAGCTCACCGAAAATTCTATTCTAAAATATTAGGTTTGCAGATTGACTAAAATGCTATTTAAACTATAAATATGTCAGCCAAACGAAAATGCTATTTAAAAACATAAGTTTTTAAGATAAACGAAAATTCTATTTCAAACATTACAAGAAAATTTTTATTTAAAACATTACATAGACGCTTTCAGAAAAATTCTATTTCAAACATTACATGGACGCTTTCAGGAAAATTCTATTTCAAACATTACATGGACGCTTTCAGGAAAATTCTTTTTCAAACATTACATGGACGCTTTCAGAAAAATTCTATTTCAAACATTACATGGACGCTTTCAGGAAAATTCTATTTCAAACATTACATGGACGCTTTCAGGAAAATACTATTTCAAACATTACATGGACGCTTTCAGTAAAATACTATTTCAAACATTACATGGACGCTTTCAGTAAAATACTATTTCAAACATTACATGGACGCTTTCAGTAAAATACTATTTCAAACATTACATGGACGCATTCAGTAAAATACTATTTCAAACATTACATGGACGCTTTCAGGAAAATACTATTTCAAACATTACATGGACGCTTTCAGGAAAATTATATTTCAAACATTACATGGACGCTTTCAGGAAAATTCTATTTCAAACATTACATGGACGCTTTCAGTAAAATACTATTTCAAACATTACATGGACGCTTTCAGTAAAATACTATTTCAAACATTACATGGACGCTTTCAGGAAAATTCTATTTCAAACATTACATGGACGCTTTCAGGAAAATACTATTTCAAACATTACATGGAAGCTTTCAGGAAAATTATATTTCAAACATTACATGGAAGCTTTCAGGAAAATTATATTTCAAACATTACATGGACGCTTTCAGGAAAATTATATTTCAAACATTACATGGACGCTTTCAGGAAAATACTATTTCAAACATTACATGGAAGCTTTCAGGAAAATTCTATTTCAAACATTACATGGACGCTTTCAGGAAAATTATATTTCAAACATTACATGGACGCTTTCAGGAAAATACTATTTCAAACATTACATGGAAGCTTTCAGGAAAATTCTATTTCAAACATTACATGGACGCTTTCAGGAAAATTATATTTCAAACATTACATGGACGCTTTCAGGAAAATTCTATTTCAAACATTACATGGACGCTTTCAGGAAAATTCTATTTCAAACATTACATGGAAGCTTTCAGGAAAATTATATTTCAAACATTACATGGAAGCTTTCAGGAAAATTCTATTTCAAACATTACATGGACGCTTTCAGGAAAATTCTATTTCAAACATTACATGGACGCTTTCAGGAAAATTCTATTTCAAACATTACATGGACGCTTTCAGGAAAATACTATTTCAAACATTGCATTGACGCTTTCAGTAAAATTATATTTCAAACATTACATGGACGCTTTCAGTAAAATACTATTTCAAACACACCTGGGACAGACCAACGAAAATGCTTTTTAAAACTATTCCAATTGACAGATCGCTAAATAGACAGAGCCACATAATAAAATATGTTGACGCATCGAGAAATCGCGTTTCGGAATTCGTCAGTCATCAAAGAATCATACTCCTTTTTCCTTGACCTTATGTCAGCTGTTAATCTAAACTGTTCATTCGCTCTTATTAAATACGATGCATCAGTTTCAATGATGTCTTTGAGCAAACTATTTTATTCCTCAATATTCATGACATCATTATCCCGCGAACACAAAATCCCTCAGATTCAATGACCTCATGTCAGCCTTTGAGATGAAGTGTGTATTCGACCCCATATGATGATACAAAATTTCCAAGATTATCTTTTGGAAAAAAGGAACATCTGGAAAAGGTGTTGACATATACGGAGAAGTAGCAATCGCTCTGTTTATCCTTCTTTCTATCTATCTATCTATCTATCTATCTATCTATCTATCTCTCTCTCTCTCTCTCTCTATATATATATATATATATATATATATATATATATATATATATATATGTATATATATTCTAGAGATGAAAGATGAGAATAAAAAATTGTAATGATACAATATTTATTAGAACATCAAAAGTTCAGAGCAAGAGGCTTCATACCATTAATCTATGGATTTTCAAAGATAAATTCTTTTCATCAGAGGATAGAGAAAAACCGATATTGCATTTGTAAATATTATCGGCAACATTTAACTTTGAAAAAATTACATAAAATAAAACAAAAATAAAGACCAAAAGGTAAAGATTATTATGTTGAGATGAGAGCGTAGAGTCAGGGTGGACGCCGTCCAAAAACACGTCAAATATTTAAAAAAAAAACAGCTGTTATATTGGAGATGAATGATTGAAAAAAAAAATATATATATTTTCAAACATTCATTTCCAATATAACAGGTGTTTTTATTTTTTACCTCAAATAATTAATATTTCTCACGCTCTCTCTCCCCTCTCTTTCTCTCTCTCTCTCTCTCTCTCTCTCTATATATATATATATATATATATATATATAAACTGAAGTGAGCACTAAGGCTCGAAACGCATTATAAAATTATAAAATGATAAAATAATTTAATAATAACCAATTGTTGGAAAAAAGTTTATTTTTACAAATGTTACTAGCCTCACTTCTTTATATATATATATATATATATATATATATATATATATATATATATATGAGAAGAATGTTGTAGTTCGCTTGGAGCATTGTGTATAGTGTAAGAATAATATTTTGGAGGCGATAATGCGTTGTTATCGCCTCCAAAATATTATTCTTATATAAATATATATATATATATATATATATATATATATATATATATATATAAGAATAATATTTTGGAGGCGATAACAATGCGTTGTTATCGCCTCCAAAATATTATTCTTATATATATATATATATATATATATATATATATATATATATATATATATATATATATATATTCATTTTGGTACAGAAAAATTAGTACAACATTCGTACCATCGATTTCAAGCACAGAAGGACTTATAATAATGCAATTTTCTTTAATTTTATCACTTGTGGAACAATCAAAATATTAGTAAGCGTAACTTTACATACGCTTCAATTACCAATAAAAACAATTACATTAAATGTTCAGGTGATAAAAATTGTACATATTTCTAGGCAAGGCGTCATAGCCTGGGGGTAAAACGCCAGACTATTGGGATCAACATCGAAAGTTCGATCCTTGTCGAAGTTAGCCAATCTTATGACGGCTATGAGCCAGAAACACGTGCCCATTGATTACCTTCATATACGTATAATATTGATAAAAATATATATTTAATAAACACACATCTTATAATGTTAAGGGTAACTAATAATGCGATTTTCTGCATCTTCATCACTTAGGAAGTGAAACAATTGATAAAGCAGCAGAACAACAGCAATAAACGCTGCAATCACCAATAAAAGAATTGCACAAGATATATATATATATATATATATATATATATATATATATATATATATATATATATATATATATATATATATATATTAAAGAAGTGTGGTTACCAACGCTAGTAAAAAAACTTTTTCAATAATTATTTATTATCTTATCATTTTAACATTTTAAGTTTTTTTAAATATAATTACATAACGCGTTTCGAGCATTTATCGTTTATCCATTATGCTCTCTTCAGATGTAAATTCCATTTGATAAAAGTGTTTAAAAGCGATGCTATACATTATTTATATATATATATATATATATATATATTTATATATATATATATATATATATATATATATATATATATATATATATATAATAAAATGTTGGTTATCTTTGCTAAAAAATGTTGCATATTTTTCCATTTTTGTATATTTTTTATATATGTTTTATATGTTCAAATCTTTGCTGACAGTAATATCCTTTTACCGATGATCTCCTCTGATTATAAAAGTTAGCATTTTTGAAAAGCCATGGTTTAAGGAAAAGAAAAGAAAGTGTATTGATATATTCCTTGTTTAAACTACTTGATTATTTAATAAATATTGTTCTGTTTCCAATTCTATTATCATAATTCATTGCATTTTATATATATATATATATATATATATATATATATATATATATATAATTTATTATATAAAGTTAATCCGACAAAATATATAAGAGACAACTAATATCTTTAATTAGTGAACATCCGGATAAAACTGAAGCTGAATTTACTGGATAGAGCATTAATAGCAATAGATAAAGTGAAATAATAAAATAAGGTGCAAATCAAATTGTATTAGAATCCAATGCCTGAACATTGAATTCTAATAAAATTTGATTCGCAACTTATTTTATTCTTTCACTTCATATAATGCTATTTAATTTATTATATATATATATATAATTCATCTATACATATATATAATTTTGTTATTTCATGTCTACACATATAATATTATAAGGAGATATAATATTTTATGTATAGATTTTCAGTATTTACATCAACAGTGATCAATACGTGAGTATAGCAAGGTAGTAACGTATGAACATATATTTACGGCAATGAAGCTACGGTGGGGCGTCCGTGGTTCATCCCATAAAGAAATCGTCAGGATAAGTGCGTGGAATTGGTGTTGTAGTATATGCATGTGTGTTTATCTGTCTCTTCTAATGTGTAGCGTCTGTTTAGATTGTGTTAATTACAGATTAATTATTGCGTATTAAACGTGTTTGATTTTGTAAAAGAATTAACACAAAGAATCGCCATTAAAAAGTTTCATTGTAACAGCACGTAACACAGACTCGAAGAGTTTGGGTTAGGGTTAGGGTTAGGGTGAGGAGGAAGAGAAGGAGAAGGAGGAGGAAGTGGAGGAGGGGAAGAAAAATGAATTAGATCGATTCTTTTTTTATTTATTTAATTTACTGAGAAAATTGTAGCAATAGGAATAAATTTAAATTTAAATTCTCGTACCTTTTCTTGTTCTTTCCTCGTCGCGTGGAGGGGCGCCGTCTCGATGTCGTCTGCTGTGTCTGCAACTAAAACCTTCATGACTAATTCACGAGACAACACTCTTTTGAAGTTTTGATATTTGTTTATTTCAGGCGTCCGTCTACCGTCAATCTTGCAAATGTTTCACCAACGTTAAAGGAGAGAAATAAACCCTATATACTATCAATATTTATTTAATATTAAAGTGTTTTTCACCTACAGACGACGTCGTTTCGGGCTATCTTCAGTCTTCTCTGATCAGTGTAGGAGTGGCGGTTCCATGGCCTCGAACGCCGTTCGTAGATTCAGACTAGAATCACGAGACAAACGCCCAGGACCACGCGGCCGCGAGAAATCGACACAGACAGTAGTTGAAATATTGCATAGCCGTCCCGGAATAGGGCCGTGGCAGTTCTCGCTTAAACAACTGGTCATTTTTAACACCAAAAATGTATATGTTGCATACCTTTTAATTTCCCGTACCATCTCTCTTTCCTCGTCGCGCGGAGGGGTGTCGTCTTGATGTCGTCTGCTGTGTCTGCAGCAAAACCTCCATACCACAATTCCCGAGACAAACAATCTTTTAAACTTTTGATTCTGTTTTATTCAGGCGTCAAATTTCTGTCGGCCATGGAGATGCTTCACTAACGTCGAGAGAGAGACCAAATTACTACTTTATCGTAGTTAATTCCTAGCTTAAGTCCTTAGCCATTCGATGAGGATGGGGGAAGAAGGAATCTCATGCCTGTATTCTCTTAGGGAATTTAATTCCCATAATCATTTGAAGACTACAAAGAGAAATCGTCTGTTCGGCCCGCTTCCAAAACCCAGACTCCTAAAACTCTGTTTCTCACACAAAAGCCTGTGACGTCACAGAACCCTCATGCGCAGGTGCACCTTGACCCTTGACTTGAGGTCTCGTCAACGTGGTGGCCCTGTCAACGCCTGTGAGCTTTAACTGTGAGAACCAGTTTATTTTGCACTCGACTGTACGGGTCCACCCGCACTAAATCGCGCAAGCCAAACCAAACGATCTCGCCAAACATACGTCCACTTCAACATACGTCCGGCCTCACAGGGCCATTATCCAACAGGAAGGCGAAAGAATAAAAAAAGAACAAATATTCTGAAGACGAGTCTATTTCGTTTACGTCTTTCGCGTAGCCATTTCAATCGCAAATATGACAGTAAGGATACAGTGCAAGTGTTTTTCCTATTTACTTGCCTTCCCACGAAAGTGGAGTTAGACACAAACGTGTTGCGTTTTTTTATATGGGGAAAATCCAGTTCCCAAGAAAGTGCCGATCTGGATTCAAACACAAATTGAAAATTGCCTCAGTCTGGGGAAAAAACTCCTTCTCCACTAAGCGAGGACAGAAAAATGAATTGCAGCAACAGAACAGATACTACATCAAGCTCCTAGTGTTGGATAATGGCCCTATGGGAATTAACGTATCTGTTGGGAATCGTTGGTTTGACTTGCGCGAGTTAACGCGGCTGCAGTCGAGTGCAGATTAGGGCCTGTTCTCACAGTCAGAGCTAACAGACGTGACGAGACCCCAGATCATAGGTCAGTCTGCACCTGCGAGAGGCTCTGTGACGTCGCGGTCCTTGCGTGGGAACCAGAGGATCCGTGACGTCACTCGTTCTCGTGAGACGCGAGTTTTCGTCAGTCTGATTCGGAAGGCAAACCGAGCAGGGCGTGCGATTCACGATGTAAAAATAAGGGATATTTCCCTTAAGGGAATACAAACGCGAGAAATCCTTCCACCCCGCTCTCTATGAATGGTTAAGAAAAAATTGTTAACTAACTACGATAAAGTAGTGATTTGCTCTCTCCCTCTTACTCGACGTAGTGAATGACTCCCAGTTGAAATAACAACGCTTGCAATAAAATGAATTAAATAAAAAAAGAAGAGTTTGTCTTCGGAGTGCTTTTGTTGTTCACAGCAGGAAGGAAAGAACAAAGAATTCATCCAGCAGACGACACGACCAACCTCTATAAGCGAGGGGAAAAATTAAGGTATACAACACTAGTGTATAGGTCTGTTATTGTTGTAAGTCTGTTCAAAAACTACGACTATCGTGTCTACGTATTGTCTTCATGAAGTCTTTCTCTTTAGACACAGCTATTTGTTAGACCTGTATGCTTTCAAGTTAACCCTCGACCCCAAGAAGAACAAGACCCATCGGGGCAGCCTACGACTAGAATACGACAGCTTTCAGCCTTGTGTCATACACTCAGCAACATAGTTGCCGTATTCATTACATGAACACTATAGTTTACAATAGTTATTAATACTTTGGTTGCTGATCGCTCTCTTTACTCGCGTTCTTCAGTGATCCCTCCAAACTTATAACATGCTATCCTTGAATTAAAGGTTATTGATACTTTCAAAAACAACACTCTCGACACAAAACTAATGGAATACAGTGGTCATTTATTCAGCGTGATCTTCGTTCAAAATCGCTGATCAGTAAGGAGGTAGACAGAGAGACAGAGAGAGAAAGAGAAGCAGATCGAAATCGGTTATTACTTATATCTTATCAGCCCATGTCCTTACACGCCCAAACGCCTCTCGTGCTCTCAAATGACTCTCTTTTCTATCCCTCTCTCTCTTTGCGACATGTGTCGACATATCTGTTTCTAGTACAGTTGTGGAACAGTTGTGGACCTGTAAAAGGGTCGGAACAAAAACACGAACTCGGGATTAAGTGAAGCAAATTATATTGAAGAAAGTATAAATACAGAATATAAAAATGAGTGGTTTAACCTCTGTCTAAATGCCAGTATTGGACTGGGGTAGTTCCAACATCGAGAGGTATGTGCTACTGATATTTATAGGGACAAGAAATAATTCATATAGTCCGTAAGGTAAGGTACCATAACACCCCCTCTCAAGCATTATCTTCGCAGGAGTTTAAGTTTCCTTTTTAGATTGATAACAATAAGATCCAGAGACTTTGGTTTCCTTTTAGATTGTTGCTGTGTCGAAAGTGTCGTATATAGTATCAATAACTTAGTCGTTTCCTAATGTTATTTAAGTGTCCATTATGAAACAACTGAGGACCGTGGATTATGAACCCATATTTCCAATTCAGTCATTTTAGCTTCCTACTTCAGCGGGTATTTGGACTTGATTGTTGTAATCTTTGGGTACTGCATTAAGCCATGTCTAAAAATCGGCACACATGCGGATTACTTTGGGTTTGTTTTAACATAGACAGAAGATGAAATTCCGTTTCTCTGTCTAATTTTTGTTTATTATTTCGAATGACGCGAAAGGCACATTCATTTTTTAAAATACAGTTTGAATCTTAAATTTTGCCGACATCTTTTTAAATAGATCTTGACCACGCGAAAAAATAACTGCGGCAAAGTTTTCTTTCAATTTCTCATTTAGGTTTTTCGATACAGTCATCAGATTTTTTATCTTCTGGCAAAAATTGTGATTAGTAAATCACATAGATTGAACGGTTGCATCCAGTTTGTGCCAAATAAATTGTTTTTTTTTTCAATACAATATTTTCAATTTGTTGGTTAGTCGAATTTAATTTTTCACCAGTCACCGTTCTTGCTATTTTTAGCATGGTTGGTTTATCTAATCTTTTCCATGTATGCATGGTTGATTAACGACACGTCTGAACAAGAGTCTAGTTGTAACTTGACATTGTTCTTAAGGATGTTTATTTGTACGTACTTTCTTGTATTTATGCCGTAGTGTCTGTTTGTTTTGTGGATTTAACCCGACTTATATTTCCATTAATTCGTTCTGCAATGTAAAAGTGTGTCCTACCTTATGACAGGTTTTTATATCCATAACCCAATGAAGAGATCTACAATGTAATTGTTCCTGTTTTTTATTGGGGTCAATTGTGTTTGTAGGAGTGTGAAAAATCCCTTATTTTTTGGTTTGACTTGTTTTTAAAGGAGAATTGAAATGCGATTGCTGAACTATCTTTCTCATGTGAGCAATGGCCGACTTTTCAATATCTTTAGAATCTTTTTTAACACTTACAAATCTCTGGCAGTCTTCGGCTATTTTTAGTAATGTTTAATTTGGCCCACTTGTTTACTTGTTTCGGACCTAGCTACATATTTCCGCGTTATTGGCTGATCCAATTCTTTGCACGAATGCTAGGCATTTGAAGTAATCAGCTTGTTTGAAATCATAGCAGGGTTTATTTACGATTACCCCGAAAGTCGAGTAGTATTCGCTGACTTTTCGGATTAAATTCGCGCACTTCAACCTTTTGTCAAACAGGGAAGTTTTAGGGCTACATAATTCTGTTAAAAGTTTAACAGCTTGATAAAAGTCGCATGTAAAAATATAGTTAACGAATTTGCTATGTTTGGCGGTCACTAATACTCGGAGGAGTAGGCGAAGTATTTAAAAGTCTGCCCAATTTTCACCATCTATTTTGTATATATCCTCATACTTTAAATATCAAGCGGGAGAATAATCGAAATTGTCAATTGCACTCCAAACAGTATTTTTAGCAAACGTATGTTGACCCCTATTCGACATTGTTTGTAGCAATAAGCCGATGTTTATCTTTTTTTTTTCTAGTAGTATTTCTGTTGAATCTTTTGTTGTTGATCCATGAGAAGTTTGTGAAATCTTTATTCGTTTTTTTTTTTGTAGTTTTTCCTCGTTTTTTTGTCTGTCTTGTAGATCTTCTATTTGTTGTTGCATGTGTTCTGTAATAGCAATGTTGATGATCGTCTGTGTATACGAAACCACTCGGACGCCAATGTCCAGCTTTTAATACCATAGGCAGGTAATGTTCGCATGCGTAAGAGGGAATGAGAAAAACAGATAGCTGGTTAGCTTGCCTCGATACATATGCCACCCTGCACGTGCTGCTCTTCCTAATTATTGCGAGTCGCTGGACACGTCTTTTCGGCTTGGAATTTCGCCAGCTAAGAGAGAGAAAATAACTTCTGTAGCAGTCATCATGCAGGTCCAGAAGGAAAAATAGTGAGGGTTGCACCGTGCATTGTCCATCTGCGATTGAACCCAGAATGTTCTAGTCGCCAAATAGAAACGCGACAAGACTTCACATATGCAGATGAGCCTTGTTTTGCATGGACTAATTCTCGTCGTAATAAAAAGCTTAGACATTTTGCTCTGGGAAGAGAGGGATAAAGGTTGACGTTGTGACTACGTCGAGGGTAAAGAGAAAAAGAAAGAAGAAAAAGAAAAGAAACAAAGGAATCAAATTTTGGACGAAAAGTTTGATTGTAAACGTCGCGTCGTTCTCGTGCGTGTTTGGACTGTTGGTAGTGAAAAGACCAAAAACGACAATTCGGCAGCCCGTTTGAACCCAGTCTTTATTTTATTAACTCTCTGTTACAAGCTATTTCGGCATTTGTGTGCTGTTTATTTGTGACATAATGGCGGATGCTAAGTTCGACCTAAACCTTTATTTTATTAACTCTCTGTTACAAGCTATTTCGGAAATTATTTGGGTTCGTAACTTCTGACTGGTGTCACTCTCTGACCTTTCTTTGTAACTTTGAACTTTTCTACTCAAACACGACCCTCATCATGTAACACATGTATTCCAACTCTGTCCATCTCATCATTTAGTCTCAGCTTCTCATACTGTTCCTCATTGTTTACTTATAATCTTTTAACCACAGTAACCCTTATCATCGAGTTACTTTTGACCTGGATGAATTATAAAATAAAATAGATTCTGAATTGTATTAATGATTCCATCGACGCCATATTTGAACTCACCCTGTACTATCAACACAATATCATTAAGTACGCTTTTGACCCGTGAAAATTTCGTGTAAGGACCCCCGGGAAATTTACGATAGTACATCGCGACACACGTCACCGGGTTGGGTATTTCTGTCAGATTTTAATTATTAATTGGAGCCACGCCAACAGCCAACAACAGACGCGGAATTAGCAAGGAGAACGAGAAGCCCCTCTTACCGACTTTCATTAATATACAATGGCAATTTATTTAAGTAAACTCACTCTTTAGAGACGTCACGAAAGGACGCATTTTAAGGTGTGATTTTCCCCAGGTATTTATTAAATTATAATGTTACGAGATTACCAAATACGCGGAGGTAGAAAAAATAGCAGAGTTAGTAGTACTAGTAGTAGTAGTAGTAGTAGTGATAGAAATAATAATAATGATAATAATAATAGTAATAATAATGATAATATTAATTATAATAATAGTAATAATAGTAATAATAATAATAATAGCAATGATAATAATAGTAATAATAATAGTAATTCTAGTAATAATGATAATAGTAATACTAATAATAATAATAGTAATAATAATTATAATAATAGTAATAATAATAGTAATGATGATAGTAATAATAATAATATTAATAATAGTCATAATAATAATTGTAATAGTAATAACACTAATAATAGTAATCATGATAATAGTAATAATAGTAATAATAATAGTAATAACAATAATAATTATAATAATAATAATAATAATAGTAATAATAATAGTAATAATAATAGTAATAATAGTAATAGTAATAACAATAATAATAGTAATCATAATAATAGTAATAATAGTAATTATAATAGTAATAATAATAATAATAATAATAATAATAATAATAATAATAATAATAATAATACTGAAAATCCTAGAATGCGTGAACTGAAAACTTAACGAAAATCCTTGCATGCGGAAACCAACGCACATAAAATACGAACAGTAAATAGTCACGTGGAAGTTACACAAAATACATAAATAAAGCAAAAACATAGACGGAACATCACTTTAATCTGAGAAAACTGAAACTGCAAGAAATCTTATAAACTAAACCACCCATCCACCCCCAAAAAAGAAAAGTATAGCATCAGACTTGGCTGATACAACACAAAATAGTCATGAAGGGTCACCGAGGATGGAAAGTGGGAGAGTGGGAGAGCACTAACCAAAACCCCAACTACCAAAATACGAAGAGTAATAAAACTCGGGGGGATGAGGGGCTTGTTGCCGCTCAAAACTCACTGTTGACAGCTATAAATCACTGGTAAGTGGCTTTTGCGATAGCACAAAATCATTTGCAATAGTTATTGAAACAGGTGGAAAGTATTGGAAATCTGGAGAGACCTGTTGGCATTCAGATTCCAGAGAACACCACGGGTACTTATAAGTCAGACATCACTCGGGGAATGGCCCACGATACAACGTTAGGTGCCATACTCCACTAATTAACACCAGAAAACCAACAGATCGCTCGTCGCGTCGAGAAATTAACAAGAAAGATAGCGAAGAGAGAAAACTCCGTGGTCTTTATATGCAGACATTGTTAAAAATTACAGAATTTGTCTGTTTAATTATAACTTTTTTTCTTTTTTTCAATTTTTCTGATTATCTTTTTTGTATTAAACTCAAAAAAGAAATAAATGTTCCATAGGTTTCACAGGTTTCATGAACGTGTTCGATTCTTCGGCGAATCATCCTCAGATGTCAAAAGCAAATGAACAAAAAAAAAATGGAAAAAGAAGTGAATTTTAAAAAGACAGCGGAGAAACGCCCATAGAATGTTTATAGGTGTATATATACATATGTATGTATATACACATATATATATATATTTATATATATATATATATATAATATATATATATATATTTATATATATATATATTATATATATATGCATATTTATATATATATACATATATATATATAATAGGTGCATATATACATATGTATATATATACATATATATATATATATATATATATATATATATATATATATATTATATATATATGCATGTATGTATATATATATATACATATATATATAGGTGTATATATACATATGAATATATATACATATATATATATAATATATATATATATATGCATATTTATATATATATACATATATATATAGGTGTATATATACATATGTATATATATACATATATATATATATATATGTATATTTATACACTAAACACTTTCTTTCACATAAAACGTTCTCGTTTTTTTTAATTATAATATCTACCAACTCCTTAGTTGTCTTAAAAGATTCTCCATTCTAAATTAATATTTTTTCGCCTATTTAAAATCTAATATACAACGGAGAGATAATTTAACCTTTAAATTTTTTTGGTTTCAAATATTACACATACCAACAAAATCCCTCTGTCGAACTGCAACTTGTTTCACATCTGCAACGAACCTGTTGACAAGCGTGAGTAGGTATTGGTAGGATATTGCATCAGCACACCCGCTAAATAGGAAATAAGTATCTTCGATGTCACGACAGACTGTCACCGGAGTGTAATCTGTTCATTATAATTGAAAGTAAAAATTATTTTAGGATTCTATAGTGTATTATGATTATTTAAATACATATAATGTAGTATACAGACCATTGGTTGCACATTTGCAACATCATTTATTTTTGTTCAATGATTTTATTTTTTCCAAAAATCATTTATACTTATTTATATAACCCCTATACAACGTTTGTACCTTTTATTCAACCTAATTCATAAAAAGTAGAGCATTTCAGGTTTTAGACTAGTGTCGAAACGATTAATCTGAATCAGGAATCGGAAAAACATTTTGCTGTATCGGAATCGGACAAATTTTAACCTAATTCCCGATTCCCAAAACGATTATTTTTTTTTAACTTAATTTTCCCTTTCTGGTACTAATGATAAAATGATAAATATTTATTGATTTTAAACCACCAGTAAAACTAAAATCTATAGATATTAATAACAAACTTAAGTAAAAATAGCATCGGAAAAATGGTAAAAATGGTAAAAAATAGTACATGTAGAAATGGCACAAGTTGATAAATAGAAAAAATGGCACAAGTGAAAAATATAGATGAAAACCTCAGAATTTGTTTATCAAAATCTTGGATACAATACATAAATAGAAAAAATGGCACAAGTGAAAAATATAGATGAAAACCTCAGAATTAGTTTATCAAAATCTTGGATACAATACATAAATAGAAAAAATGGCACAAGTGAAAAATATAGATGAAAACCTCAGAATTTGTTTATCAAAATCTTGGATACAATACATAAATAGAAAAAATGGCACAAGTGAAAAATATAGATGAAAACCTCAGAATTTGTTTATCAAAATCTTGGATACAATACATAAATAGAAAAAATGGCACAAGTGAAAAATATAGATGAAAACCTCAGAATTTGTTTATCAAAATCTTGGATACAATACATAAATAGAAAAAATGGCACAAGTGAAAAATATAGATGAAAACCTCAGAATTTGTTTATCAAAATCTTGGATACAATACATAAATAGAAAAAATGGCACAAGTGAAAAATATAGATGAAAACCTCAGAATTTGTTTATCAAAATCTTGGATACAATACATAAATAGAAAAAATGGCACAAGTGAAAAATATAGATGAAAACCTCAGAATTTGTTTATCAAAATCTTGGATACAATACATAAATAGAAAAAATGGCACAAGTGAAAAATATAGATGAAAACCTCAGAATTTGTTTATCAAAATCTTGGATACAATACATAAATAGAAAAATGGCACAAGTGAAAAATATAGATGAAAACCTCAGAATTTGTTTATCAAAATCTTGGATACAATACATAAATAGAAAAATGGCACAAGTGAAAAATATAGATGAAAACCTCAGAATTTGTTTATCAAAATCTTGGTTACAATACATAAATAGAAAAAATGGCACAAGTGAAAAATATAGATGAAAATCTCACAATTAGTTTATCAAAATCTTGGATACAATACATAAATAGAAAAAATGGCACAAGTGAAAAATATAGATGAAAATCTCACAATTAGTTTATCAAAATCTTGGATACAATACATAAATAGAAAAAATGGCACTAGTGAAAAATATAGATGAAAATCTCACAATTAGTTTATCAAAATCTTGGATACAATACATAAATAGAAAAAATGGCACAAGTGAAAAATATAGGTGAAAATCACAGAATTAGTTTATCAAAATCTTGGATACAATACATAAATAGAAAAAATGGCAAAAGTGAAAAATATAGATGAAAATCTCACAATTAGTTTATCAAAATCTTGGATACAATACATAAATAGAAAAAATGGCACAAGTGAAAAATATAGATGAAAATCTCACAATTAGTTTATCAAAATCTTGGATACAATACATAAATAGAAAAAATGGCACGAGTGAAAAATATAGATGAAAATCTCACAATTAGTTTATCAAAATATTGGATACAATACATAAAGAGAAAAATGGCACAAGTGAAAAATATAGATGAAAACCTCACAATTAGTTTATCAAAATATTGGATACAATACATAAAGAGAAAAATGGCACAAGTGAAAAATATAGATGAAAATCTCACAATTAGTTTATCAAAATCTTGGATACAATACATAAATAGAAAAAATGGCACAAGTGAAAAATATAGATGAAAATCTCACAATTAGTTTATCAAAATCTTGGATACAATACATAAATAGAAAAAATGGCACAAGTGAAAAATATAGATGAAAATCTCACAATTAGTTTATCAAAATCTTGGATACAATACATAAATAGAAAAAATGGCACAAGTGAAAAATATAGGTGAAAATCACAGAATTAGTTTATCAAAATCTTGGATACAATACATAAATAGAAAAAATGGCAAAAGTGAAAAATATAGATGAAAATCTCACAATTAGTTTATCAAAATCTTGGATACAATACATAAATAGAAAAAATGGCACAAGTGAAAAATATAGGTGAAAATCACAGAATTAGTTTATCAAAATCTTGGATACAATACATAAATAGAAAAAATGGCAAAAGTGGAAAATATAGATGAAAATCTCACAATTAGTTTATCAAAATCTTGGATACAATACATAAATAGAAAAATGGCACAAGTGAAAAATATAGATGAAAATCTCACAATTAGTTTATCAAAATCTTGGATACAATACATAAATAGAAAAAATGGCACAAGTGAAAAATATAGATGAAAATCTCACAATTAGTTTATCAAAATCTTGGATACAATACATAAATAGAAAAAATGGCACAAGTGAAAAATATAGATGAAAATCTCACAATTAATTTATAAAAATCTTGGATACAATACATAAATAGAAAAAATGGCACAAGTGAAAAATATAGGTGAAAATCACAGAATTAGTTTATCAAAATCTTGGATACAATACATAAATAGAAAAAATGGCAAAAGTGAAAAATATAGATGAAAATCTCACAATTAGTTTATCAAAATCTTGGATACAATACATAAATAGAAAAATGGCACAAGTGAAAAATATAGATGAAAATCTCACAATTAGTTTATCAAAATCTTGGATACAATACATAAATAGAAAAAATGGCACAAGTGAAAAATACAGATGAAAATCTCACAATTAGTTTATCAAAATCTTGGATACAATACATAAATAGAAAAAATGGCACAAGTGAAAAATATAGATGAAAATCTCACAATTAGTTTATCAAAATCTTGGATACAATACATAAATAGAAAAAATGGCACAAGTGAAAAATATAGGTGAAAATCACAGAATTAGTTTATCAAAATCTTGGATACAATACATAAATAGAAAAAATTGCAAAAGTGAAAAATATAGATGAAAATCTCACAATTAGTTTATCAAAATCTTGGATACAATACATGAATAGAAAAAATGGCACAAGTGAAAAATATAGATGAAAATCTCACAATTAGTTTATCAAAATCTTGGATACAATACATAAATAGAAAAAATGGCACAAGTGAAAAATATTGATGAAAATCTCACAATTAGTTTATCAAAATATTGGATACAATACATAAAGAGAAAAATGGCACAAGTGAAAAATATAGATGAAAACCTCACAATTAGTTTATCAAAATATTGGATACAATACATAAAGAGAAAAATGGCACAAGTGAAAAATATAGATGAAAATCTCACAATTAGTTTATAAAAATATTGGAAACAATACATTAATAAAAAAAATGGCACAAGTGAAAAATATAGATGAAAACCTCACAATTAGTTTATCAAAATATTGGAAACAATACATTAATAAAAAAAATGGCACAAGTGAAAAATATAGATGAAAATCTCACAATTAGTTTATCAAAATCTTGGATACAATACATAAAGAGAAAAATGGCACAAGTGAAAAATATAGATGAAAATCTCACCATTAGTTTATCAAACTCTTGGAAACAATACATAAAGAAAAAAAAATGGCACAAGTGAAAAATATAATGGAAAATCACAGAATTAGTTTATCAAAATCTTGGATACAATACATAAAGAGAAAAAATTGCACAAGTGAAAAATATAGATGAAAATCTCACAATTAGTTTATCAAAATCTTAGATACAATACATAAATAGAAAAAATGGCACAAGTGAAAAATATAGATGAAAATCTCACAATTAGTTTATCAAAATCTTGGATACAATACATAAATAGAAAAAATGGCACAAGTGAAAAATATAGATGAAAATCTCACAATTAGTTTATCAAAATCTTGGATACAATACATAAATAGAAAAAATGGCACAAGTGAAAAATATAGGTGAAAATCACAGAATTAGTTTATCAAAATCTTGGATACAATACATAAATAGAAAAAATGGCACAAGTGAAAAATATAGGTGAAAATCACAGAATTAGTTTATCAAAATCTTAGATACAATACATAAATAGAAAAAATGGCACAAGTGAAAAATATAGATGAAAATCTCACAATTAGTTTATCAAAATCTTGGATACAATACATAAATAGAAAAAATGGCACAAGTGAAAAATATAGATGAAAATCTCACAATTAGTTTATCAAAATCTTGGATACAATACATAAATAGAAAAAATGGCACAAGTGAAAAATATAGATGAAAATCTCACAATTAGTTTATCAAAATCTTGGATACAATACATAAATAGAAAAAATGGCACAAGTGAAAAATATAGATGAAAATCTCACAATTAGTTTATCAAAATCTTGGATACAATACATAAATAGAAAAAATGGCACAAGTGAAAAATATAGATGAAAATCTCACAATTAGTTTATCAAAATCTTGGATACAATACATAAATAGAAAAAATGGCACAAGTGAAAAATATAGGTGAAAATCACAGAATTAGTTTATCAAAATCTTGGATACAATACATAAATAGAAAAAATGGCAAAAGTGAAAAATATAGATGAAAATCTCACAATTAGTTTATCAAAATCTTGGATACAATACATAAATAGAAAAAATGGCACAAGTGAAAAATATAGGTGAAAATCACAGAATTAGTTTATCAAAATCTTGGATACAATACATAAATAGAAAAAATGGCAAAAGTGGAAAATATAGGTGAAAATCACAGAATTAGTTTATCAAAATCTTGGATACAATACATAAATAGAAAAAATTGCAAAAGTGAAAAATATAGATGAAAATCTCACAATTAGTTTATCAAAATCTTGGATACAATACATAAATAGAAAAAATGGCACAAGTGAAAAATATAGATGAAAATCTCACAATTAGTTTATCAAAATCTTGGATACAATACATAAATAGAAAAAATGGCACAAGTGAAAAATATTGATGAAAATCTCACAATTAGTTTATCAAAATATTGGATACAATACATAAAGAGAAAAATGGCACAAGTGAAAAATATAGATGAAAACCTCACAATTAGTTTATCAAAATATTGGATACAATACATAAAGAGAAAAATGGCACAAGTGAAAAATATAGATGAAAATCTCACAATTAGTTTATAAAAATATTGGAAACAATACATTAATAAAAAAAATGGCACAAGTGAAAAATATAGATGAAAACCTCACAATTAGTTTATCAAAATATTGGAAACAATACATTAATAAAAAAAATGGCACAAGTGAAAAATATAGATGAAAATCTCACAATTAGTTTATCAAAATCTTGGATACAATACATAAAGAGAAAAATGGCACAAGTGAAAAATATAGATGAAAATCTCACCATTAGTTTATCAAACTCTTGGAAACAATACATAAAGAAAAAAAAATGGCACAAGTGAAAAATATAATGGAAAATCACAGAATTAGTTTATCAAAATCTTGGATACAATACATAAAGAGAAAAAATTGCACAAGTGAAAAATATAGATGAAAATCTCACAATTAGTTTATCAAAATCTTAGATACAATACATAAATAGAAAAAATGGCACAAGTGAAAAATATAGATGAAAATCTCACAATTAGTTTATCAAAATCTTGGATACAATACATAAATAGAAAAAATGGCACAAGTGAAAAATATAGATGAAAATCTCACAATTAGTTTATCAAAATCTTGGATACAATACATAAATAGAAAAAATGGCACAAGTGAAAAATATAGGTGAAAATCACAGAATTAGTTTATCAAAATCTTAGATACAATACATAAATAGAAAAAATGGCACAAGTGAAAAATATAGATGAAAATCTCACAATTAGTTTATCAAAATCTTGGATACAATACATAAATAGAAAAAATGGCACAAGTGAAAAATATAGATGAAAATCTCACAATTAGTTTATCAAAATCTTGGATACAATACATAAATAGAAAAAATGGCACAAGTGAAAAATATAGATGAAAATCTCACAATTAGTTTATCAAAATCTTGGATACAATACATAAATAGAAAAAATGGCACAAGTGAAAAATATAGATGAAAATCTCACAATTAGTTTATCAAAATCTTGGATACAATACATGAATAGAAAAAATGGCACAAGTGAAAAATATAGATGAAAATCTCACAATTAGTTTATCAAAATCTTGGATACAATACATAAATAGAAAAAATGGCACAAGTGAAAAATATAGGTGAAAATCACAGAATTAGTTTATCAAAATCTTGGATACAATACATAAATAGAAAAAATGGCAAAAGTGAAAAATATAGATGAAAATCTCACAATTAGTTTATCAAAATCTTGGATACAATACATAAATAGAAAAAATGGCACAAGTGAAAAATATAGGTGAAAATCACAGAATTAGTTTATCAAAATCTTGGATACAATACATAAATAGAAAAAATGGCAAAAGTGGAAAATATAGATGAAAATCTCACAATTAGTTTATCAAAATCTTGGATACAATACATAAATAGAAAAATGGCACAAGTGAAAAATATAGATGAAAATCTCACAATTAGTTTATCAAAATCTTGGATACAATACATAAATAGAAAAAATGGCACAAGTGAAAAATATAGGTGAAAATCACAGAATTAGTTTATCAAAATCTTGGATACAATACATAAATAGAAAAAATTGCAAAAGTGAAAAATATAGATGAAAATCTCACAATTAGTTTATCAAAATCTTGGATACAATACATAAATAGAAAAAATGGCACAAGTGAAAAATATAGATGAAAATCTCACAATTAGTTTATCAAAATCTTGGATACAATACATAAATAGAAAAAATGGCACAAGTGAAAAATATTGATGAAAATCTCACAATTAGTTTATCAAAATATTGGATACAATACATAAAGAGAAAAATGGCACAAGTGAAAAATATAGATGAAAACCTCACAATTAGTTTATCAAAATATTGGATACAATACATAAAGAGAAAAATGGCACAAGTGAAAAATATAGATGAAAATCTCACAATTAGTTTATCAAAATATTGGAAACAATACATTAATAAAAAAAATGGCACAAGTGAAAAATATAGATGAAAATCTCACAATTAGTTTATCAAAATCTTGGATACAATACATAAAGAGAAAAATGGCACAAGTGAAAAATATAGATGAAAATCTCACAATTAGTTTATCAAAATATTGGATACAATACATAAAGAGAAAAATGGTACAAGTGAAAAATATAGATGAAAATCTCACAATTAGTTTATCAAACTCTTGGATACAATACATAAATAGAAAAAATGGCACAAGTGAAAAATATAGGTGAAAATCACAGACTTAGTTCATCAAAATCTTGGATACAATACATAAAGAGAAAAAATTAAGAAATTTGTCAAATTAGGAAGAAAATTATATTTACATTTAAAAAAAGATAAACACTCTCTACTAGCCCCACCCTTTCATTAAAATTCCCTGTTTAAAAGATAGAATTTCATGACGTGATTTCAGAATCGGACACGGAATCGGTAATTGTATCGGAATCGGGAATTTAGAACAAAATCGGTAATTGTATCATAATCGTAAAAAAAAAATATTGAAATCGTCCCGTTACTAGTTAAGATACGTTACCAAAACCAGGCTAAAATTCCTTCTCTTCAACAGTATAGATTTGTTAAGGTAAATGATCTGTTGTATTTCTTAAACCGATGTCCCCCCCAAAAAAACAGCTAACCCCGACTCTGACAGATGAACAAAATATCGAACACCGATCAAGCGTATATAACATAATCTCCTCATAATACGAACTTTAAAAACGAAATTCCAAATTAATCTAATTTTCCGTCTAAGTGATTCGGTAGCATTATAAAAAAAAATATTGCCGGATTTCGATTTTTTGTTTTACAATTATAAAAATAGAACAACGACATTTCTAAAGATTCATTGAAATACAAAATTTCATTAGTGACTGAATGTTCTTTGACCAGATTCGGTTTTGGCGTTTTTATGGCCGCGAATTCGAAGAGGCAAATGATTCGCAAAGTCATTAAATAATAATTAGATCGTGTTCAGTGAGATTAATAATGTTTCCTTGTCATAAATCTACGGAATGATTACAAACAAAATGACTAAGCTATAATTATACGGAAGTACATCCATTTGTGGGGCTTGTGTATATATGTAGGATATTATTCAGACAGGATGTATAAGTAAAAAAATGAAAATAAAGGTCAGAAGATTAAGGCCTAAACCCTTCGGATCTGCACAGTTTTTCTAGTATATATATATATATATATATATATATATATATATATATATATATATATATACAGGGTGGGCCAAAATAAGGGTCCTATCTTTAAATTTGAATAACTTGAATTTGAATAACTTCCACAAAATAAAAGTTAAACTCACCAAACTTTATGTGTGTGTAGACTGACCCTTCCGAGATTTTTTGAAATAAACAAAACAAATTTTAGCCGAAAAACACTTCTTAAAACTTACAAAAACTAAAGTATTGTTTTTTACACTGTTTTGAGTTTTTTAAGCAAAAATAATGTTTTCTAAATGAGGGTACGTTCCTTAGGGCTAATACGGCTCATGCTTGCTTCGGAAGGGGTCCTTTACTTATTCTAAAAAAAAAAATTAAAAAAATCAATAAATAAAAAAGTTATGAATTTTTAAAAATAGGACCCTTATTTTTGCCCACCCTGTATATATATATATACAGCAATCTTACTTGCGTCAGTGTGGTCTGATGAAAGTTTTGTATGATATGATATTTTGAGAATAATTCCAGTCGTAAGATGTGTGTCCAGTCTTGAGTCCAACGGGCACCTAAACACCGTTGCTAGCGATGGTTGTTCAGCAGAAATTGAAATTGATTTAAGATTGAATTTTTTTAAATTAAATTTTTTAACAATTTAATCTTGCTTCAAATCCATTGTTTATTTTTCATTACGTGTATTTTAATATATATAATTATATATATGAAGAGTTCGAATGCAAAACGCGATAAACGCCATTTTAAAACTTACGAACCTATCGCTACAAAACGTGTGGCATTTTAACACTGGACCACATTCCAAATACTATTTCACTTGTTATGATACCAAAATAATTTCAATTAAAATATGTTTGTTTTTTTCGAGGTCTACATTTAATATATTCGTTCTTTTATTGTTTAATGTCTCAGTTTAAATTGTATTTATCGCGTTTTGCATTCGAACTCTTCATATCTCCCCCTCTCTCTCTCTCTCTCTCTCTCTCTCTCTCTCTATATATATATATATATATATATATATATATATATATATATATATATATATATGTATGTATATATTGTGTGTGTACGTGGACAGGATATTTTATTTAGGCAAACATTATTAAATAACACCGTGTTTTTTCTTGATAAGATTTTTATTTTAATTTTTCGATTTTCCAAATAGTCCATTTAGTGTTTCGGTCAAATTGCTGTATTTAAGTTCCGTGTTCTAGTTTCTTTTTTCCTTTTTCGCGAGAACTTTTGATGTAATTCGTCAAATCATCTTCAAGTAGTGTTAGTCTTGGTGTCTTTTAAAAATATGTCTTTACTATTGAATTTTTATTTTTATTATAACGACAAGTTATTTATAACTTTAAAATAGCGTGTATAATATTGAGATGTTACATGAGAGCGTGATGATGTTCTAAAGTTGTGCAATGGTTCTAAGTTTGATTGCTTAACCGCTAAGAATTTGATTACGTTCTAAGCGCGTTCAAGATTCAAACGTATAATTGCTTAATGGCTTAGAATTTTTTTCCAGATATTTTATCCGGGTTTGAGTGTGATTAACCTTATTTTGACAGGGTTCTTTGCCTCTTTTTGGCCCGTAAGTCTGGTAGAAAAGTTACAGTCCCCTTTTGGTTGCCTCTCTCACAGTTTTTTTTTTTAAACTGTGGTCTTGGATCGACGGAGGTTTTTATTTCTCGACGGCTCGTTAACAGTATATAAAGTTGCGATGCATCGCGGCAACTCCACTGTCTCCCTTGAAGATTTGTAGATTTTTCCACTGGTATTAACAGCCAATGGTATTAACACCCAATGGTATTTGCATAATAACAAACTTCTGCTTCCCGGACAACACTAGTAATATTTCCCGGGTAATTTTCGGTGTTTGAAGGCTAACAATCATCGCATGACGATTTTCATTATTTAAACAGCGGATGCATTTTCATACTTGTATTAACAGAATGAATCTGATTTCCTGCTTGGTTGTCAACCTTCATGGACGCATATTGTTTGGTTCATATTTACAAGAAGATCAATTTGTCGGAAAATCTTGATATCACAAATCCTTCAAATCAAATCACATTCAGTTTTTAGTTTTTTTTTACTTCATTATTTGATTGATTTGCGTCTGCGTCCTCGTGATTAAAAAAAGTCAAGGTTTTCTAACACCTGCTAACAAATACTTTCATCGTGTTGTTCGTCTACTTTGAAAGTCCAATTATATTTAACAAAAGCGATATTAGTTTTAAAATGCAATAATTTTATTTTTATTATACAAACTGAATAGTCAATGTTAGTAGACACTTTCTAATGTGACTAAATGAATTTTTTATTGTATAAATTTCCACCCTCTCTTTCTCTCTCGATATCAAGGGAGGCGCGATGGCGCTCTATCCCTTAATAGACTTCAAAAACGACCTATGTTGGAAATCTCATTTCTTTGATCGATCATAACTCAAAAACCAATAAACCAAATTAGTTAAAACTTTGCACAAAATTTTCATTTGATAGGTTCTATAAGTGTGTAGAATTTCAGCATCATTAGTCAAGGCAACCCAGAGATCCAGAAAGGTCAGGAGTTATTTTGTGTTATCCGTGTGTACGTAAGTACATGTGTGCCACCCTGTATCTCATCAACTATTTGATGGATTCAGCTGATTTTTGGCAGAGATAGAGGTTCTAGGGTCTAGTTGATTGCATGTTAATTTCAGTTTACCATATACCTTAGTTTTCCAAAAAATTTTTTAAAAACTTTAAAATGCCCATTGTATTCAGGCATAGCCTTTACAAAAGTAGTGACATTCCATGATAAATGCCAGTATACTGAAATCATGTGCCCTTAATAGGTTTAAGATGAAAATTCATATACACTAAATGTACAAAAGCATGGAAATTCCAAAATTTGTACACTTTTATTGTCATTAAGGGTATGACTACATATCAACCAAACCATTTTATTATCACATCACTACAGTATAAATCTCTATGCATGAGTGGATGAAGTGTGTGAGGTGCGATGAAGAAAAATTCCTACCAGTAAAATACATAGCCCTGTTGTGCTCGCATACCCTTAATGACAATAAAAGTGTAAACATTTAAAGAGTCTAACCGTTCCTTTGTATGTATCTCTCTTGAACTTGGTTTTACCGGGCAAATTCAAGAGGCAGTTTTTGAAATTGTTTTTCATTATTCCTGGTGCTCCTATAATTACTGGAATGGTGGAGATCTTCTGTTTTTTCTCATGTCGTACATAAGACCTTGGTATTTCGTAATCTTTCCCCTTTCAGCTCTGTTTAATCCTGCACCATTAGGGACACTGACTTCAACTAGGGTTGCTACTTTCTCCCTTTTGTCCCATATTACGATGTCAGGTTTAACAGCTCCGTTTATTTATTTGTGTATGTCTCTCTCTTTTTTAAAAAGTTGTCTTTGTTTTTAATTCTGTTTTTGGTGGGGATGGAGCATCCTACCGGATGCCAGACAGTCACTAGCTATTTCAGACACTCCAGCCGAGAGATTTTTTAAGATTCCATCCCTTTAAGTACAATTGTTTGTATTTCTCTTGCACTCGGTTCACCGGGTATACTCGCCAGATAGCTTTTGAAATTCTTTTTCATTAGTCCTGTTGTTCCTATAATTATTGGTATGATAAATATTTTTCTAATATTCCAGTTTCTTTTCATGTCGTACATAATACCTTGGTATTCCGTAATCTCTTCCCTTTCAACTCTGTTTAATCCTGCATCATTAGGGACACTGACTTCAACTAGGGTTGCTACTTGCTCCCTTTTGTCTCATATCACTATGCCAGCTTTAACAGCTCCGTTTCCGAGATGTCTGTATATTTGAAAGTATGCACGGTGTCTTACGGATATCAGATGATCACGCCATCCGCTTTCATCTTTTCACATACTGTTTTGGGGAGGAGTAAGTTTATTGCTTACTGCCTGAGGCGCCCCTACCGGGGAATGCCGACGGGGCTGCCCAGGCAATTTTTAAAAAACCCAGAGTGCTCAAATTCTCGAGCGCTGGTTCTTTCCCACTTTCCCGAACTTGTGTCACATCTTACCTTGTGGGAGGAAGATACATTGGATTAGTCCTGTTGCTCCTATAATTACTGGTATGATGAATATTTTCCTAAGATTCATTAGGGACACTGACTTCAACTAGGGTTGCTACTTTCTCCCTTTTGTTCCATATAACGATGTCAGGTTTAACAGCTCCGTTTTTCTAGATGTCTGTATATTTGAATGTATGCACCGAGTTTTACGGATATCAGATGATCACACCATCCGCGTTCATTTTTTCACATACTGTTTTGTTTTTATTGTACGTCGGTTATTTTCTTTGAAGATGTGATAACATCGGTCCATAAATAGTTACCGCTGATATAATTTTAACGTGTTATTTCAGATGTGTGAGATTATTTTTATTTCATAGCTTATATCGAAATATTGTTTTTGTGTTCTGATGTGTTTTCAAGATATCCTTATATTTGGGTCTTCTAGAATTGTTTGGAAAAAAACATTATTGTCATTTGTTCGCTTAAACCAGGCACCGAAGCGTAAGGGACTGATGTAAAACTGGACCAGATGGATAGGGAGTAACGTAAGTTGAGCGTTAGACATCAATATGTTTGTTCACATTACATTTAAATATCTGCATAATAGTATGGTCGGCAAAGAAGCTAAGAGAGAATTCAAAACGAAAGCGGTCTGAGGAAAGACGAGGACATCTACACTGAAGTGATGTGATTTATAAGGGTGCAACGTGTGTCGGGACTTGGGCATCAAGATATTTGTTCACATTACATTTAAATATCTGCATAATTGTATGGTCGGTGAAAAAGGGGAAAGAGAGAATTCAAAACGAAAGCGGTCCGAAAAAAGACAAAGACACCCACACTGGAGTGATGTGATTTATAAGGGTGTAACGTGTGTGGGGACTTGGGCATCAAGATGTTTGTTCACATTACATTTAAATTTTGAATGTTGATAGAGTCGGGAACACAAGGATAAGGGAGGAAAATCCAAAGGTTAGCGGTCCGAAGAGAAAAAGCAATTAGAGTAGAAACTAGTCATTGATCTAATGAGGTATGCACCGCAGGGGTGAGATATTGCTGCCGGGGGGGGGGGGCGTGTTTGTGGAGGGTAGTTTTGTTGAGGGCGTACAATTGCAGTCAGTTGATCGCAGCAAATTCCTTGGAAGTACTTGTAAAACAAACACGGGTATACAACACTGTGGCGAGGCGACACGGGCTTGATTTTGATAGACAGTTCGGGACTTGTTAGATTAGAAAGTCTCTATTGCACCTTGTCCAAGAGGGGAATAATAGTGGTTCATGCATTGCGAATTATTGTTTAATAGAGATATAGGATACTGGTAAATGGTTGAAGTTTTCTAGCCCGGTAGAGGGAGTTTACCTTCTTTGCAGCAGACTTGCTAGCATCTTGTATATATTTATTCCAACATATTGCCTGAGAATGTCAGGCCGCATGGTTTAAACAGTTGTCTCTCGGAAAAGGGTTCTAGCTTCTTTCCTCGTGCTGCCGGCATCTGGAACTCCATTCCTGCTCTCTGTTTTCCCGACCGTACCGACATGCAGAGGTTTAAAACTAATGTAAGCAGACATCTCGCTACACAGTTCCCAACTTAGGATGACACCCTAACCCTAACACCCTTATTCTCAGTAACCGTTTACGTCTACAGTGGCGGCCTGCCTTGTTTAGGATGAAATATGTTGTTTTTTTTAAATAGAGGCTTTCATAAACCGAAATCAGTTTAATACGCTCCTTCCCAATTGATGTGTTCCGTTATCGCGTTTATTTTCGCTGTATTTATTACTTTCCATTCTTTCATGAATCGTATCTCCTCTAACTTGTTAAGAGTTTGTATTTACCCACACTTATTCCATCTACTTATTCTCTTAACCTTTTTAGTATGGTGTTAATCACTTGGTTTTCTCGCCATGTTCGTCTATCTAGTCCTAGTGGACAATGTGACAAAATATGCGTCCGCTTCTTTCTTTCTAAAGTCTTTCAGATTCAATTTCCCGGTGCTTATACAGATAGGGGAACATACAAAAAAAAAACAGTTACACACGTGAAATTCGCAGTTCCAAATAAATTAGCTGATGTATCAGGTAAAAAAAAGATATCTACCCCCCCCCAAAAAAAAAAAATTATCGAGTAGAATTTTGATTAAAAATAAAAATCAGTCCCCACAAACGTTGTACCCTTATAAATCACATCGCTCCAGTGTAGATGTCCTTGTCTTTTCTCGGACCGCTTTCGTTTTGAATTCTCTCTTTGCCCCTTTTTCACCGACCATACTATTATGCAGATATTTAAATGTAATGTGAACAAACATCTTGATGCCCAAGTCCCCACACACGTTGCATCCTTATGTCTTTACCCACATTTATTTCATCTCTAAACATTTTTAGTATGGTATTAAGAACTTGGTCGGGTCGCCATGTTCGTCTATCAAGTCCTAGTGGACAATGTGACAAAATATGCGTCCGCTTCTTTCTTTCTAAAGTCTTTCAGATTGAATTCCCGGTGCTTGTACAGATAGGGGCACATACGAAAAACGCAGTTATACATGTGAGAATCGCAGTTCCAAATAAATTTACGTATGTATCAGGTAAAAATCGGTATCTACACCAAAAATTATGGAAAATTATCCAGTATAATTTTAATTAAAAATAAAAATCAGTTTTACCGTATTTTATGAATTCGCTATTAACTAGAGCTAAACAGCACGTAAACCAATGAAAGTTAACTCAGTATATCATATAAATAAGTAATAAATGAATGGCGGTCGGTAAAATACGATAACGCTGATTTTTATTTTAAATTAAAATTCTACTAGATAATTTTCCATAATTTTTGGTAAGGATAATGTTTCTTGCCTGATAGTAAGTATAAACACTAGTTTTAATTTGGTAATGCGTTTTTCGTATGAGCCCTAATCTGTACAAGCACCGAATTTTCTTCCTGGTGCCATTGGTATTTTTTTTTTTTTTCGTAAAAACGCAATGCTTTTCACTTTCATTGGATTCTGTAAATATCTGTCTGTACTCGTGTCTCCACATACAAGACACCCACTATTCAACTGCCAATTTTACACACATGTTTGAACACCGGTAAATATCATTTTAAAATGCTATTGACACAGCTAAACTTTTATATGGCTTAACGAAATTTATTCTCGCGTAAATCTGATTAACCACGACTTTAAATAATTCTCAATGACATACCTTTCAAATCAATTGATTTAAATTCATCGATCACATGCTCATCGATCATTGATAATATGTACAGTGGTGTTCCGAAGAGCCGAAGTGCTAAAAATATAATTGACATTTCCCCAAGTAACCAAATAAGAAAATGAGATTCTACCAATAGCCTTTACAGCAGGGGCGGGCAACCTTTTGAGAGTGAGGGCCAGATGAGACTTTTAGAAGGAGATCGCGATCCGGAGTGAAAAACGAAATCTCAGAATTACTATATTTTGTTTACATGAATAAATTGTACAAAAATTGCATTGAACACTCTACAAATCTGATATTTTTTTCTCAAGAGACTTATGTATGTAATGTTATAAAAGGCGCCGACGAAGAGCCATTTTGGAATCATAAAAAATAATTACGTGGGAGTAGCAAGTTGATCCAGCATTCGTTTTGACATACCTCACATAAGTTCTATGTTTCATACCCTTTCCTCGTCTCTCGTTTCCTCTTTGCCTCTCTCTTTCTCTTTTTCTATTTTTATCTCAGGCCAAGGATTTGAAATTTATAGTTTAAAAAAAATAAAATATACATGCATCATCGCTCGCTGATATTTATACATTTTTATCACACTGTAAATCTTAATTGAAACTTACTTTTACGTCTATGTCACAAAATGATATGAGTTTTACTGGGAGGTCCGCATGCCGGATTGCAATAATAAACCCTAGCAGGGTAGCGGGCCAGACGCTAAGCCTTCGCGGGCCGGAGGTTTACAGGATAGAACTCTGGCCTGAATCGCGAGAAATCAAGTTAGTAAGCCTGCAATGTCTATCTTCTGAATTGGCGCCATTTCACGTCCCAACCGTATCGTTTAAACGTCAAGTTGAACTTCACACGAGAGAACGGTCCATCCACTCTATAATAAAACCAATATATATATAGTCTCGGAAGTTCTTTTAACCTTCAAAACTGGGAAAAAGAAAAAAAAAAAAAAAAAAATTTTGTTGAAAGATTTTAGTCTAGCAAGTCAATCAATCTACTGCAATCACTATTTTAGTTTACTTCCAAGAATATACTCTAATATAAATATATTTTTATATATGTTTTTATATATAAGGGATCGTCAGTTTTTTACCATGAAAACTGTTTCTGGATTTTAAAAACAAAACAGTATTTCTTTATCATGGCATCCCAGCAGTGTTGATCAGACACCACCTCCCTATTTAATAATTATTTTTTAATTTAAAAAGTTTACAAATATTTAATTTAGTTTTGCCTCCAGATTTGTTTTTCTAAAGTATTAAAATATAGTTTCCTTACCTGTGTTGTTCCTTTCAAAGTGGGTATTTACTATTTTACAGAACATCTATTTTATAGAGTTAGATGATTCCATTATAATAACCCCCCTTTTTTCCCTTGGTTATTTTCTTTGTCTACAAATGTTTTAAAATTAAAAATATATATTTATAAAAATATTTCATATATACACATATATATATATACATTTATTTATTTATTTTATCATGGACTATTTACATATGTTATACATTTTTATAGTAGAGTTTTGGATTTCTTTTATCAATTTCTTTTGATTTATTTCATATAATTTAAAAGCGTCAGGATAGCGTGTTATTGCCTTATTTAACTGTCTAAATATTTTATTTTTATCTCCACCTTGTTTAAGCATTCTTATTACTAATGAAGTGACTGGAGGTATAAAATCCATTAACCTTAAAGTAACGTGGGCTATTCTTAGAAATTCGGACATTATACTCCCATAAAATATATACATAGGACAGGTACTACTTTTATGCGGCATACGAACGATATGAAAGGGAAAAGAATTTCTTTTATCAAACATTTTATAAATAAATCTACCATCCTCAATTTTTATATCTAAATCTAGAAAGGTAGCATGTATTCCTGTATGTTCACAATTTAATTTTAATTCCCTAGGATATATTAAATGTTTAGTATTTTCAAACTCCTCTCTATCATTTATACAGACCAGGTCATCAATAAACCTCCTGCAGCCGTGGTAACTATACGTTCTAGATATATCATTTTTTATTAATGCTGACATATATATGTATTCATATCTATGTAAATAGAGATTTGCCCAAAAGGGGGCAGGGTCCAAACCCATAGGAATACCTATTGTTTGTATTAGTGTATTATTTCCTATTTTAAAATAACTTTCTTTAATCAGGTGACTTATAAGTATTTTAAGGCCATTTTTTGAAGTACTAGTTTTACTGTTTTTAGTCTTACACCAAAAGGCTTTAGATTTTGAAAATTCTATGTATTTACCTTTACCTCCGGCAAAAGCTAAATCTATAATGTTACCTAATTTTTTAATTAGTTCATTATGTGGTATTTTAGTATATAAGGTACTAAAATCATATGTAGAAATTGACTTAGCCTTTTTACGGGAATTTATATGATCTAGTTTTTCTTTTATTGGATATGAAGTATTTACTACCCAAAATAGGTTTATATTACTATAGAACTTTCTTTTATTATGAAAATTATTTATCTGATTAATTATTAATTTAAACACATTTGATATAGCCTTACTCAAGGGTTTAGTAATACACATTTTGGAGGCAACAATAAAACGGGCCCCAACTGGTTTTTTATGCATTTTCGGTATCCAATACATACATGGAAGTTTATTATTTTTCTCATCTAATTTTAGTCCTAATTTTTCACAAATAATGGTGTTATTTAGAATAATACTTTCTTTTTCACAATTACTTACTTTATAAGTATCTGATTCTATACCTATAATTCCTACTTCTGACAATAATCGTTGTATGTAATATTTTTTACATATAAAAGCTATATTATTTGCTGTCTTATCAATAGGAACTATTACAAATTTATTTTGAAGTATTTGAAGGTCCATAATTATTTGTGAATTTCTAAGGAGAGGATTCGTCTTTTTAATATGTTTAAACATTTTTAAACGTTCGACCTTTTTATTTACGAATCTGAGTATATTATTTTTCCATGCGTCAAATGTGGAATCTAATATTTTGTGTTTTTTTTGCCATGGATATACTAAAGGTTTCTAATGCTTTATTTATTTCTTTTATACATTTTGTATAATTTAAACATTTAGGTTCTCTGTAGTTTGGACCTTTTGTAAGGAGCTTTCTCAACTTAGGATTTTTTACTATCGCTAAATTACCGGTAATTACATGCCCTATGTCATTATTACATAAAGGGGATGGCTTACATTCGCATTCTGGAATATTTTCATCCTTATAATCATTTGTATTTATATTTTCTACTGTTTTTTTATAATTGAAAATTTTATTTCGTATGGTTTGCCCAAGTTTATATGTTACTATTGGATTTTGTCCCTCCATTTTTAGTTCAGTGGGTAGTAATTGTAAGATTTCTGGATTATTTAATATTTTTGGCAGATTTATATCATCTAATCCTTTATTTTCATACAGAACTACACAAACATTTCTAGGTTTATGTTTTTTAAATACAACAGGTGGTTTATATAGTTTAGTATCGATTATATCCATTATATATTCATACCATTGAGTTAGTTTTTCTTTTTTGTACATCATATCCGGTTGTAGTAATATTTTAGATGCAATATTCTTCTGTACCTTCTTTTTTGTTTGATTTAGAAGTTTTCTAATGTAATTGAAAGAACCGGAAATATTATTAATAATACTATCTTTAGTTTTTTCAAAGAATTCCTCGCATGAAATGGCAGATTCTTTGCTGTTTCTATTTACATATGACCTATCTCTAGTACCGTAGCGAGGTAAAGCTGGATATAATCGCCCTACATTTTCTAATTCATCGTGTAAGTTATTTTTCTTTACTTTACTATTTAGACCATAAGGATAAATTACTCGTAATTTCTTAATTGTTTCATCTTTATTTTGACGTATTTTTAATATATTGTTATCTACTTCTCCAAAACTATTATATCCGTTATTTTTAAATTTTTCAATGATTTGTATTGAAAAGGACGATTCACTACAGGTTTCTTTAAAATGTTTAATAACATGGAGACATCCTATATATATATATATATATATATATATATATATATATATATATATATATATATATATATTAGATTTTTAAGTGAGAGATGATATATATAATTATTTCCACAATCAGACAACGCCGCAGCCCGCAACCTATGAAAAGAAACAAACCGGAAGCTCTAGACTCGAGTTTCGCCCTCCTTTGGGCTCATCAGTAACACATCCGAACTCGGATGTGTTCTACTGATGATCCCAAAGGATGACGAAACTCGAGTCTACAACTTCCGGTTTCTTTCTATTCATAGGTTTGGGCTGCGACGTTGTCTGATTGTGGAAATAATTATATATATACATATATATATATATATATATATATATATAATTATTAATGACAATATATGTATTAGCATATATTATGAGTGGTCTATTACTTTGCAGGCTCCTTAAAAGATTCAGCTCGATGATTGTCAATTAATGACAACATAGCAAATATAAGTCTAGTTCATATTATATTCCATTTTTAATGGCGTATTAGTGGATTCCCCACGTGTCAGTTTGCGTTTTTCTTTGTCTTTTTGTTTGGTTTCACCCAAAAATGAATATAACGTAGGTTTTTTTAAAGACACTTTAATCCAAGAACTTTTTATTCTTTGAGAATGTTGCTGATGATTTAGCGTATTGTGACGTCATCAACTGTGCACAGTGACAATATTCTAGCAATCCAGTACAAGAGATCCACATGTTCTTAGTAATATGCAAAGATTGCGTTTGGTCTGCCACGCTTGAATTCGAGCTTCCGTTTTCGCTGTGGGTAAATTCTAAATTGTTTTTTTTTATGTCAGTATGTTACATTCAAGTTTGAACGTTGAACGCGTAGATTGCATGGCCGCATCTTCGTGACATCCATTTATTTTTTGCTACATAACTGTAATCACCTGTGTCATGATTGATGGACTTATTTTTCACCTGACATTCGCCTTCTTTGTGATTTGCGTGTGAATTGGTTTCACTTTGAGATAATTGCATCTCGTGGCACCTTCCGGTAGTGGCAGTACACACCAACAATCAGAGGAGCAGAATTTAATCGATTGGAGATCAAGCGACAACACGTCTTTCAATAACCGTTTTTTTTAACCTCTTTCGTCAATTTGTGTGTGCGTGTTTTTTTTCTTCTATTGTGTCACCGTTTATCGAGGTCAAAAACGACTCGACGAACAGATGGAATGAGTGTCTTTACTTAATTTGCTCCCCACGAGGGCAGGGTTAGACACAAGACCTGTTTCTAATGTGTGGAAAAGCCAGCGCCCCCATAAAAGGCAGTCTGGATTGAGACAAAACTATAAAAGTTTGCTGAGCGAGGAAAGACAAGATGAGACGTAGTATAAGAACAGATGCTACACTTTACTCCTAACAAGAATGTTAACTGAAGGATGCTAGCACTTATAAGACAAACATCATAAACCTATATAGTCATCTATAGATTTGCTCACTATGTGCTGTCCATTCATGAATGGAGGTTATTTGACAAGATGTGTGTGTGAAGATTAATCTAAAAATGACACCAGATACATTTACTAAGCTTACCTATTCCAATTCAACATGACTCTCCGTAAAAAGTAAATATCACCATGAATGTGGCTAAGATAAAACTGTAGTATCTGTTCCGATGGATACTGCACCCCATTAACTGGTATTGTCTTGGCCTCCGGGGCTTGATTTAGGCCGGTCTATGGGTCTGTCCTGTGCAGTTCTAGGAGGTCCACCCTCCCAGGCTTCGCCTCCCCTTTTTGGGGAGGAGTAAGTTTAATGCTTACTGCCTGAGGCGCCCCTACCGGGGAATGCCGACGGAGCTGCCCAGGCAACTTTTAAACCCCACTTTCCCGACCCGACCTTGGGTCACATCTTACTTGTGGGAGTAAGATTGTTGTGGGGTACAAATCACCCCTATTGAAGAACTAATGGAAGCAACCATCTATAATAAATACCATGGTTGCAAAGACTCAAACAGATGACACTCCTATCATGTGAGTGTCCACGTGTGGTATCTGTTCCGATGGATACTACACCCTATAGACCGGTGTTGTCTTGGCCTTCGGGGCATGATTCCGCCGGTCTATGGGTCTGTCCTGTGCAGTTCTAGGAGGTCCACCCTCCCAGGCTTTGCCTCTCCTCTTTGGGGAGGAGTAAGTTTATAGCTTACTGCCTGAGGCGCCCCTACCGGGGAATGCCGACGGGGCTGCCCAGGCAATTTTTAATGGCTAAAGCGCTCACGTTCTCGGGCGCTGGCTTTTCAAATCCCACTTTCCGACCTTGTGTCACATACTCCTATAGTGGGTAGGTGTTAAATATCGAGGACATTCCTATCATGTGAGTGTCCACGTGTGGTATCTGTTCCGATGGATACTACACCCTATAGACCGGTGTTGTCTTGGCCTTCGGGGCATGATTCCGCCGGTCTATGGGTCTGTCCTGTGCAGTTCTAGGAGGTCCACCCTCCCAGGCTTTGCCTCTCCTCTTTGGGGAGGAGTAAGTTGATAGCTTACTGCCTGAGGCGCCCCTACCGGGGAATGCCGACGGGGCTGTCCAGGCAATTTTTAATGGCTAAAGCGCTCACGTTCTCGGGCGCTGGCTTTTCAAATCCCACTTTCCGACCTTGTGTCACATACTCCTATAGTGGGTAGGTGTTAAATATCGAGGACATTCCTATCATGTGAGTGTCCACGTGTGGTATCTGTTCCGATGGATACTACACCCTATAGACCGGTGTTGTCTTGGCCTTCGGGGCATGATTCCGCCGGTCTATGGGTCTGTCATGTGCAGTTCTAGGAGGTCCACCCTCCCAGGCTTTGCCTCTCCTCTTTGGGGAGGAGTAAGTTGATAGCTTACTGCCTGAGGCGCCCCTACCGGGGAATGCCGACGGGGCTGTCCAGGCAATTTTTAATGGCTAAAGCGCTCACGTTCTCGGGCGCTGGCTTTTCAAATCCCACTTTCCGACGTTGTGTCACATACTCCTATAGTGGGTAGGTGTTAAATATCGAGGACATTCCTATCATGTGAGTGTCCACGTGTGGTATCTGTTCCGATGGATACTACACCCTATAGACCGGTGTTGTCTTGGCCTTCGGGGCATGATTTCGCCGGTCTATGGGTCTGTCCTGTGCAGTTCTAGGAGGTCCACCCTCCCAGGCTTTGCCTCTCCTCTTTGGGGAGGAGTAAGTTTATAGCTTACTGCCTGAGGCGCCCCTACCGGGGAATGCCGACGGGGCTGTCCAGGCAATTTTTAATGGCTAAAGCGCTCACGTTCTCGGGCGCTGGCTTTTCAAATCCCACTTTCCGATTTTGTGTCACATACTCCTATAGTGGGTAGGTGTTAAATATCGAGGACACTCCTATCATGTGAGTGTCCACGTGTGGTATCTGTTCCGATGGATACTACACCCTATAGACCGGTGTTGTCTTGGCCTTCGGGGCATGATTCCGCCGGTCTATGGGTCTGTCCTGTGCAGTTCTAGGAGGTCCACCCTTCCAGGCTTTGCCTCTCCTCTTTGGGGAGGAGTAAGTTGATAGCTTACTGCCTGAGGCGCCCCTACCGGGGAATGCCGACGGGGCTGTCCAGGCAATTTTTAATGGCTAAAGCGCTCACGTTCTCGGGCGCTGGCTTTTCAAATCCCACTTTCCGATCTTGTGTCACATACTCCTATAGTGGGTAGGTGTTAAATATCGAGGACACTCCTATCATGTGAGTGTCCACGTGTGGTATCTGTTCCGATGGATACTACACCCTATAGACCGGTGTTGTCTTGGCCTTCGGGGCATGATTCCGCCGGTCTATGGGTCTGTCCTGTGCAGTTCTAGGAGCTCCACCCTCCCAGGCTTTGCCTCTCCTCTTTGGGGAGGAGTAAGTTGATAGCTTACTGCCTGAGGCGCCCCTACCGGGGAATGCCGACGGGGCTGTCCAGGCAATTTTAATGGCTAAAGCGCTCACGTTCTCGGGCGCTGGCTTTTCAAATCCCACTTTCCGACGTTGTGTCACATACTCCTATAGTGGGTAGGTGTTAAATATCGAGGACACTCCTATTATGTGAGTGTCCACGTGTGGTATCTGTTCCGATGGATACTACACCCTATAGCCCGGTGTTGTCTTGGCCTTCGGGGCATGATTCCGCCGGTCTATGGGTCTGTCCTGTGCAGTTCTAGGAGGTCCACCCTCCCAGGCTTTGCCTCTCTTCTTTGGGGAGGAGTAAGTTGATAGCTTACTGCCTGAGGCGCCCCTACCGGGGAATGCCGACGGGGCTGTCCAGGCAATTTTTAATGGCTAAAGCGCTCACGTTCTCGGGCGCTGGCTCTTCAAATCCCACTTTCCGACCTTGTGTCACATACTCCTATAGTGGGTAGGTGTTAAATATCGAGGACATTCCTATTATGTGAGTGTCCACGTGTGGTATCTGTTCCGATGGATACTACACCCTATAGACCGGTGTTGTCTTGGCCTTCGGGGCATGATTCCGCCGGTCTATGGGTCTGTCCTGTGCAGTTCTAGGAGGTCCACCCTTCCAGGCTTTGCCTCTCCTCTTTGGGGAGGAGTAAGTTGATAGCTTACTGCCTGAGGCGCCCCTACCGGGGAATGCCGACGGGGCTGTCCAGGCAATTTTTAATGGCTAAAGCGCTCACGTTCTCGGGCGCTGGCTTTTCAAATCCCACTTTCCGACCTTGTGTCACATACTCCTATAGTGGGTAGGTGCTAAATATTGAGGACATTCCTATTCATGTTTTACCGCATGGTAGGAATCCGGTCATCTCCTACCACATTTAGTGGCGTAACTGTATTGCTATGAATAAATACATTGTATATTTTAACCTGTCACAATTTGTGGTTGTTATCTTTGTGACCCCTAGCACGGGTCTACAACAAAGATAAAAACTGACCTTGTGCTTAACTCCTGAAGAGGAGTAAATCAATACTTTACAAATTAAATGTAAGTAATAATAACGTTAACATTTAACGGCGCCATTTTTACAGCGTTTCATGAATTTATAGTAGACAAAAACGGAAATAATTACATTTCCTTTTCGTTTTTAATGTAAATACGATGAAAATACTAAAATTGATCATCCAAACGTTTCATTACTAATGCGACTGTTTTTGACGAGTATTTGTTGGCATTGGATTTAAAGGTGGTCATGTTGTAGTCCGCCGGGAAGCAATCCCCTGGTAATGTGTTTCACAGATGGGAAGCTCATGGAAAGAAACTCTGTCCATGAAAATCTTGTTGGATGTTAGTAACATGGAGAAAGAAAACAGTTCTGTTCAGTTGTTGTCGGTCTTTTTTTACGTATGATGTGTCACCGTTTATTAAACCCCAAAAAGCCACTCGAGGATAAGGGTTAACAAGATTGAAAGATTGTCGATGAAATGATGAAGAAGGGCGCAGAGGTTTGCAAATGTTTAGTGTAATAAATAATAGAAAAACTGGTCATGTAATCCGTCCCTATATATAGTCTCGGAAGTTTCTCAACCATTAAAACTATATAAAAAATTAAAAAAAAAAAAAAAACTAAAAAAAAAAATAAATAAAACTTATAGTCTCAAGTCTTCCAGTGGAAAATCACTCATGTTAGTCAATTTATTTTTTACAGTTATTATATTAGTTAGTTTCTAACACTATTTTAAGGGATCATCAGTTGTTTACCATGAAAAACTGTTTCGGGAATTTAAAAACATATATATATATATATATATATATATATATATATATATATATATATATATATATATACCTTCTTTGAAATATAGCAGGAAAAATCCCAGCAAAGTGCTCGATTAATTAAGAATTAAAGTTAAAAATTAAGAGCATAATATTTATTTATTTTGGTGTAGAAAAATTAGTACAACATTCGTGCCGTCGGTTTCAAACACGGAAAGACTTAGCCATCCGGCTCTCTTCAGCTTCTGTTGTCATCTGTTTGGGAAATGTGAAGTCACGTGTCACTCTCGTTGGGACGTGTTATTTGCTTAACGTGTTGTGTATGTTTGTTTGAATTTGAATTTAGTGTAAGGAAACGGTTGAGATTTAAAACCGGAGGAGATTTGAAGAGATATAAAAATATAAATATATAAAAGTAAAAATAGAAATTAAAAAAAAATAAAATAAAAATAAAAATAAAAATAATAAATAAAAAAAATAATAAAATTAAAAAAATAAATAAAAATAAATAAATAAAAGAATGTTTCTATATAATTCCTGTGAGTCAGATTTATGAATTTTGTATATTTGGCCGTTACTGTTTTGGGGTTTTATGATGTGCGTTCTAAAGATATATATATATATATATATATATATATATATATATAGAGAGAGAGAGAGAGAGAGAGAGAGAGAGAGAGAGAGAAAGAGAGAGAGAGAGAGAGAGAGGGGGTTAAAGAGAAAACCATTACTTAATTTCGTGTTTAAATTCGTGATTAAAGGACTTTTAGTCAACCCGAAAGAATTTAAATAAAAGGAACGCTCGGCCGGTCTAAGGGCAGTAACTCTGTTGGAATTTTAAATTGTTTGAAGCCGTTTATATTGAACTGTTTGTCAGCTTGTAAGAATAGTCTTATGACCGATAAATAATAGTGTGAAATGGGGATGTTATCCTCTTAATGACTGGAGAAATATTTTTGGGAAAGTTGGCGTTTTTGCTCTTGAAAATTAAATTGGATATGAATTGATAACGGTATTTGTTCGTATTTTTTAATTTTATTAATAATTAATTTTATTAATATTAGTTATAGTTGGTAAATTTTCTAGAGTGGAAGCAGAGGGGAGAGTAGCTAGGCTTTTATGTGTATCGGTAAGACCAGTTTATGAGTAGTGCTTGTCTATTGTGGATGCATCCCTTAAAGATTTCATCGAGAAAATTCAAACAGGCTGTATTCGGATTAATGATGGCCCGTGATATGTGGTATTTTTCAGCGTCACATAGAGGACATCTTTTTATGGCTGGAGAGAAAGATGGTTTTCTCTCAATTACTTTCCATTTGATGGTGAAGGGTGTTTTACTTCTTTAAGTTGCCATATTAGGGTCCCGAGTGCCGTATTTGCCTTGGTTTTGTATCTGAAGGTGTGTCTGTGTGCGTATAATCTTTGCTTGAAGCTTCCCTGCGTCATGCTAATGTATTTTTCTGCCCTGCTGTAGTCTGGTTTGTGACGGTTGCTTCATATACAGGTGAATTGATTTTGCAATGTCCCTCTAGGGGGATGTTGTTTTTGTCCTGACATAAGCGTTTGCAATAGCTAACCTTAACAGAATTTCTGTTAAAAAGTTTGTGTAGGAAAACCAGATCACTGGTTTTCCCCACCCTATTCCACCAACACCAAGACAAAGGTAGGCCCCTTTTCCAAAAAATTACTCAACAAACATTTCCCACCCACAAATAACCTACACAAACATTAAAGTTAGGTTAAGAGGTACGGTTAGGGTGTAGGTAATGGTTTAGGTTATGGTTATAGTTAGCGTTAGGGTAAAGGTTAGGGTTAGGGTTAGGGTTAGAGTTTAAGATTTAGGGCTAAGGGTTATTGTTAGGGTTAGGGTTAGTGTTACAGTCAGATGTAGGGTTAGGGTTAGGGTAAGAGTTAGGGTTTAGGTTATGGTGATGGTTAGGGTTAGGGTTAGGGTTATGGTTATGGTTAGGGTTAGTGTTAGGGTTAGGGTTAGGTTTATGGTTAGGGTTAGGGTTAGTGTAAGGGTTAAGTTTAGGTTTCGTGTTAGTGTTAGTGTTAGGTTTAGGGTTAAGGTTTTGGTTCGGGTTAGAGTTATGGTTGAAGTTTTAAGGGGTATGGTTATGGTTAAGGTTTTGTGTGATTGTTAAAGTTAGGTTTAGGGTTTAGGTTAGGGTTAATGTTTAGTGTATGGTTATTATTATGGTTATGGTTAGGTTTAGGGTTAGGGTAAGAGTTAGTTTTAGGTTTAGAGTTACGTTTAGGTTTTAGATTTAGGTTAAGGTTAGAGCCTTGTAAGCCAGGTTGTGGCGCTAATACCACTTGATGCGATACCTGACCGCCACTGCTAACGGACGAAATTTCAAACAGAACAGCTCAGACATGACTACGTTACCACGATGTGACTTGCGTGAGAATTGATTTAATTTAATTGCATCTCGTGGCTCTTTCTGGTGGTGGCAGTTCGAAAATCTAAATAATACGTAAGTCTGTTTCTGCTAATTTCTACATATAACAACAGCTTAGTGTCTTAAGATATCAGCTCGCCATCCAGTGTTCCCGAAAAAAATTTATTAGTTCGCTTAAAAATCCTGGCTTTATAAATGTAAAGATTCCTTACCCTTACATGTCTGCGATTAAGAACAGACGATCCAAGACGATTAAACATCTACTTGTCTTCAACCGTTGTCTCCTTTTAGTCATTATTTTGGGGGTTTAACAAATTTGCTGTCAGGCAGAATTTTTACTGTCAGACAGGATCATGAAGGAACCAGCGGCCAACAAAGGAATTTTAATGTATGCCACAAAGTTAAACGTAATATCTGAGTATTTAAAGAACCTAAACATGTACCCCATAACAGCAAATGTGTCACTGTATTATACTTCCGCTATGAGCGTTTTCCAACTGAATACTCTGTATCTGTTACTCTAACCCTAACCCTAACCCTAACCCTAACCCTAACGCTTACCCTAAATCTAAGCCCTAACCGGTAACCCTAACTTTTATCCTTACCATAACAATAACCCTAACCCTTAAACCTTCACCCTAACCCTAACCTTACCTTAGTCCTAACCCTAACCCTAACCCTAACTCTAACCCTTACCCTAACCCTAACTCCTAACCCTACCCCCGACCCTAACTCTTAACCCTAACCCTTACCCTAATCCTAACCCTAACGCTTACCCTAAACCTAACCCCTAACCCGTAACCCTAACCTTTATCCTTACCATAGCCCTAACCCTAACCCTTAACCCTTAATCCTAACCCTAACCCTAACCTTACCCTACTCCTAACCCTAACCCTAACCCCTAACCCTAACCCTTACCCTAACCCTAACCCTAACCCTAACCCATAACACTAACCCTTAACCTAACCCTAGCCAGTAATCCTAACTTTAACCCTAACCCTAACTCTAACCCTTAACCTAACCCTAGCTCCTAACCCTAACCCCAACCCTAACTCCTAACCCTAACCCTTACCCCAATCCTAACCCTTACCCTAACCCTGACCCTGACCCTGACCCTAACCCTAACTCCTAACCCTAACCCCAACCCTTACCCTTACCCTAACCCCTAACCCTAACCCCAACCCTTACCATAACCCATAACCCTAACCCTTACCATAACCCATAACCCTAACTCCAACCCTAACCCCTAACTCTAACCCTAACCCTATCCCTAACCCTAACTCCTAACCCTAACCCTAACCCTAACTCCTAACCCTAACCCTAACTCTAACCCTAACCCTATCCCTAACCCTAACCCTAACCCTAACTCCTAACCATAACCCCAACCCTAACCCTAACCCTAACCCTAACCCTTACCCCTAACCCCAACCCCAACTCTAGCCCTAACCCCTAACCCAAACCCTAACCCCAACCCGAACCCTAACCCTAACCCTAACCCTAACCCTAACACTAACCCCAACCCCAACCCTAACCCCAACCTTAACTCCTAACCCTAACCCTAACACTAACCCCAACCCCAACCCTAACCCCAACCTTAACTCCTAACCCCAACCCTAACCCCAACCTTAACTCCTAACCCTAACTCCTAACCCCAACCCCAACCCTAACCCCAACCCTAACCCTAACCCTAACCCTAACCCTAACCCTAACTCCTAACCCTAACCCTAACTCCTAACCCTAACCCTAACCCTAACCCCAACCCCAACCCTAACCCCAACCCTAACCCCAACCCTAACCCCAACCTTAACTCCTAACCCTAACTCCTAACCCTAACCCCAACCCTAACCCTAACCCTAACTCCTAACCCTAACCCCAACCCCAACCCCAACCCTAACCCTAACCTTAACTCCTAACCCCAACCCCAACCCTAACCCTAACCCTAACCCTAACCCCAACCCCAACCCTAACCCTAACCCTTACCCCTAACCCTAACCCCAACCCCAACCCTAACCCCAACCTTAACTCCAACCCTAACTCTGACGGAACCTGGATATCTTCAGCGGAATCAGTAATGTATGGTATCTAACGAAATATATTAATATTAAAATCGAACATTTTGATTGTTTTTTTTATTATGCCAAGGCTGTTTCGTTGTATCACAACTCTTCTCCATTACTAGAAAGCAAGCGCTTCGATTCGATATCGAAACACGACCGTCTCGTCAGCAGTCAGCGATGTTACCCATTTGATCACCAGGCATGTGCCACGAGTAAGTGAAATCAAAATATTTATATAAAGACGTTCAACCAGTTAACCAGTGCTCTACTTGTTTTACGAAAATCTTTCCATTATCGTTAATAGTGGTGGGCGATTTCACTTATCACCATTCATATATAAGCATTTTCAATTTGATCTAGACAGTAGGGACGCTCGGCTATCTTGGGAGTTGCTAAACATTATTGATTGATCGATGTTAAGCGTTTTACAGAAACAGAGTCGGAGTCGGACGGACACACGGATACAAAATGCTACATGGAAATTCAAGACTAAAATAAAGACTGTAAAGCTTCAAATGACAGAACAATGCAGCCGTTATGAAACGTAATTATTTTCAAAAATACATACTAGCAGGGCTACCAGGTGTCGTCCGGGGTTAGGGTTAGGGTTGGAGTTAAGGTTAGGGTTAAGGTTAGGGTTAGGGTTACGGTTAAAGTTAGGGTTGGAGTTAAGGTTAGGGTTAGAATAAATATTAGGGTTAGGGTTAGGGTTAGAGTAAAGGTTAGGGTAAGAGTTAGGATAGGGTGAGGGTTGGGGTTAAGGTTAAGGTTAAGGTTAGGGTTAGGGGTAGGGTTAGGGTTAAGGCTAGGGTTCAGGTTAGAGTTTGGGTTTTGGGTAGGGTTAGGGTTAGGGTTTAAGTAAGGTTTAGGTTAAGGGTTAGGGGTAGGGTTAATGTTAAGGTTAAGGTTAGGGTAAGGGTTAGGGTTAGGGTAAGGGTAAGGGTAAGGTTTAGGGTTAGGGTTAATGTTAGGGTTAGGGTTAGGGTTAGGGTAAGAGTTAAGGTTAGGGTTAGGGTTAGGGTAATGGTAAAGGTAAGAGTTAGCGTTAGGGTAAGGATTATGGTTTATGTTAAGGTTAGGGATAGGGTTAGAATTAAGGTTAAGGTTAGGGGTAAGGTTAGGGTTGGAGTAAAAGTTTGGGTTAAAAACGTAAAACTAAATTTGCTACCTCCCTCCCTACCTCTCTCTACTTCTCTCTCTCCTTCCCTCTCCTTCTCTCTCCTTTTCCCATTCTCTCTTTCCCACCCTCCCTCTCTCCTAACTTTAACCCTAACCCTAACCCTAACCCTAACTCTAACCCTTACCCTAACCCTAACTCCTAACCCTAACCCCAACCCTTACTCTAACCCCTAACCCTAACCCTAACCCTTACCATAACCCTAACCCTAACCCTAACCCTAACCCTCTCCTTCTCTCCCCTCCCCTCCCTCTCTCCTTCTCTCGTTCCCTCACTCCCTCTCTCCTTCTCTCTCTTCTCCCACTCTCCCTTTCCCCTTCTCTCTCCCTCCCTCTCTCCTTCTCTCTCTCTCCTCGTCATCATCATTGTGACGACAGGCGATTAGCGCATCACTTCTTGCTTTCGTGGGAATCAGATGATTCTGGTGTTGGCATTAGTTTCCCCGGTGTTTTCTAGTTAGAAATCTTTCTGGAAAGACATCGGGTACTTACGGCAAGGACCACGAGAAGGATGCCAGCATCACTAAGTGAAAGTGGTACTGTGGAACCGACAGGATTCGAACTTGGAACACCCATGTCTTCAGTCCGTCTCGATATCCACTTAACGACCGTCACCCTCTGATAAATAGCTAAAGAGCCTCTTGATTTCTGAGAACTTCTACTGAAGTAAAATGAAACAAAAGTTAAGACACGTACAGCTATTATGGTTTTGATATTTTTAAGGTATTCTTCTTCTTTTTAGATGCGTGCAACACGGGTAAATATGACATGGGTAAGGGTGGGCAGCCCGCCATCCTATCACCTGCTGAAGGTGACGTGAGGAATATGATTATCACAGACGGTGGGGGAAGTTGAAGATAACCTGACCCATTTTAGAGTTTACGTAGATTCTCTAGCCTGTCTTTTGATAGGGAACACACACACACACTGAGTTTTATATATAGACATAAGTAATACAGAACATCTAAATTAGGTTTTAAGATGCTCAAATTTCCTGACGACATCACGCTCTACTCTCGTCATGTGGGCAAAACCGACGCGCACATATTATCTGGTACAATGGCTGAATCCTTAGAAAATGAACTCCAGTTTGTAGTGGAATGGGGTAAAAAATGGATGGTATCTTCTAATGCCGCAAAGACAAAGCTACTTTCCTTCAATAACTAAAAGAAACCTCCTCAACCATCGATTGTCATGGCAAATAACACCCTACCTGAGAGTCCATCATTCAAACTCCTCAGCCTAACTTTCACAGATAACATGAATTGGAATAAATACATTGAAAACATTGCCAATGCTGCTGCAAAGAAGGTGGGCTCCCTATACCGTGCCAGTAAACTTCTTACACCTGACATTATCCTATATCTCTACAAAGCCACCATCCGCCCATGCATGGAGTATTGTTGCCACATTTGGGCTGGTGTATCATCCGCTAGTCTCTCCCTCTTAGACAAGGTCCAAAAAAGAGTCGCCAACTTGATAGGTCCTTTACTATCCACCAAGCTCTAGCCCCTGTCCCATCGCCGCAATGTTGCTTCCTTGTGCCTGTTTTACAAGTACTTCAATGGATTATGCTCTGATGAGCTTGCTGCTCTGGTAACCCGACGACGTAAATTCACTAGACTTACCTGACAATCTGCCAAATCCCACCCATACACTGTAGAGGTCCCCATATGCTGAATAGCTTTCTACTCCAAAAGCTTTTTTCCTCGTGCTGCTTGACTCTGGAACTCTCTCCCTGCTCCCTGCTTTCCTGACGTTACTGACATGCAGAAATTTAAAACTAATGTAAACAAACACCTCGCTGCGCAGCTCCTAACTTAGGTTGACCCCCCCCCCCCAAAAAAAACAACCGTCACCCTTTTTTCTCAGAAGCCTCTTACGTCTACAGTGGCGGCCTGCCTTGTTTGAGGTGAACTATGATAAAAAAAAATTAAACTTAATATTAGAAATGTTCACATGTTCCCGTGGCATAATGGTTAAAGGCATTGATTAACAATCGGTTCTAAGTAATAGTTTTCTGGAGGTTGGATTTTCTCTACATTAAAATATGACCTTGCGGGGAGACAATTAATTAGGTACTCTAACTTACGTTTTTGGGAACGTAATGTTGTTTAAATGTCTATGTATAAAATTGTTGAATATGAATAGCTTCGAAAATTTTTAATATTTGATGAACGAATACTTGCTTAGAATTAAACCAAAAATGTTCCCCTTTGACCGAGGATACATTTCACGTGTCTGCGACGGTCCATATTTGTCGCAGAAACGCTGCGTTGAAAATTAAAGGTTGTCAAACATTCAGCAGGATAGCATAAATGAACACGCATGATGTCGAATACGTCCGCAAATATTTTATTTGCGGACGTATGCGACATCATAATTTTAAATTTATTAAATCATTAGTTTGTTAAATGTTTTTTTTTATAAGTACGTGATGAGATAGAGATAAACTGAGAGACGACCCCAGGGTCTATGAAACATACGATGCCAGAGAAACTCGCCAAACCCATTAAAATATCCATTATTCCTATTATGTTTGTTACTCAGCGGTTTATAATGATCTCAGATGTGATTGATAACGTATGAAAAAGTTAATTACTATTCGACGACTGGAAAAGTAACATTTTCTAGAAGGCGTAGAAGAAGGCCAATAGCCACACAATAATTACTTGTCCGTTAATCACCCAAAACCGAGTCTAAAAAGAGCAATTTGTCATAGCGTGTTTCATACCGGGATAAAGGCCTAGCATCGTGTAAGTCTACCAGAACGGTTTCATCTTCAAGTTGGCGTCTCAATACGTATTTTTGATATACACCCACGCATCTCAATAAAGGTGTCGAATGGTGTGTAGGTAGCTCATACGTATTTTAGATATAAAGAAAGGAAAATAGGAAAAGAAAAAATATTATTAAAAAATAGAGGACATAAAGAGAAACGGAAAAAAATATAAGATGAATGAAAGGAGAGTAGAGACGGAGATAAATACAGAAAACAGATAAAAAGAAATGAAAATAAAAAAGAAAGAAATATAAAAAAGAAAATAGAGGACAGAAACAGAAACGGAAAAAATATAAGATGAATGAAAGGAGAGTAGAGACGGAGATAAATACAGAAAACAGATAAAAAGAAAGGAAAATATAAAAAGAAAAAAATATAAAAAAGAAAATAGAGGACAGAAACAGAAACGGAAAAAAAATATAAGATGAATGAAAGGAGAGTAGAGACGGAGATAAATACAGAAAACAGATAAAAAGAAAGGAAAATATAAAAAGAGAAAAATATAAAAAAGAAAATAGAGGACAGAAACAGAAACGGAAAAAATATAAGATGAATGAAAGGAGAGTAGAGACGGAGATAAATACAGAAAACAGATAAAAAGAAAGGAAAATATAAAAAGAGAAAAATATAAAAAAGAAAATAGAGGACAGAAACAGAAACGGAAAAAAAATATAAGATGAATGAAAGGAGAGTAGAGACGGAGATAAATACAGAAAACAGATAAAAAGAAAGGAAAATATAAAAAGAGAAAAATATAAAAAAGAAAATAAAGGACAGAAACAGAAACGGAAAAAAAATATAAGATGAATGAAAGGAGAGTAGAGACGGAGATAAATACAGAAAACAGATAAAAAGAAAGGAAAATATAAAAAGAGAAAAATATAAAAAAGAAAATAGAAGACAGAAACAGAAACGGAAAAAAATATAAGATGAATGAAAGGAGAGTAGAGACGGAGATAAATACAGAAAACAGATACAAAGAAAGGAAAATATAAAAAGAAAAAAATATAAAAAAGAAAATAGAGGACAGAAACAGAAACGGAAAAAATATAAGATGAATGAAAGGAGAGTAGAGACGGAGATAAATACAGAAAACAGATAAAAAGAAAGGAAAATAGAAAAAGCTAGAAATATAAAAAAGAAAATAGAGGACAGAAACAGAAACGGAAAAAAATATAAGATGAATGAAAGGAGAGTAGAGACGGAGATAAATACAGAAAACAGATAAAAAGAAAGGAAAATAGAAAAAGCTAGAAATATAAAAAAGAAAATAGAGGACAGAAACAGAAACGGAAAAAAATATAAGATGAATGAAAGGAGAGTAGAGACGGAGATAAATACAGAAAACAGATAAAAAGAAAGGAAAATATAAAAAGAAAAAAATATAAAAAAGAAAATAGAGGACAGAAACAGAAACGGAAAAAATATAAGAAATGAAAGGAGAGTAGAGACGGAGATAAATACAGAAAACAGATAAAAAGAAAGGAAAATAGAAAAAGCTAGAAATATAAAAAAGAAAATAGAGGACAGAAACAGAAACGGAAAAAAATATAAGATGAATGAAAGGAGAGTAGAGACGGAGATAAATACAGAAAACAGATAAAAAGAAAGGAAAATAGAAAAAGCTAGAAATATAAAAAAGAAAATAGAGGACAGAAACAGAAACGGAAAAAAATATAAGATGAATGAAAAGAGAGTAGAGACGGAGATAAATACAGAAAACAGATAAAAAGAAAGGAAAATAGAAAAAGAAAAAATATAAAAAAGAAAATAGAGGACAGAAACAGAAACGGAAAAATATAAGATGAATGAAAGGAGAGTAGAGACGGAGATAAATACAGAAAACAGATAAAAAGAAAGGAAAATATAAAAAGAGAAAAATATAAAAAAGAAAATAGAGGACAGAAACAGAAACGGAAAAAAAATATAAGATGAATGAAAGGAGAGTAGAGACGGAGATAAATACAGAAAACAGATAAAAAGAAAGGAAAATATAAAAAGAGAAAAATATAAAAAAGAAAATAGAGGACAGAAACAGAAACGGAAAAAATATAAGATGAATGAAAGGAGAGTAGAGACGGAGATAAATACAGAAAACAGATAAAAAGAAAGGAAAATATAAAAAGAGAAAAATATAAAAAAGAAAATAGAGGACAGAAACAGAAACGGAAAAAAAATATAAGATGAATGAAAGGAGAGTAGAGACGGAGATAAATACAGAAAACAGATAAAAAGAAAGGAAAATATAAAAAGAGAAAAATATAAAAAAGAAAATAAAGGACAGAAACAGAAACGGAAAAAAAATATAAGATGAATGAAAGGAGAGTAGAGACGGAGATAAATACAGAAAACAGATAAACAGAAAGGAAAATATAAAAAGAGAAAAATATAAAAAAGAAAATAGAGGACAGAAACAGAAACGGAAAAAAATATAAGATGAATGAAAGGAGAGTAGAGACGGAGATAAATACAGAAAACAGATAAAAAGAAAGGAAAATATAAAAAGAAACAAATATAAAAAAGAAAATAGAGGACAGAAACAGAAACGGAAAAAATATAAGATGAATGAAAGGAGAGTAGAGACGGAGATAAATACAGAAAACAGATAAAAAGAAAGGAAAATAGAAAAAGCTAGAAATATAAAAAAGAAAATAGAGGACAGAAACAGAAACGGAAAAAAATATAAGATGAATGAAAGGAGAGTAGAGACGGAGATAAATACAGAAAACAGATAAAAAGAAAGGAAAATATAAAAAGCTAGAAATATAAAAAAGAAAATAGAGGACAGAAACAGAAACGGAAAAAAATATAAGATGAATGAAAGGAGAGTAGAGACGGAGATAAATACAGAAAACAGATAAAAAGAAAGGAAAAATAGAAAAAGAAAAAAATATAAAAAAGAAAATAGAGGACAGAAACAGAAAGGGAAAAAAAATATGAGAAATGAAAGGAGAGTAGAGACGGAGATAAATACAGAAAACAGATAAAAAGAAAGGAAAATAGAAAAAGCTAGAAATATAAAAAAGAAAATAGAGGACAGAAACAGAAACGGAAAAAAATATAAGATGAATGAAAGGAGAGTAGAGACGGAGATAAATACAGAAAACAGATAAAAAGAAAGGAAAATAGAAAAAGCTAGAAATATAAAAAAGAAAATAGAGGACAGAAACAGAAACGGAAAAAAATATAAGATGAATGAAAGGAGAGTAGAGACGGAGATAAATACAGAAAACAGATAAAAAGAAAGGAAAATAGAAAAAGAAAAAATATAAAAAAGAAAATAGAGGACAGAAACAGAAACGGAAAAATATAAGATGAATGAAAGGAGAGTAGAGACGGAGATAAATACAGAAAACAGATAATAAGAAAGGAAAAATAGAAAAAGAAAAAAATATAAAAAAGAAAATAGAGGACAGAAACAGAAACGGAAAAAAATATAAGATGAATGAAAGGAGAGTAGAGACGGAGATAAATACAGAAAACAGATAAAAAGAAAGGAAAATAGAAAAAGAAAAAATATAAAAAAGAAAATAGAGGACAGAAACAGAAACGGAAAAATATAAGATGAATGAAAGGAGAGTAGAGACGGAGATAAATACAGAAAACAGATAATAAGAAAGGAAAAATAGAAAAAGAAAAAAATATAAAAAAGAAAATAGAGGACAGAAACAGAAACGGAAAAAAATATAAGATGAATGAAAGGAGAGTAGAGACGGAGATAAATACAGAAAACAGATAAAAAGAAAAGAAAAAAAGAAAAAGAAACAAATATAAAAAAGAAAATAGAGGACAGAAACAGAAACGGAAAAAAATATAAGATGAATGAAAGGAGAGTAGAGACGGAGATAAATACAGAAAACAGATAAAAAGAAATGAAAATAGAAAAAGAAAGAAATATAAAAAAAGAAAATAGAGGACAGAAACAGAAACGGAAAAAAATATAAGATGAATGAAAGGAGAGTAGAGACGGAGATAAATACAGAAAACAGATAATAAGAAAGGAAAAATAGAAAAAGAAAAAAATATAAAAAAGAAAATAGAGGACAGAAACAGAAACGGAAAAAAATATAAGATGAATGAAAGGAGAGTAGAGACGGAGATAAATACAGAAAACAGATAAAAAGAAAAGAAAAAAAGAAAAAGAAACAAATATAAAAAAGAAAATAGAGGACAGAAACAGAAACGGAAAAAAATATAAGATGAATGAAAGGAGAGTAGAGACGGAGATAAATACAGAAAACAGATAAAAAGAAAGGAAAATAGAAAAAGAAAAATATAAAAAAGAAAATAGAGGACAGAAACAGAAACGGAAAAAAATATAAGATGAATGAAAGGAGAGTAGAGACGGAGATAAATACAGAAAACAGATAAAAAGAAAAGAAAAAAAGAAAAAGAAAGAAATATAAAAAAGAAAATAGAGGACAGAAACAGAAACGGAAAAAATATAAGATGAATGAAAGGAGAGTAGAGACGGAGATAAATACAGAAAACAGATAAAAAGAAAGGAAAATAGAAAAAGCTAGAAATATAAAAAAGAAAATAGAGGACAGAAACAGAAACGGAAAAAAATATAAGATGAATGAAAGGAGAGTAGAGACGGAGATAAATACAGAAAACAGATAAAAAGAAAGGAAAATATAAAAAGCTAGAAATATAAAAAAGAAAATAGAGGACAGAAACAGAAACGGAAAAAAATATAAGATGAATGAAAGGAGAGTAGAGACGGAGCTAATACAGAAAACAGATAAAAAGAAAGGAAAATATAAAAAGAAAAAAATATAAAAAAGAAAATAGAGGACAGAAACAGAAACGGAAAAAATATAAGAAATGAAAGGAGAGTAGAGACGGAGATAAATACAGAAAACAGATAAAAAGAAAGGAAAATAGAAAAAGCTAGAAATATAAAAAAGAAAATAGAGGACAGAAACAGAAACGGAAAAAAATATAAGATGAATGAAAGGAGAGTAGAGACGGAGATAAATACAGAAAACAGATAAAAAGAAAGGAAAATAGAAAAAGCTAGAAATATAAAAAAGAAAATAGAGGACAGAAACAGAAACGGAAAAAAATATAAGATGAATGAAAGGAGAGTAGAGACGGAGATAAATACAGAAAACAGATAAAAAGAAAGGAAAATAGAAAAAGAAAAAATATAAAAAAGAAAATAGAGGACAGAAACAGAAACGGAAAAATATAAGATGAATGAAAGGAGAGTAGAGACGGAGATAAATACAGAAAACAGATAATAAGAAAGGAAAAATAGAAAAAGAAAAAAATATAAAAAAGAAAATAGAGGACAGAAACAGAAACGGAAAAAATATAAGATGAATGAAAGGAGAGTAGAGACGGAGATAAATACAGAAAACAGATAAAAAGAAAAGAAAAAAAGAAAAAGAAACAAATATAAAAAAGAAAATAGAGGACAGAAACAGAAACGGAAAAAAATATAAGATGAATGAAAGGAGAGTAGAGACGGAGATAAATACAGAAAACAGATAAAAAGAAATGAAAATAGAAAAAGAAAGAAATATAAAAAAAGAAAATAGAGGACAGAAACAGAAACGGAAAAAAATATAAGATGAATGAAAGGAGAGTAGAGACGGAGATAAATACAGAAAACAGATAATAAGAAAGGAAAAATAGAAAAAGAAAAAGATATAAAAAAGAAAATAGAGGACAGAAACAGAAACGGAAAAAAATATAAGATGAATGAAAGGAGAGTAGAGACGGAGATAAATACAGAAAACAGATAAAAAGAAAAGAAAAAAAGAAAAAGAAACAAATATAAAAAAGAAAATAGAGGACAGAAACAGAAACGGAAAAAAATATAAGATGAATGAAAGGAGAGTAGAGACGGAGATAAATACAGAAAACAGATAAAAAGAAAGGAAAATAGAAAAAGAAAAATATAAAAAAGAAAATAGAGGACAGAAACAGAAACGGAAAAAAATATAAGATGAATGAAAGGAGAGTAGAGACGGAGATAAATACAGAAAACAGATAAAAAGAAAGGAAAATAGAAAAAGAAAAAAATATAAAAAAGAAAAAAATATAAAAAAGAAAAAAATATAAAAAAGAAAATAGAGGACAGAAACAGAAACGGAAAAAAATATAAGATGAATGAAAGGAGAGTAGAGACGGAGATAAATACAGAATACAGATAAAAAGAAAGGAAAATAGAAAAAGAAAGAAATATAAAAATGAAAATAGAGGACAGAAACCGAAACGGAAAAAAATATAAGATGAATGAAAGGAGAGTAGAGACGGAGATAAATACAGAAAACAGATAAAAAGAAAGGAAAATAAAAAAGAAAGAAATATAAAAAAGAAAATAGAGGACAGAAACAGAAACGGAAAAAAATATAAGATGAATGAAAGGAGAGTAGAGACGGAGATAAATACAGAATACAGATAAAAAGAAAGGAAAATAGAAAAAGAAAGAAATATAAAAATGAAAATAGAGGACAGAAACCGAAACGGAAAAAAATATAAGATGAATGAAAGGAGAGTAGAGACGGAGATAAATACAGAAAACAGATAAAAAGAAAGGAAAATAAAAAAGAAAGAAATATATAAAAAAGAAAATAGAAGACAGAAACAGAAACGGAAAAAAATATAAGATGAATGAAAGGAGAGTAGAGGCGGAGATAAATACAGAAAACAGATAAAATGAAAGGAAAATAAAAAAGAAAGAAATATAAAAAAGAAAATAGAGGACAGAAACAGAAACGGAAAAAATATAAGATGAATGAAAGGAGAGTAGAGACGGAGATAAATACAGAAAACAGATAAAAAGAAATGAAAATAGAAAAAGAAAGAAATATAAAAAAAGAAAATAGAGGACAGAAACAGAAACGGAAAAAAATATAAGATGAATGAAAGGAGAGTAGAGACGGAGATAAATACAGAAAACAGATAAAAAGAAATGAAAATAGAAAAAGAAAGAAATATAAAAAAAGAAAATAGAGGACAGAAACAGAAACGGAAAAAATATAAGATGAATGAAAGGAGAGTAGAGACGGAGATAAATACAGAAAACAGATAAAAAGAAATGAAAATAGAAAAAGAAAGAAATATAAAAAAAGAAAATATAGGACAGAAACAGAAACGGAAAAAAATATAAGATGAATGAAAGGAGAGTAGAGACGGAGATAAATACAGAAAACAGATAAAAAGAAAGGAAAATAGAAAAAGAAAGAAATATAAAAAAGAAAATAGAGGACAGAAACAGAAACGGAAAAAATATAAGATGAATGAAAGGAGAGTAGAGACGGAGATAAATACAGAAAACAGATAAAAAGAAAGGAAAATAGAAAAAGAAAGAAATATAAAAATGAAAATAGAGGACAGAAACAGAAACGGGAAAAAAATATAAGATGAATGAAAGGAGAGTAGAGACGGAGATAAATACAGAAAACAGATAAAAAGAAAGGAAAATAGAAAAAGAAAGAAATATAAAAAATAAAATAGAGGACAGAAACAGAAACGGAAAAAAATATAAGATGAATGAAAGGAGAGTAGAGACGGAGATAAATACAGAAAACAGATAAAAAGAAAGGAAAATAGAAAAAGAAAAATATATTTTTTAAAAATAGAGGAAAGAAAGAGAAACAGAAATAAATATAAGATTTAATGAAAGGAGAGTGGAAGCGAAATCAATACAGAAAACAGATAGATGTGTCGCGGTAAATCATTTAGTAGCTCCGTCTATCAGTTCTCTTGTTAAATTTGACATTCTCCTAACAATCGTCATCGTTATATAAGGAATAATCACATTACTATCATCATCATTATTGTTATTATTATTTTGTTATTAATATTGTTATTATTATTGATATTTTTATTGTTGTTATCAATATTGTTATTATTATTACTGTTAGCATTATTGTTATTATTATTGATATTTGTATTGTTGTTATTAATATTGTTATGATTATTGTTATTATTATTACTGTTAGCATTATTGTTATTATTATTGGTATTTGTATTGTTGTTATTAATATTGTTATGATTATTGTTATTATTGTTAATGTTATTATTACTATTATTATTATTATTATTATTATTATTGTTGTTATTAATATTGTTATTACTATTGATGTTGTTATTGTTGTTATTAATATTGTTATTATTATTACTGTTAGCATTATTGTTATTAGTATTGATATTTTTATTGTTGTTATCAATATTGTTATTATTGTTGTTATTATTATTAATGTTATTACTATTATTCTTATTATTATTGTTGTTGTTATTAATATTGTTATTATTATTACTATTAGCATTATTATTATTATTATGGATATTTTCATTTCATTTTCTGTTATTTCTTCTTCAATTTTCAAAGTGAAATGGAACAGGTAATATTTATTTATTATAAATACCACATTACCGAATTTTATCCTCTGAGGAGAAGAGTGTTATCTTTGAAAATCCATGCTTTAAGGATTAGTCTAACTCCTTGCATCTGAACTGTCGATGTAATAAAATTTGTAGCAATGTAATTTTTTGCAATTTTTTATCTTCATCTTTCCTTTCTTTATATATATATATATATATATATATATATGTATATATATATATATATATATATATATATATATATATATATATATATATATATATATATATATATAATTTATTTTGATACTGTATATTACATATGGGGTCCATATATCGATTACCAAAAACTTTTTTTTTTGTCTTCAAATACACACACACCTCATTCTTCGCATCATCGGTATACGACTGATTGCTAATTAAGCGTATTACCGCGATATACAGTATCTAAATAAATTATATTAGCTCTCTTATATGATCGAGCACTTTGTGTGATTTCTTTTCATATACAACCTGGGTGGGCCAAAATAAGGGTCCTATCTTTAAATGTGAATAACTTGAATTTGAATAACTTCCACAAAATAAAAGTTAAACTCACCAAACTTTATGTGTGTGTAGACTGACCCTTCCGAGATTTTTTGAAATAAACAAAACAAATTTTAGCCGAAAAACACTTCTTAAAACTTACAAAAACTAAAGTATTGTTTTTTACACTGTTTTGAGTTTTTTAAGCCAAAATAATGTTTTCTAAATGAGGGTACGTTCCTTATGGCTAATACGGCTCATGCTTGCTTCGGAAGGGGTCCTTTACTTATTCTAAAAAAAAACAAAAAAAAACAATAAATAAAAAAGTTATGAATTTTTAAAAATAGGACCCTTATTTTTGCCCACCCTGTATATATATATATATATATATATATATATATATATATTTCGAAACTGTTAGAAGGTAATAATTCATTTTCTGTTCACAGCTATATTCAGATGGATAAACATAAGTTTATTAATAGATGACATACGTAATTCATGTATACTCGGTCGAGGCAATAGAAACATCGCCCACCCGTTCCACGTTGAAAGGGTGGAACTCTTTGATTCTGACATTCTTTCCTGTTGTCGTCTTTCCTATGTTTTCCCCTGCATTATTTTGGCGGAAAGACACATCGCTGTAAGATACGGCGTCTGTCGGATGCTCTGTCACGCATCCGTTCGAAAAAGCTTAATGCGCAGATTTTATGGACGCATCTCAGTTTAGATACATCCAGACTTTTGTAACGGAGACTTTGTTCGTGGGTTGGTCTGTGACGCTATAGGTTGAAATAACATATTCATTGGTCTGTCACGCTCTTGTGAAAAAAATACTCTTCGTCGACATTCATATTTTGTTATTAATTTCTTTCAAAATTTATCGGCTGCTTGGTTTCGTCAACTCTCGGGCACTTCCGAGACCTGGCCGAACGCTGACGACGCGAAGTCACGGAAACATGGTGCATCAGCTATACGAGTATCATAAAATAATGTTTTTTCCTTACTCTCTCTCTCTCTCTATCTCTTTCTCTTTCTCTCTTTCTCTCTCTCTCTTTCTCTCTCTTTCTGTCTTCCTCTCTCTCACTTTCTCTTTCTCTTTCTCTCTTCCTCTCTCTCTTTCTCTTTCTCTTTCTCTCTTCCTCTCTCTCTTTCTCTTTCTCTTTCTCTCTTTCTCTCTTCCTCTCTCTCTTTGTCTCTTTCTCTCTCTTTCTCTTTCTCTCTCTCTCTTTCTCTCTCTCTCTTTCTCTCTCTTTCTCTCTCTCTCTCTCTTTCTCTATTTCTCTTTCTCTCTTTCTCTCTCTCACTTTCTCTTTCTCTTTCTCTCTTCCTCTCTCTCTCTTTCTCTTTCTCTTTCTCTCTTCCTCTCTCTCTCTTTCTCTTTCTCTCTCTCTTCCTCTCTTTCTCTCTCTCTTTCTCTCCTCCTCTCTCTCTTTCTCTCTCTCTTTCTCTCTCTCTTTCTCTCTCTCTTCCTCTCTATCTTTGTCTCTCTCTTTCTCTTTCTCTCTCTCTCTCTTTCTCTATCTCTTACTCTCTCTGTCGGTTCTCCACTCTCTCACTTGAATTCTTCATCTCGTTTTCTCTCGTTTTATTTCTCTCTTTCTCACGCACTCTCCCATCTAACATTCCCTTTCTCCCCCTTTTTTTTTCTATATCTCTCTTTTTTTCTTTCTCTATCAAACACTCTCTCTCTTTTACAGTAGGACCCGCCCTAAAAAAACTCCCTCGGCGTCGGTGCTTTCCGGATGTTTACGTAAAACGCCAGAAAAGTGCGGAATGAAAAATCCGTTTACTTACCTGCGTCAAAAAAAAAAAACAAGAACATAAACGAGGCTGGATTACAAACGGGACAAAACAAGCAAAAAAATTTGTATGAAAATTTTTTTTTTTTTTTTTAATAAATATACAAATAAGTGTTTAAATTAAAAGGTTATTTTTTCACTTTTTATTTCTTATTAAACATAAAATAAAAAAATAAATAATTCTTATAATAACAGTGAAAAGTTAATCAAGTAAAAATTGTTTTACATTTTTTTACGAAATTTCTTTATTTATTTTTACCTTTTTTTAATGATTATTTTTGTTGATTTCGTTAGGGTTTAGATCTAGGGCAGGGTTAAGAATTAGGGTCAGGGCAGGGTTAGGAATTAGGGTCAGGGCAGGGTTAGGAATTAGGGTCAGGGCAGGGTTAGAAATTAGGGTCAGGGCAGGGTTAAGAATTAGGGTCAGGGCAGGGTTAGGAATTAGAGTCAGGGCAGGGTTAGAAATTAGGGTCAGGGCAGGGTTAAGAATTAGGGTCAGGGCAGGGTTAGGAATTAGGGTTTGGGCAGGGTTAGGAATTAGGGTTTTGGCAGGGTTACGGTTTGGGCAAGGGTTACGGTTTGGGCAGGGTTAATAATTAGGGTCAGGGCAGGGTTAGGAATTAGGGTCAGGGCAGGGTTAGGAATTAGGGTTTGGGCAGGGTTACGGTTTGGGCAAGGGTTACGGTTTGGGCAGGGTTAAGAATTAGGGTCAGGGCGAGGTTAGGAATTAGGGTTAGGGCAGGCTTTATCGTTCGTTCAGGAGTATCAACAGCCAGTGATACCATGTAAAAATGTATGTTAAAATTGCGTTTCTATCAGTTTGCAAGTTCAGCTGTCGTCTGTTAATTCGTCTCGCTTCGGAGGTTTCTCGATTCTTCGTACCACCCGCACCGAGGATTGAACCTTCAACTTTCAGACGACAATCACTTGGAACTGAATATAACGTAGTACTATATCCACTGCGCCATGGGTCCTTGAGATATGAAGAATTCTAAATTGCTGGAGACTTCTCCCAGTCGTGGCTGACGGAACAAGAGCATGCTACCCCCGTGGTTTAAATAAAGGGTTCCGTTCGAAATTCCGTCCAGATTCCCGAGTTCGACAGAAATATTTCCGAGTTTGAAGATACACCTGAAGAAGGCCGGATGTTACAGCGGGCGAAACGTTGTGATGATAACACTCAAGATGAGAAATGTAGTCCGGATAACCAAGTTTATGTATATTTCTATTTTGATCTCTCTCTCTCTCTCTGTATTTCCCTCTCTCTCTCTGTTTCTCTCTCTCTCTCTCTGTATTTCCCTCTCTCTCTCTGTTTCTCTCTCTCTCTCTGTATTTCCCTCTCTCTCTCTCTGTTTTTCTCTCTCTCTCTCTCTGTTTTTTTCTCTCTCTCTCTCTCTGTATTTCCCTCTCTCTCTGTATTTCCCTCTCTCTCTCTCTCTGTTTCTCTCTCTCCCTTTCTCTCTCTCTCTGTCTCCCTCTCTCTCTCTTTTCCTTCTTCTTCTCTTAATCTTTCTCTCCGTATTTCTCTTACTGTCTCTCTCTCTGTTTTCCTCTGTTTTTCTCTCTCTATTTCTCTCTCTCTCTCTTTCTCTCTTTCTTTCTCTCTTTCTTTCTCTCTTTCTCTCTCTCTTTCTCTCTTTCTTTCTCTCTTTCTTTCTCTCTCTTTCTTTCTCTCTCTCTCTTTCTTTCTCTCTCTTTCTCTCTCTCTCCCTTTCTCTCTCTCTCTCTCTGTCTCACTCTCTCTCTTCTTCTTCTTCTTCTTCTTCTTCTTCTTCTTCTTCTTCTTCTTCTTCTCTTAATCTTTCTCTCCGTAATTATCTTCCTCTCTCCCTCTCTCTCTCTATTTCTCTCTCTCTCTTTTCCTTCTTCTTCTCTTAATCTTTCTCTCTGTATTTCTCTCTCTGTCTATATTTCTGTCTCTATCTCTCTCTTTGTCCCTTCTTCTCTTAATCTTTCTCTCCGTATTTCTCTTACTGTCTCTCTTTCTCTCTCTCTCTTTCTTTCTATCTATCTTTCTCTTTCTCTCTCTCTCTTTCTCTCTCTTTAACTCACTCTTTTTATTTTACCTCATCCCACGGCCGTTTTCCCGCCATCTCTCTCAACCTCTCTCTTTATCACACAGACTCTCCCCCTCTCCCCTCCTCTCCATATCTTTTTACCATTTCCTGACAACGCTTATTGACTTCCAGGAATAACCCAGTCAGATATTTAATAGCATCTCGCACCTCGAAGCGACACCTTTTATATATTCTTAACATTACATTTCAGAAAACGCCGCCTCTCATCCCGACGGGGCTTCATTAGAACGTGAGGGTAAAGCGTGCAGTGTTAGAACAGAACATATATTTCCTTTCAGATTGATTGGGACTATTCTTCACACACACACATATATATATATATATATATACATATATGCTCTTTTACTACAATCAGAACGGGTTAATATCATCTGAATCAATAATACAAAACGATACGTAAAACTGACGTAAGACTCATAGACATGTCTAATTTGCATAACCTGTTTTTAAAACAGTTTATAATAAATTGCTGTATTGAGTTCTTCATTTGTAATTTTTTTTATTAAATATATATATTTAACTTCTTCCTTAATGATACCCACTCAAAGCTTTCCATATTCATTTCATTCTTTGCCACCACTGACTATACAAAAATCACTTGTTTTTGTCTTACTCCTCAACGCCGACATATTTCCATTTCGTGTGTGTGTGTGTGTGTGTGTGTGTGTGTGTGTGTGTGTGATTTTTTGAAGGCTTACCAAAGCATTCCGTTCAGGAGCCCAATCAACACCAGAAAAGACTCTTTCATTCAAAAATTATTTATTTATCACTTTCAAATTAAAGAGTTTTTTACCTACACGTGTTTCACTACCAAGCAGGTTCTTGCTTGGCAGATCATCAGGGAAATTAAGTACCTGGAATAAGAATTACAACTACCGGCAATACACACACACACACACACACACACACACATATATATATATATATATATATATATATATATATATATATATATATATATATATATATATATATAAATTTCGCGTACAACAAAATCGTAGGATAAATTTCAGAGGTAAAATTTTTGAATCAATGAAACGGGCGGGAAAATTGCTACAAATTTTTCTTAAGGCCTCATCGTCTGACCCTCTAAGAGAGAACGTCAGAATGATGAATTAAAAACTTAGAAAATCGAATGAGATATGAAGGGAAAAATGTTTAAGTTGGAGAAAACGATTGAGAGAAATTAAAAAATAAATAAATAAAAAAACGTAAATCTCTCAACGTTATGGTGGCTTTGAATCATTAAAGATCTCCAACTGATGCTTCAAAATCTTTTGTCTATACAAGCTAGGTCGAGAATTTTTAATAACTAACGCCTCAATAATATTGAGATGGTAGTTCGATCTGGACCTGTGTAAAACAGAAAACCACCCATTGGAATAGTTGTCAGAACAACTA
>OY744553.1:3642170-3684670 GCA_963556195.1 Sepiola atlantica
ATAAAATGCAAGTAAAGTTAAGAAACTCGACATTAACACGTACTTCCGCTAGTATCTTAATATTACAAGATGTCTTTGAAATATATTTTCATAAATGCTAAGATTTTTTTTCCATAATTTCGTGTATAAACTTATCAATATATTGTTTGCTTGGGGCTTTTTTATTCACCATTTAATATATTTCAGTGGAATAAAACACAACAACAAATAACTACAGGACACGAATTCTATAAATTCCTCGACGTTTTTCACCCCAAGAATATCATTGTTAATCTTCATAAAATGTCTTATATTTATTTTGATTTTAATTCTTTAGCAAACAATGAGCGATATGAGTAATGACCGAACAGCAAGCCGGAAGTCTGCAACGTAGACAAAAAAGTATTTATAGAATCCTGAATAACAAACTCAAAGGTTTTTTTTAGTAGAATTTTGGTTGTATTTACACTTGATTTTAAAACTTGCTTTATTACCTCCTAAACAAACTGGTAGATTTGTCTCGGTGTAAGGAGGTTACACCGGAATGATCGGAAAAGGTCGGTAATAAGGATGAAAACCAAGATGGTAACGAGATATAGGTCGACGGCGTGGGTAGAGCCCCCTTTTTAATGATGCGGTTTGAGGGAGGGGACGGTGGTTAAGTGGATATCAACACGGACTGAATACCTGGGTGTTCCAAGTTCGAATCCAGTCGGTTCCACAGTACCACTTTCACTTAAAGATGGTGACAACCTTCTCGTGGTCCTTCCCGTGAGTACCCGATGTATTTCTAGGAAGATTCCTAACTAGAAAAAACATCGGGGAAACTAATGCAAACACCATAATCATCTGATTCACACGAAAGAAGAAGAATGATGCGAATGTGATTGTTTTGATAATTGCAAAGTTGAGAGTAAAATTTAAATGGTAAACATTGTATGGTTTTATTTTCAAGCATGCCGACTGAGCAACCTATGAAAGAGCTTTAAATATATTCTTAAAATAATTAAATGTTGAGAATATGTTAAAATGTGTGTATTTTAATATAAAGGAATTGTTGTCATTCCGAACGCTCATAGGTTCAGAGATTATCCATAAAGCTTATAAAGAAACCTGTAAAGGGGGTTGATTTTGCTGCTAGTCGGGGTATTTGAGTTGAGGGGATCCAAGTGCAGTAGCACATTCCGTGGAAGTACTTGTAAAGCAAGCACGCAGACAAGGGACGTGACGGTGGTTGAGTGGATAACGGCACGGACTCACGATCTGAGTGCGTCAAGTTCGAATCCAGTCGGTTCCATAATACCATTTTTACTTAGGGATCTTAACGACTATTACGTGGCCCCTACTGTCAGAATGCCGACAACGGAATCAAAACGGTCAACAGAATTGTACCATTCTGATTTTAAAACTTGCATTTTTACCTTCTGAATAAACTTGTAGAATAGTGCCGGTTAAAAAAATCTTACCAACCTTATCCGTGCGCATTTATGTCTTGTTATCCAACAAGTTTTTGATGTTATCTGTCCAGTTCATGATCCTGATCCGATGAAAACTGATAAATTAAAGGTAGTCGTCACAAAGTACTTATATAACTTATGTATAACTTATATATAACTTATACAACTGCGTACATTAAATCTGTTTCTAAGTTTACTGGAAAAAATAGTTGCCTCATCCTACCGCTTTAGAGAGTACCTTACTCGTGACGCAAGCTACAGTCCCTGTCCCATCGCCGCAATGTAGCATCCTTGTGCTTGTTTTACAAATACTTCAATAGATTATGCTCCGATGAATTGACTGCTCTGATGCCCCCTCGACGTAAATTCACTAGACCAACTCGACAATCAACTAAATCCCATCTATTCACTGTGGAGGTCCACAGATGCCGGAGAGCTTTCTACTGAAATAGCTTCTTTCCTCGCGTTGCTGGCCTCTGGAACTCCCTCCCTGCCCCCTGTTTCCCAACTAACCCTGACCTTACCCTAACACTAACCCTAAACCCTAACCCAAGCTTAACCCTAAATCCTAACCCTTACCCTAACCTAACCCTGATCCTAACCCTAACACTAACCCTGACCAAACTCTTACCCTAACGCTAACCCTAACCCTAACCCTAAATCCTAACCCTAACCCTAACCCTAACCCAACCTTAATCCAAACCCTAACCCTCACCCTAGCCTAAGCCTAACCCTAACCCAACCCTAATCCAAACGCTAACTCTAACCCTAACCCTGACCAAACCCTAACCCGTACACTAACTCTAAACCCTAATCCAAGCCTAACACTAACCCTAACACTAACCCTAAACCCTAACCCAAACCTAACCCAAACCCTAACCCTAACTTTAACCCTTACACTAACCCTAACCTAACCCTAACCTAACCCTAACTTCCTACCCTCCTGATAATTGCAATATTCAGACTGAAATTGAAATTGTAAACATTGTATTGTTTGTTTTTTGAGGTATCGCAACTGAGAAATATATTAGAATAATTGTAAAGTGGCGTCATCGATCGACAGAGGATCGGGAAAACATCGCAGAAAACCTGCCTATCGAAGTAAGCGGGCGTTCCGTCGCTTGCTCCCACAGCTTGAGTTTGGGGAGTGGCTGAGACCATACAGCCAGATATGCTTAATGTCGACATTTTACTTTCAATTAATTTGTAAGCTATATATGAAAATACTTTTTTTATTTCGAGTATTTCTGTTTTCGATGTGGAAATCAATAAGGTGCAGTGGGGACAACGTTACATCAGGTTGCTGCTAAGATAAAGATAGATATTATCAGAGAGGGGTATATAAAGAGTGACCCTAAATATGCGACACATTGAGTCGTTGATAAAATTAACAATCCTTTCTTTAATGCAGCCATATTTAGTAGAAATAACCCTTAGGGGTGTACATGTCACTGAACCGACAAAACCTATAAAAACCGAAGCAATGAAGTATGAATTGTTGTCCCTAGCGGTGCACGATAGCACCCAACAATGTATTCATTTGTGTAACGTCTTATCAAGCAAAAACACTCCGTGTAATTGAATAATGTCTACCCAAATGAAAATATGCTGCCTAAATACGCACAATATGTATATGCATAGAGGTTTTTAATTTTTATCTCATTTTATTTCATACATATATGTATTTTTTTCATATATATATATATATATATATATATATAGTATTAATACAGCATAACGTCACTTGCTTTATAATGCATCGTTCCTTCCCTTAAAAAATAGAATACCTTGACGTTAAGCCGCCGATAAAAGTGTTAAAATTATTATTGTTTATCAGCTATTTAAAATTGGCCGAGCGGTTAAAGACGTTGGATTTGAGTTAAAAAATTCTTGTAGTCCAGGGTTTCGAATCGCATGACCGGTAGTGAATAGTCATATATCTATGCTGAAAGGTCCAGATTAAAAAAGACGAAACGTATACATACATATATACATATATATGTATGTATATATATATACATATATATGTATATATATATATATATATATATATATATATATATATATGTATGTACATATGTATGTATATGTATATGTATATATATATATGTATATGTATATATACGTATGCATGTACATTTTTGCATATTACCCCTCTCTATATAGATTTACATTTTATCATGTGCTATGAAAATATATATTTCCTTAAAAGTATATATTTGCTCGCTGTTTGCCACGCTTAGCTCATTCGCTCTTGATAAAGCCCACGCAACAACTGGGCGAAACGTTGAGTTTAGGTCTTTCGCTCTTCCTTTTTAATTGATACTATCTCATTCATTTCATCTATTCATTTATCATAGAAATATATATATATATATATATAAATATATATATATATATATGAATATTTATGGATTTATTCATATTCCTTTGAAGTCACATAGAATGAGTTTGAAACTCAATGTATAATATCTACTTTTTGTTGTAAGGTATCCAATAAAAAACCAAGCTCGGCTAACATTGGGTTTTATGCAAATCTGAAAAGAAACAATTTTATTTCAAAAAGAATTCTTCTTTCTGTTGATTCTGGATTGGCCATTTCAGATATCTATTAAATATTCCTATTCTACATATATCTTTTCATATACCGCGAGTAACGTTAAATAATGTTTCAACTAAAAATCTTCTTTCTTCGTGAATGTGTCGATTAACAATTGACCTTATTTCATCACGTGCGTTATTGGAAAAAAATTTTTTCCATTTATTTTGTTATTTCATAGCTGCTTTATGTGTTAATTTAGGTTTTGTGTATGAGGATATCCTAAAGTAAAGTTTATTCTTCCGCCTACTGTTGATTGTTATTTCGCTTCTACAACTTAGTGGTTTTTTTTAGATATTTAAGATTAAAAAATTCAAGCTTTCTTTTCAGACATGATCTACACGAGTCGTCTAAATATCAACATGTATTATTCTCACTCAATTGTTAGCGAGCGTCTGTTGTGTTTGAGTTACGAGTAATGGTTCGCTAGTGATGTTTTGAATCGGCGTTTTTTTTTAAATATATATATATATATATACTTATACATAGATATATATATATATATACATATATATACATAGATATAAAGATATATATACATAGATATATTAATATATATGTATATAGATATATATATATATATACATAGATATATATATAAAGATATATAAATATATATATATATATATATATACATATATATATATATATATATATATATATATATATATATATATATATATATATATATAGTTAAGTAGTTTCTTATTGTTTTTACTGGCGATTGAAACAGTCCTGTTTTCAGTATTTTCCACTTCCTAGGCGATCAGAATATGCAAAATATTGCATTAAGCCGCCCTTAATCGGACGCGTAATTATTTTAATTTTAAATATATATATATATATATATATATATATATATATATATATATATATATAAATTAATTTTATGTACATAATAGTAATCTATAGACACGTGTGTCTGGCTATCAGCCGTCATTAGCATTGATAACCCGGACAAGGGTTGACCACTTGATATTATATCTGTAGTCTGACGTTTTACCATCAGGCCATGATGCTCTGCTCGAAATATGTACAATTTGTTATCACCTTAAGTTACGTAGTTTTTTTATTGAATTTACTGGCGATAGAATATGCAGAATGTTGCAGTAAGTTATTAGTTTCATCATATATATATATGTATATATATATGTATATATATATATATATATATATATATATATTATTTATCTATCTCCCACAAGGTAAGATGTGACACAAGATCAAGAAAGTGGGATTAGATAAGCCAGTGCTCGAGAGGTGAGCACTCTGGCCATTTTAAACATGCCTGGGCAGCCCCGTCGGCATTCCCTGGTAGGGGCGCTTCAGACAGTAAGTAATAAACTTACTCCTCCCCAAAGAGGGGAGGCAAAGTTTTGGAGGGTGCACCTCCTAGAACTTCACAGGACAGCGTGCAGTATCCATCGGAATCGATACTACACTTTAGTCATGGCCAAAAGGCCACATATATATATATATATATATATATATATATATATATATATATATATATATATATATATATATATATATATATATACAGGGTGGGCAAAAATAAGGGTCCTATTTTTAAAAATTCATAACTTTTTTATTTATTGATTTTTTTTTTTTTTAGAATAAGTAAAGGACCCCTTCCGAAGCAAGCATGAGCCGTGTTAGCCCTAAGGAACGTACCCTCATTTAGAAAACATTATTTTTGCTTAAAAAACTCAAAACCGTGTAAAAAACAATACTTTAGTTTTTGTAAGTTTTAAGAAGTGTTTTTCGGCTAAAATTTGTTTTGTTTATTTCAAAAAATCTCGGAAGGGTCAGTCTACACACACATAAAGTTTGGTGAGTTTAACTTTTATTTTGTGGAAGTTATTCAAATTCAAGTTATTCAAATTTAAAGATAGGACCCTTATTTTGGCCCACCCTGTATATATATATATATACATGTGCCTATGTATATATATATATATATATATATATATATATATATATATATATATATATATATATATATGAGATAAAAAATACCCGTATTCCGGGCAGCAATTACTCAGGCCGTAAAAAGAAAATCATTTTTTTTTCACTGAACAGTTGGCTAATTTGGTGATAAACAACAAAAAAAATGATTGCCATGGTGTTATTTGATAAAGTCAAATCTTGAGTAAATTAAGCAGTTAACAAAAATTTAATTGTAGCAGTATTCATTTATATAATATATATTAAACGATGGTGATTTTTACAAAAAAGAAGACAGTCAACTCTTAGATTTGGAGGGGGGGGATAAAACAGTTACAATTTTATGCCAGTTTTATTGTTAAGTGCCCCAAATCGATTTGGGAAAGTATAAATAGTTATTTATTTTATGAATTTCTTCCGGAGTTCTTTGACATCGAACATGCACGATAGGTCATCGAAGGGAACAAACTATTTGCCATATGTCAACACGGTCACATGTGTCGATTCCGTTTGATATCGGAGAAGTCAACCAGGTGTATGTAAACGTACGTTTTCAGCTGAAATTGATCAACAGTGCTTTTAAAGGCTCTTCGACTTATTAATAGAAACATATTCTTCGTGAATAAATCGATATTTTTACATAAATAGAGAGGGCACGCAGAGAAACAGTATGTGAGAGTGTTATCGATAGTGATAGGATGAGGCATTAATAATATACTTTTAAATCTGACAATTCTTCCTCGCTTTCGTCCCAGGTGACGTCGTATCCGTGGGCACCCATGCGCATCTCTTATCAGTTTTGCTCTTCGCCGAAATGCATTAGTAAAGTATTAGGAAACGACCATTGATTTTTCATTTGTCTTTCCCTGGTTTCTATTTTGTTTTGTTTTCTGTCTCCTTCCCCTTTCCCGCTCGTAAGAATGTTTCCCCATTTATAAATTTCTCCATACTCCCCTTTCTTAGGGATTCTACGGTAACACTCCCACACACAAATAAAGTATAAAAAGAAACAAGGAAACAAACAGTTGACGTTTTCAGAGAATAGCTTGCAGCTTCCTTGGAAAATCAAATATGGCTGCCGATAATCAAATTTATTTGTTTAGAAATATGAACACAATCAACTAAAGATTGTTTTCTGATCTGGACCCGCTCCAGGCTTTAAACCTCTGTTACCATGTTGATTTGACCTCATCTTCTGTATCATTATTAATAAATGAATAAATATATACATATAAATGATTTTTAATAATCATCCGGACAACATACAAACAGCCAACACCACACTTGCTGTTATGTAAGATTTTAAGAAAAAATAAATAGTAAGTCCCATTTCGAAGTATTATTTTTGTTCCTTCCGGCTTACAACCTACCCGGCACTCTGCATTGCCCTCAGACTTCTTAAACATATTCCCAGCTATGCTTCTAGCAAACTAACATTCTCTATCATATATATATATATATATATATATATATATATATATATATATATATATATATATATATATATATATATATATATATATTATAGTCGAGGAAAATATCTGTCCCAGAACTTATAAATTAAATTTCTAGAAATAAGTTTTGTACTACTTTTATCTCGCCTTACGAAGTATAAGATAAACATGTTAGGCAACTTAATCTTATATTTATAATCCTTGTTCCAGTTTTGATCAAAAGCCATTACACAATTTCGATTCTAGAACATGTCTAATATTTTATGAAACATGACATGGCAGAAGTATTGACAGACAGATATATATATATATATATATATATATATATATATATATATATATATATATATATATATATATATAACGTAAAATATAATAACACGAAATTACATGATTGTCGATGCAATAATTTATTTCAACCTTGCGGTTTTATTCAAGCATCAAATTTGACAATTACATTTTTGAGACTGACAGAAAACTGAATTCACCCTCGACAATTCAAATACAACCAGAGAGAGTGGTGGTCGCAGCCAATCTGAACACCCATTACAGAGCGAGTAGGAATTAACATCTTATATTTAACTCAGGCAATCGAAAGGGATCTTATGGTTTTTTTTGTTTGTTTTTATTAAAATAATAACGTCTGTGTTAAACGCACATATTCTTTCTACATTTCCAACTTGGTGACATTTAACGTTCATACGCCTCCATACACACGCACACATATACCTATTCTTAACATCACACACACACAATTTTTGGCTAGCTCGAAATTCAGTTTTCGGCCCGAAAGTAGGAAGAGAGATAAGACACTAACACACGTTAGCGTGTCATCATATACACACATATATATATATATATATATATATATATATATATATATATATATATATATATATATATAAATACATATATATGCATATATATTCATATTTGTGTATATTTCAATGTTGATGCTTATATACATATATATATATATATATATATATATATATATATATATATGAATGATCTATTTTATAAGTGAAAAATCTAAATCTATATATATATATATATATAGAGAGAGAGAGAGAGAGAGAGAGAGAAAGATATAGAGAGAGAGAGATATGTAACATCATGTAAATCTTATATATATATATATAGAGAGAGAGACATATGTAACATCATGTGCATCTTATATGTGTAAATATATATATATAACATCATGTAAACCTTAGTCATTAAGAGAGGAACTCAATGATATCGATACAAGTCATACATGACATGGCATAGCGTATAATGACGTTGACACACCAGTTTCCGTTAGATTACCGGACCATTTGAAAATACTAGGCGCTGTATGTAATCTCCAAGAACCGGGATATACATGCTGACTGTGGACCGTATGTGAATTTTTATTTCCAATAAACTTCCACGTTCAGTGGAAGACAGATGTCCGACGCTATGCTAATACAAAAATAACGTATTACGTGTTATACCAATTCATATATATATATATATATATATATATATATATATATATATATATATATATATATATAGAGAGAGAGAGAGAGAGAGAGAGAGAGAGAGAGAGAGGGGATTTAATGAATTAGAACATTACAATTGTTCCAAGAATTAGAACATCAAGTCTAGTATGGAGTACGGTCGTTTCCAAAACATTCTGGAATTACTTTATTTTATTTTTTCATTTTTTACTTTTCTAAAATTAACAAAGCTTCTCCAAAACGCCTCTTCATCAGCGCCTTTAGCACCACGTCTTACAGAAATTCAAGGAAAAATAACAAGCTCGTCGTAGAGGAACATCTTTATGTGCAGGGATCTCAGAATATGGCCAAAAATGGCCGTGAGGACAATCAATAGGGCCCTGACTAGAGAGTCCTTCTTTCCGTATCCATTGCTGGAAAATTGGTTAGATCTGTAAGGCATCCGAGTATTTATTATCCACCAGTGTTTATAGAATCCAGTGGTGAATAACTTTTTGGGGGGGCTGTAGACCCGGAGTTTCTGTAAAATTTACTGGGAAAGACAATGAAAGTGTTCCCAAATATCTCCTCATGTCTCAATAATAACGATATTTCAACACGGTCCGTAAACTGCAGACGATTATTTCGAAAGACATTCTTAACATGGGGAGGGGGTTTTGTTAACTATTCTGTACTTTCACCTTTTTGTTGGTTAGTAGCTGAAAATCAGCGGTGGAGGGCCGAACGGAGGTGGAAAAAGCCGCCGAGACGACAAGAGCGGCCGCCGACACGAGAAAGCATCCACATGGCTGCCAATTTGAATATATATATATATATATATATATATATATATATATATATATATATATATATATATATATATATATATATATATATAATAACGATGTATACATATATATATACATATGTTAAGGAATAAGTATATTGATGAATTAATGAAAGGTAGAGGCTAACGATAAGGCACAACCTCCTAAAGACGGTTGAGAGACCAGAAGCGCTTGAGACAACGCTCAGTGCCCCATTATACTAATTAACACCCGAGAACCGTAAAATTGCTCACCGCGTTGAGAGATTAACGAGAAAAAATGGCAAAACGAGAGAGCTCCGTGGTCTTTATCGAAGCTTGTATAAATAGCGACTAGCTGCCTAACTATATATATATATATATATATATATATATATATATATATATATACATATATATATATATATATATATATACATATGATATATATATATATATATATATATATATATATATACATATATATATATATATATATATATATATATATGCATATATATATATATATATATATATATATATATATATATATATATATTTAGGCAAACGTTGTTGAATAGCACGGAGTGTTTCTGCTTTGTGATCTTTTTTTAAATTTTTTCCATCTTCCGAATGGTCAACTTCGTACCTCGATCAAACTGGTGTATGAAGTTTCCGTAGTTTTGTTGTTCCATCTTCCTTGCGAGTACTTTCGATTTGATATCCTCAAATCATCTTCAAGCGTGTTAGTGTGAAAAAAGAATATGTATTTATAGAGTGTATATATTTATATGGATATGTATTTATAGAGAGTATATATTTATACGAAATAAAATCACCAACAAAAAATATATTTTGCTCTGAATTTTCATTGGGCACTCTCATAAACCCGGTTTCAACTTCCTTCGGATTTATACCCCTGGATATTTGGAACAAGTTTATTATTATATATATATATATATATATATATATATATATATATATATATATATATATATATATATATATATATATAACTTTGGGAAAGTTCATTTTTAAGCATTTTTTGAATTTTAACATGAAGATAGAGGCAAAATGCCTTCAAAGAAACCATGTGTTAGATGCAGATATTTTTATTAAATCGGAATAAAAATAAAAATATTTTTTTATTTTTAGATAAAAAAGTCAAGATGAAGAAAAAATATATGTATGTATATTTTGATTTTGATTTAATAAAAATATCTGCATCTAACACATGGTTTCTTTGAAGGCATTTTGCCTCTATCTTATATATATATATATATATATATATATATATATATGCATATATATATACACATATATATGCATATATACATATATGTACATATTTATATATATATATATACATATACATATATATGCATATATATATATATGTATACATATATATATATGCATATATATATACATATATATATATGCATATATATACACATTATATATATGTATGCATACATATATATATATATATACATATATATTTATATATATACATATATATGTGTGCATATAAATATATATATATATATACATACATACATACATATATATGCCTATAAATATATATATATATATATACGTACACACACACACATATATATATATACATATATATATCAGTTTATATTTCTATCTGGTGCTACCAGATCGTGTCGTCTGAAGATACTGGCTTCCTGACCAAAGATTCACCAAACATTGATGTTATTGTTTTTTGTTCCTTTTTCTTTGCAAAACTCAATCATGTTCTGCAGAGCCAAAACAAACAACAACAAAAAACAATTTTCCCATACAAAACAAAACAAAACAGCACCATGAATAAATACTTTTACATATAACAAACTTTAAGCATACAAACTTTTACTAAAATGACCGAATTCGTCATGAAATGAGCCGAAAAGGGGTTGATATGACGTAAAACATCATAACCAAACGAAAACAACTGATATTTCCTGCATGGTGAATTCGGGCGATGATTTTCATCGTTTGCAATTTTTCCTGCTATTTAACAAATAGACTCAATAAAAACAAATATATCGTACAACATTAATGAAGTTGCAAGCACTTTGTAATTAAATGAGAAATTTGTTTTTATTTTAAATTAATCTTCGGCAGACACACGGAAGAGAAGGGGACAAAAACAGCATGAACTTTAAAAAAATTACGCCAGTAATGACTGTAAATTGTTTTGCTTACAGGAAGCCATTTTTAAACAACCCCAGCGGACACTCTCTGTCGTCTATCGATTTTATCCGTGACGTTTAATTGCAAAACTATGTAAATATATTCAACACAACATACGACAATGATTCACACACGCACATAGACAGATTGAGCCACCTGACATCCAGTTGTAAGGTGTTCCTGGGGGATGGCTATTATACAATGCGACACAACGGAGTGTGTAAATATCTTCACTTGACTATTTGTAAAAAGTTGAATATCCAGTGTAGCAGCAAGTCCTGGGAGCATATACCAGAAAGAACAGTCGGAAATAATATATACACCATCCACTATGACTATGCAATCCCTACAGCTACATATCTAGAAAACGGAGCTGTTAAAACTGACATCGTAATATGGGACAAAAGGGAGAAAGTATCAACCCTAGTTGAAGTCAGTGTCCTTAATGATGCAGGATTAAACAGAGCTGAAAGAGAAAAGATTACGAAATACCAAGGTCTTATGTACGACATGAAAAGAAACTGGAATCTCATAAAAATCTCGATCATACCAGTAATTATAGGAACAACCGGACTAATGAAAACGAATTTCAAAAGCTATCTGGCGAGTATACACGGTGAACCGAGTGCAAGAGAAATACAAACAACTGCACTTAAAGGGACAGTTAGAATCTTAAAACGATCTCTAGGCTGGGGTGTCTGAAATAGCCGGTGAATGTCTGGCATCTGGTAGGCTGCTCCATCTCCAGCAAAAACAGAAAGATAAGAAAACATACAGATGCGTACACATACAATACATATATATATATATATATATATATATATATATATATATATATATGTGTGTGTGTGTGTATATATTTGAAGAGGTGACATTTCGTCGCCTTACATGCCACCTCTCCTCCCCGATAGCTCTATTTACCAACACTTAGTAGAACATGACACCCAAAAAAAGATTTTGGGAACATATTAGTCAAAAACACTGCCATCGTCGCTGTCTCAAATTGCCACCTGCGCCTCCCCATAATTGAAGCTATACTCATTCGAGCAAACAAACCTATCATCAATCAAGCTCGAGATTGGGAGAAGGTATACTAAAATGCATTTCATATATATATATAATAAATTGTTTTAATGGATTTTTTTAATAAATTCACAAGTTTTAATTTGCGTAGCTCCTCACGTGACTGATGAAGATACATGGCAGTCGCAAACGTTAGCAGTTTTTGCGAGTTCCTGTTCACACTCGAACAGAACATTAGATCATTGGTCCGTCAACATGAAAAGATGGATAAAAAAGAAACAAACAGGAAATGTCCCTGCTGTTTCATGTATATATATATATATATATATATATATATATATATATATATATATATATATATATATATATATATATATATATCATACGGTAGTCTTAAGGGTAATATATTATTATTATTATTTTATCATTATTATTATTTTTTATGTATATATTAGTGATATTTTAAGCTGAATTATTTCGACACTTGATTATTGGGGAAATGGTCATATAATCAGTACCATTGGAGAGCCATAAATATAAAAACTGTCCTGTTTTTAAATCTCCGAAACAGTTACATGGTAAACAGCTGATGATCCCCGTGTTAATATTAGACGATTAAGGTTTCCTGTTTTTGTTTCACTCTTAGATAATTAACCCCCTTTTTTATTTTTATTTTTTTATTTTTTTTTATTTTACTTATATTTTTTCATTTATTAATTTTCCAACGAATGTTAAGTCTGCAATATCTTGGATTTAGTTAGTTTGTCTGGGAATTTAAACTGCATTTTACTTTTTTTAATTTTTTTTTTTTAATTTTTTTTTTTAATGACTCAAAGCTTCTTTAGACTATATATATATATATATATATATATATATATATATATATATATATATATATATATATATATATAGCAATCCAGGTAAAACATCCACAGGGTAGTAATCCAAAGAATTTAAACCGGGTTTATAAAAAGTGCTCAATATAAAAATAGGGCTTTTATATATGATTATTTTTATTTACACGGACATGTACAAAATATGCGACACTGGCATGTCGATGTTATCGATCAACAGCTATTATAAACTGAGATCTCATAGGTTCTTTCCAAATATGATCTAAGGTTAAGATCAGATTCTAACTCTGCCTGATCAGATTTCAGTTTATAATATATATATATATATATATATATATATATATATATATATATATATATATGAGAAAGGAAGGATGAGAGTAATCCGACGTAATAGGAAATGAAAAAGGAAAGACCAAGGGATATTTTTTATATATTCATCACCGTTTTGTATTTATTTGTAAGACTTCCTCGGGATGATACTTTTAAGAAAAATATCATGCAAGTACATCGAAATATTGGGTTGACTTAATGGGTTGATGAGAAAAAGTAGCAGTCGTTGCTACTAAGAGCGCTGGACCAAGGTCCGGGCTGAGAGAAGTCAGTCAGTGGCAGAGAGTGAAATGAATGTGGATGGCTGTGAGTAAAAAAGGGGAAGGCTGGGTGTGTTACTTTTTCTCATCAACCTATCATGTCAACCCAATATTTCGATGTACTTGCATGACATTTTTCTTTAAATTATCATCCTGAGGAGGTCTTACAAATAAAGACGAAACGTTGATGAATATATAAAAAATATCTCTTGGTTTTCCTTTTTCATTTCCCATATATATATATATATATATATATACATATATATATATATATATATATATATATATATATATATATATATTAAATAATTATCTACACACATGTATTTCGCCGTACTGATACTCATCAGCGTGGCTGATTATGACACAGTGCGACCACTGGGACTCGATCCGAGTGAACAAAACATTACGCTACGCGAGCCTGTATGAAATTATATGATAATTTATCGTTTATAAAGTTATTTTTGTTGGTGTTGATGTGATGTTTATTAGCAATGATTGTACTACGGGTACATTAGCTCACTTTGAGCATTACGGAGTTACCCCCCTTTACATAGGCATGATTTATCTCTCCTTGCATATGTTAATTATGGAAACTTATGAAAGCTCCAGGTAGACAAACAAACGTACGAGTGTCAAATATGCCAGAACATGGCTTTCATTATTCAGACCACTTATTCATTATCGCGAATAATAAACAGAAACATAAGATGGCTTAGAATATTCGACAACATAATAGTTACTTTACATGAAGAGACATATTCTTTTATCTTTTATTGTTTGGTGCGCCATTGCTGTTGCCTGTGCCATAGGTTGGCCATCCCTGACGAATACAATGTTTGTAATCATTTAACATGCCTACTTTTATATAGCTTATTTTATCATAACTCACAACCTCAATTGTTTCTTTGAGACTACAACCGAAACCTTACCCCAGAATGTTGTCGCTTTTAAATATATGACGTCACATTAGTAAAGATTTATCGACTTCCTTACTCACAGTTTTTTTTACTCATAATTGACTCATGTCTTAAAGGCTACCTGTCGCTTATTCTAACCGCGACTATATGCACCAGCCAATACACCTACTACATAATTTTGAATATCTTACATATTAACTGACCATAAAGAATTTATATTCCATGTTCTGGCTTATATGTATGCATTGTTATCCTCTGAGGGCGCGGTTATGTTGGCGGCGACGTACTTCTCTCAGTAATTATAATCATTCGGTAATAAATTTAACATTATTGATATAATACATAACTAGTTTATATATAATTAATTATTTGTTGATACCAGTCACCACTTGATCGTCCAGTAGCTGACAACATTTGAAAAATTGTCTACTGTTAGGTTTATTTCTTGTGTCTACTTAACGCTTCTATGACTTTTTTTCTGAAATTCTAGGTATCTGATCTAATTTGTTCTTGACAAAACTTGCTTGTGAATCAAACAATCTATAAATGTATTTACAAATAAATGGGAAGTAAAAAGGGTAAAATAAGAAAATAGGTTGACATGCATATTTGTCCATATGTCATTTAAAAAGAAAACAGGTAACAGACAAAGTACTCACAGTTCACAATAAATATTTTTTTTACAGACGTGGAAATTCTGTTTTTACAGACGTAGACATTCTTTGGTATATTTTGTTTATTTCGCTAATCAGTGGCGATAAACCTTGTCTTGAAAATGTTCTTTCATTTTGTTCGGAAAAGGGCGCCAGGCAGACGACATTCTGTTTCTTCGGGTTTTTTTTTTCAGTAATAATTTTAAAAATATTACTAGTTTTTCTGAAATCAAAAACTTATTATTTTCTAACTTAATTAACTTAATTAAGTCTACCCTAAAGTTAAGATAACTTCTGAAATGGCTCGTAACGACTAATAATTGAGGCTAATGTTTTCTTCGATGTCACAAAAATAAATATAATTGGTCACATCAAAATGGATGACAACTTTTCTATTTGTTGTGGGGGAACAAAAGTGTGCATGATAGGGTTATCTATACTAGAGAGAGGGTTAAGGGATTCATACCTTTACGGAGGTTATTAGTATAAATAACATTAGTATAAAGAGCCATGTATAGTATATATATATTAGTATATATAGTAAGTTATTAAAATATATTCATGCCAATTAAGCTACACAGAGGCTTCCGCCTATCATCCCCATAAGGAAACGTCAGTCTAAAATGCATGGAATGCGTGTTACCAGGTGTCTTTATATATAAATGTGGTGTTTAGTCCAGCTAGCTAACCAATCAGATGCTTTGTTATTCCTTCCCACGGGTTAATGTTTTCATTAGTCAATGGCAGGGGTTCTCACAAACGAAGGTTCGACTGACTTTTACTTCTAATTCATTTGCTCTGTTTTCTATAGGAGTGACTCACACTTTTTTTGTGAATGTGTCGAATTAATAGGTGAGTTTATTTTAACACGTGCGTGTTTTTTTCTATTTTCTATTTTTAGTTGTTGTGTTAGTTTAGTTTTTTTTATTTTAATATTTTATTCGATTTTATTTTTGTTATGTGTTGTTATCCTAAAGTAAAATTAATTCTGTGTATACAGATTTCTATTTCATTATTAATAAGAGTAAACGTACTGGCTAACAAAAGAAAAATAACTCACTATTTAGATGTCACTTTAAACTTAGATGAAAATACTTGCTGGCCATATTTAAAAGTATAAAGCGAACCCAAATATATATATATATATATATATATATATATATATATATATATATATATATATATATATATTTAAATTCCCGAAACAGTTTTTCATGGTAAACAACTGATGATCCCTTAAAATAGTGTTAGAAATAAACTAATATAATAACTGTAAAAAATAAATTGACTTACATGAGTGATTTTCAACTGGAAGACTTGGGACTATAAGTTGTTGTTTTTTTTATTTTTTATTTTTTATTTTTATTTATTTATTTATTTATTTTTTTTTTTTTTAAATATAGTTTTAATGGTTGAGAAACTTCCGAGACTATATATATATATATATATATATATATATATATATATATATATATATATATATATATATATATATATATATATATATATATAAGATAAAGAAAATAAAGGTCGTAATTATAATCGTTTGGTAGAGAGCGGGGGTTGTTTAGTAAACTTTAAATCTTTTAACACCACTAATTCTATGTAGGTAATTTTAGCATCAGTCTAAATTTTAACTGCTGCTTTAATCCAATAATTCCGTCGCATTCACATCTATTACGTCACGTCTTCAACGTGTTATCTTCTTTCTTGCTCACGATCTTCCTTATTTTTAATTGACCACGTCCTGTCTCTTATTCCAACCGCAAATATTACACCCGTCAATACATGTGATACTGAACTCATTCACTTCGAATATCTAACACATAAATTTACCCCAAAAAGGATAGATATGCCGTTCAACAAAACAAAAGCATCACATTAACTATTGGATGAGACCCCCTTTCTATACATTCTTCTTCTAATTAAATCATACCTTTTTCGTATGGAAAAAATGATTTCGAGTGAAGTTAAATGCGTTAAATTTATAAATATCTCAATTTCGAACTGTGGAAATTAATTACAAATGTTCACAGGTATTTTTTTAATAAACGCCTCGTGACGTAATTCCATTTACAACAATCGTTATGTAAGCGAAATAATAGTTTAAACCCTTTCCATGTGCGTGTGTGTGTGTCTACTTGTGAGAAAATGTTAGTATTTTTAAAGGTGTTTTATTAATCACGCGTTGAGCTGCCACCTGTCCTTATCAAATGCAAGATACGAATTTCAAAGTATTCTGCGATAAATTGAGCATCAAGAGGAACTAAACTGATAACACCACATAATTGCAGTGTTCCACGTGCCTCCGTTTATATATATATCCCAACACATACCACGTGATATTCGCCTACACAAGGTTTCGAGATCATCCGGGAACTTCCAGGCACAGGAATCAGCCATCGGTAATCACCTCTTTAGTACAAATAGTTGTTCTGACAGGTATTCTGATGGGTGGTTTTCTGTTTTACACAGTGCCAGGTCGAACTACCATCTCAATATTCTTGAGGCGTTAGTTATTAACAACTATCGACCTAGCCTGTGTAGACAAAAGATTTTGAAACATCAGTTGGAGATCTTTAATGATTCAAAGCCACCATAACGTTGAGAGATTTACTTTTTTTTTTTTTTTTCCCCCTTCTCATTCGTTTCCTCCAACTGAAATAAGTTTTATTTTATTTTTAAATTTTTTTCTTTCCCTTCATTTCTCATTCGACTTTTAGTTTTTAATTTACAATTCTGACGTTTCCTCTCAGAGGGTCAGACGACAAGGCCTTAAGGTAATTTTAACAATTTTCCTTTTTTTTTCCCCACTCGTCTGTTTCATTGATTTTAATAATGCTTCCTCTAAAATTAATCCTACCATTCTGTTGTACACGAAATTTACTTACATATATATATATATATATATATATATATATATATATATATATATATATATATATATAAAATGAAATAATAAAATAAGGTGTCAATCAAATTTTATTAAAATTCAAAGTTCATCAATATATCTTAACGTCCTTAACTCATGAGTTTTCAAAGATAAATCTTCTCCTCAGAGGACCATTACCACAGTGACATCACTACAGGCAATAAAATTACACTTTGAAAATATACAAAAATATATACAAAAATACATAAAAATATATAACATCAAATATATCAACCCAAAAACATACTTTTTGTTGAATCTATACAATCAATCCAGGTCATAGAGTTTAAAAGACATAATTAGGAAATATATCCAGAAGTCCAGAAGGCTGAAAGATAATTAATGCAGGTAATGAGTGAAAGTCCAAAAACTAGAAATTGAGAGTATTGAAAAAATGGTCCAACCGTGAGATGCGTCAACAATCGATGAAGTGAAGTGTATCCAATGTTTATGTTAGTTCGATAAATAAATCAAATCATATAAAAAGTTCAATAAATTCACTCAAAATTCCCAGAAATTGATCTGAACATTACAAATCAAATCAAATCGTTCCGGTCAAATCGAGAATCCGTTAAATTCTGATTTGAAAAAAATTACAGTATATTGAGCTTCAGTTTTTATCCGGATGTTTTCACTAATTATAAGATATTAGTTGACGCTTATATCTTTTGTTGGATTACTTTTTATATATATATATATATATATATATATATATATATATATATATATATATGAGGTAAGGATCGATTTTAATTCTTCCTGATGAGATCTTGATCTCTAACAGCTGTTTATCGATCTTATCGGCATGCCTGTGTCGCAGATCATGTACATGTCTATAAATAAAAATAAGTATATATAGTGTTTCTATAATAAAAAGCCGAAAAAACGTTTTTCTTCTCTTTTAGTGTTGAGAGGTAAATAAGGGGCAGGTAACTCTTCACAACAGCTCTAGCTTTCGAACAATATTTTTCTAAGCCTAACCCCAACCCCTAACCCTAAATCCTAACCCTAGAAAAATTATAAATATAAATTATAAAGAAATACACACATTTATATATATATATATATATATATATATATATATATATGTATATATATATAAAAGGGACGAAACGTATACGTACATAGATAATAAACAATAACAAATATTTTATATTTGTCGCTCCTCGTAAAAAAAGTAGAGCACTCTAATGGTAGTACAAACACAGCATGACGTCACTTGCTTTATAATGCATCATTCCTTCTCTAATAGAAGTAGAATGTCTGGACATCAAGCCGCTTTTAAATGTGTTAAATTATCATTGTTTATTTGCTATTCAAATATTGGGCGCGCGGTTAGCGACGTTGGATTTGAGTTGAAAAATACTCGTAATCCAGGGTTTCGAATCGTGCGACCGGTAGTGAATAGTCATATCTCTATGCTGATGAGTCTCGATTGAAAAGGGACGAAACGTATACGTACATATATAATAAAAGATAACAAATATGTAATATATATATATATATATATATGAACATGTAAAAGAGATTATGACAATAGGAATTTCAATTACAAAGTACACGCTCAATATTAAGCATTACATAGAGAGTATAAATATATTTGGTGCTTGTATAATAAAAAGTGTTTTGTCTTTTAGTGTTGAAGAGGTAAGTAAGGGGCAGGTAACTCTTCACTTCAGCTCTAGCTTTTGAACAATTTTTTTCTTAACCCTAACCCTAACTCTAACCCTTTTATGTCTAATCGGCGTTCTCCTTGCACAGTAGCCGCATGTGCAACGCCAATTAAAGCCATCAGTTTTGATTACTGGAAAATCGTGTTTAAAATTCGTTGTAAGAGTCATCTGCCCCTCATTTACCTCTCCAACACTAAAAGACAAAAAAAACTTTTTTTCGGCTTTTTATTATACAAGCAGCATATATTTATTATAATATATATATATATATATATATATCATTTCGAGGGACGTTCAATAAGTAATGCTCATGACTGACTTCCAGTAGTCTGATCTAAATGAAAGTTTGCCTGTGTAATGAGTTATATATGTATGGGTTATGTTGCAAAAGACAGCTCTGAACCAATTGTGGTTTCTGATTTACAGGTGTTTGAACTGAGTCAGGTGTGAAATTGAGCCAGTTGAGTGACGCGCAGATTATAGTAATTTATACCCAAATAAAGTCATCAGATTTACCATTTCTTCAAGAAATCAGTATTGTAAACTAAACTGTAGCTGTTTTACCAGAAAAATACAAATTCTGATTTTCAAGACCCTGGAACAAAACGCTAATATATAGAATTGCGGTTCGTCACATGCAGAAATAAGATGCGAAGAAAATAATAGCAGTATCAGAAGCCTGCTCTTCTTTCACTCTAAAAGAAGATTTAACAATGCTTGTGAAAAATGTCCAAAGAGTCAAAAAGAAGATTTAACAATGCTTGTGAAAAATGTTCAAAGAATCAAAAAGATTTAGCAATGCTTGTGAAAAATGTTCAAAGAATCAAAAAGAAGATTTAGCAATGCTTGTGAAAAATGTTCAAAGAATAAAAAAGAAGATTTAGCAATGCTTGTGAAAAATGTTCAAAGAATCAAAAAGAAGATTTAGCAATGCTTGTGAAAAATGTTCAAAGAGTCAAAAAGAAGATTTAGCAATGCTTGTGAAAATGTTCAAAGAATCAAAAAGAAGATTTAACAATGCTTGTGAAAAATGTTCAAAGAGTCAAAAAGAAGATTTAGCAATGCTTGTGAAAATGTTCAAAGAATAAAAAAGAAGATTTAGCAATGCTTGTGAAAAATGTTCAAAGAGTCAAAAAGAAGATTTAGCAATGCTTGTGAAAAATGTTCAAAGAATCAAAAAGAAGATTTAGCAATGCTTGTGAAAAATGTTCAAAGAATCAAAAAGAAGATTTAGCAATGCTTGTGAAAAATGTTCAAAGAGTCAAAAAGAAGATTTAACAATGCTTGTGAAAAATGTTCAAAGAGTCAAAAAGAAGATTTAACAATGCTTGTGAAAAATGTTCAAAGAATCAAAAAGAAGATTTAGCAATGCTTGTGAAAATGTTCAAAGAATAAAAAAGAAGATTTAGCAATGCTTGTGAAAAATGTTCAAAGAGTCAAAAAGAAGATTTAGCAATGCTTGTGAAAATGTTCAAAGAGTCAAAAAGAAGATTTAACAATGCTTGTGAAAAATGTTCAAAGAATCAAAAAGAAGATTTAGCAATGCTTGTGAAAAATGTTCAAAGAGTCAAAAAGAAGATTTAGCAATGCTTGTGAAAAATGTTCAAAGAATCAAAAAGAAGATTTAGCAATGCTTGTGAAAAATGTTCAAAGAGTCAAAAAGAAGATTTAGCAATGCTTGTGAAAAATGTTCAAAGAATAAAAAAGAAGATTTAGCAATGCTTGTGAAAAATGTTCAAAGAATCAAAAAGAAGATTTAACAATGCTTGTGAAAAATGTTCAAAGAATCAAAAAGAAGATTTAGCAATGCTTGTGAAAAGTGTCCAAAGAGTCAAAAAGAAGATTTAGCAATGCTTGTGAAAAATGTTCAAAGAATCAAAAAGAAGATTTAGCAATGCTTGTGAAAAATGTTCAAAGAGTCAAAAAGAAGATTTAGCAATGCTTGTGAAAATGTTCAAAGAGTCAAAAAGAAGATTTAACAATGCTTGTGAAAAATGTTCAAAGAATCAAAAAGAAGATTTAGCAATGCTTGTGAAAAATGTTCAAAGAGTCAAAAAGAAGATTTAACAATGCTTGTGAAAAATGTTCAAAGAGTCAAAAAGAAGATTTAACAATGCTTGTGAAAAATGTTCAAAGAATCAAAAAGAAGATTTAGCAATGCTTGTGAAAATGTTCAAAGAATAAAAAAGAAGATTTAGCAATGCTTGTGAAAAATGTTCAAAGAGTCAAAAAGAAGATTTAGCAATGCTTGTGAAAAATGTTCAAAGAATCAAAAAGAAGATTTAGCAATGCTTGTGAAAAATGTTCAAAGAATCAAAAAGAAGATTTAGCAATGCTTGTGAAAAATGTTCAAAGAGTCAAAAAGAAGATTTATCAATGCTTGTGAAAATGTTCAAAGAGTCAAACAGAAGATTTAACAATGCTTGTGAAAAATGTTCAAAGAATCAAAAAGAAGATTTAGCAATGCTTGTGAAAAATGTTCAAAGAGTCAAAAAGAAGATTTAGCAATGCTTGTGAAAAATGTTCAAAGAATCAAAAAGAAGATTTAGCAATGCTTGTGAAAAATGTTCAAAGAATCAAAAAGAAGATTTAGCAATGCTTGTGAAAAATGTTCAAAGAGTCAAAAAGAAGATTTAGCAATGCTTGTGAAAAATGTTCAAAGAATAAAAAAGAAGATTTAGCAATGCTTGTGAAAAATGTTCAAAGAATCAAAAAGAAGATTTAGCAATGCTTGTGAAAAATGTTCAAAGAGTCAAAAAGAAGATTTAGCAATGCTTGTGAAAAATGTTCAAAGAATCAAAAAGAAGATTTAGCAATGCTTGTGAAAAATGTTCAAAGAATCAAAAAGAAGATTTAGCAATGCTTGTGAAAATGTTCAAAGAGTCAAAAAGAAGATTTAGCAATGCTTGTGAAAAATGTTCAAAGAATCAAAAAGAAGATTTAGCAATGCTTGTGAAAAATGTTCAAAGAGTCAAAAAGAAGATTTAGCAATGCTTGTGAAAAATGTTCAAAGAATAAAAAAGAAGATTTAGCAATGCTTGTGAAAAATGTTCAAAGAATCAAAAAGAAGATTTAACAATGCTTGTGAAAAATGTTCAAAGAATCAAAAAGAAGATTTAGCAATGCTTGTGAAAAGTGTCCAAAGAGTCAAAAAGAAGATTTAGCAATGCTTGTGAAAAATGTTCAAAGAATCAAAAAGAAGATTTAGCAATGCTTGTGAAAAATGTTCAAAGAGTCAAAAAGAAGATTTAGCAATGCTTGTGAAAATTTTCAAAGAGTCAAAAAGAAGATTTAACAATGCTTGTGAAAAATGTTCAAAGAATCAAAAAGAAGATTTAGCAATGCTTGTGAAAAATGTTCAAAGAGTCAAAAAGAAGATTTAACAATGCTTGTGAAAAATGTTCAAAGAGTCAAAAAGAAGATTTAACAATGCTTGTGAAAAATGTTCAAAGAATCAAAAAGAAGATTTAGCAATGCTTGTGAAAATGTTCAAAGAATAAAAAAGAAGATTTAGCAATGCTTGTGAAAAATGTTCAAAGAGTCAAAAAGAAGATTTAGCAATGCTTGTGAAAAATGTTCAAAGAATCAAAAAGAAGATTTAGCAATGCTTGTGAAAAATGTTCAAAGAATCAAAAAGAAGATTTAGCAATGCTTGTGAAAAATGTTCAAAGAGTCAAAAAGAAGATTTATCAATGCTTGTGAAAATGTTCAAAGAGTCAAACAGAAGATTTAACAATGCTTGTGAAAAATGTTCAAAGAATCAAAAAGAAGATTTAGCAATGCTTGTGAAAAATGTTCAAAGAGTCAAAAAGAAGATTTAGCAATGCTTGTGAAAAATGTTCAAAGAATCAAAAAGAAGATTTAGCAATGCTTGTGAAAAATGTTCAAAGAATCAAAAAGAAGATTTAGCAATGCTTGTGAAAAATGTTCAAAGAGTCAAAAAGAAGATTTAGCAATGCTTGTGAAAAATGTTCAAAGAATAAAAAAGAAGATTTAGCAATGCTTGTGAAAAATGTTCAAAGAATCAAAAAGAAGATTTAGCAATGCTTGTGAAAAATGTTCAAAGAGTCAAAAAGAAGATTTAGCAATGCTTGTGAAAAATGTTCAAAGAATCAAAAAGAAGATTTAGCAATGCTTGTGAAAAATGTTCAAAGAATCAAAAAGAAGATTTAGCAATGCTTGTGAAAATGTTCAAAGAGTCAAAAAGAAGATTTAACAATGCTTGTGAAAAATGTTCAAAGAGTCAAAAAGAAGATTTAGCAATGCTTGTGAAAAATGTTCAAAGAGTCAAAAAGAAGATTTAGCAATGCTTGTGAAAAGTGTCCAAAGAGTCAAAAAGAAGATTTAGCAATGCTTGTGAAAAGTGTCCAAAGAGTCAAAAAGAAGATTTAGCAATGCTTGTGAAAAATGTTCAAAGAGTCAAAAAGAAGATTTAGCAATGCTTGTGAAAAGTGTCCAAAGAGTCAAAAAGAAGATTTAGCAATGCTTGTGAAAAGTGTCCAAAGAGTCAAAAAGAAGATTTAGCAATGCTTGTGAAAAATGTTCAAAGAGTCAAAAAGAAGATTTAGCAATGCTTGTGAAAAATGTTCAAAGAGTCAAAAAGAAGATTTAGCAATGCTTGTGAAAAATGTTCAAAGAGTCAAAAAGAAGATTTAGCAATGCTTGTGAAAAGTGTCCAAAGAGTCAAAAAGAAGATTTAGCAATGCTTGTGAAAAGTGTCCAAAGAGTCAAAAAGAAGATTTAGCAATGCTTGTGAAAAATGTTCAAAGAGTCAAAAAGAAGATTTAGCAATGCTTGTGAAAAGTGTCCAAAGAGTCAAAAAGAAGATTTAGCAATGCTTGTGAAAAGTGTCCAAAAAGTCAAAAAGAAGATTTAGCAATGCTTGTGAAAAATGTTCAAAGAATCAAAAAGAAGATTTAGCAATGCTTGTGAAAAGTGTCCAAAGAGTCAAAAAGAAGATTTAGCAATGCTTGTGAAAAATGTTCAAAGAATCAAAAAGAAGATTTAGCAATGCTTGTGAAAAATGTTCAAAGAGTCAAAAAGAAGATTTAGCAATGCTTGTGAAAATGTTCAAAGAGTCAAAAAGAAGATTTAACAATGCTTGTGAAAAATGTTCAAAGAATCAAAAAGAAGATTTAGCAATGCTTGTGAAAAATGTTCAAAGAGTCAAAAAGAAGATTTAACAATGCTTGTGAAAAATGTTCAAAGAGTCAAAAAGAAGATTTAACAATGCTTGTGAAAAATGTTCAAAGAATCAAAAAGAAGATTTAGCAATGCTTGTGAAAATGTTCAAAGAATAAAAAAGAAGATTTAGCAATGCTTGTGAAAAATGTTCAAAGAGTCAAAAAGAAGATTTAGCAATGCTTGTGAAAAATGTTCAAAGAATCAAAAAGAAGATTTAGCAATGCTTGTGAAAAATGTTCAAAGAATCAAAAAGAAGATTTAGCAATGCTTGTGAAAAATGTTCAAAGAGTCAAAAAGAAGATTTAGCAATGCTTGTGAAAATGTTCAAAGAGTCAAACAGAAGATTTAACAATGCTTGTGAAAAATGTTCAAAGAATCAAAAAGAAGATTTAGCAATGCTTGTGAAAAATGTTCAAAGAGTCAAAAAGAAGATTTAGCAATGCTTGTGAAAAATGTTCAAAGAATCAAAAAGAAGATTTAGCAATGCTTGTGAAAAATGTTCAAAGAATCAAAAAGAAGATTTAGCAATGCTTGTGAAAAATGTTCAAAGAGTCAAAAAGAAGATTTAGCAATGCTTGTGAAAAATGTTCAAAGAATAAAAAAGAAGATTTAGCAATGCTTGTGAAAAATGTTCAAAGAATCAAAAAGAAGATTTAGCAATGCTTGTGAAAAATGTTCAAAGAGTCAAAAAGAAGATTTAGCAATGCTTGTGAAAAATGTTCAAAGAATCAAAAAGAAGATTTAGCAATGCTTGTGAAAAATGTTCAAAGAATCAAAAAGAAGATTTAGCAATGCTTGTGAAAATGTTCAAAGAGTCAAAAAGAAGATTTAACAATGCTTGTGAAAAATGTTCAAAGAGTCAAAAAGAAGATTTAGCAATGCTTGTGAAAAATGTTCAAAGAGTCAAAAAGAAGATTTAGCAATGCTTGTGAAAAGTGTCCAAAGAGTCAAAAAGAAGATTTAGCAATGCTTGTGAAAAGTGTCCAAAGAGTCAAAAAGAAGATTTAGCAATGCTTGTGAAAAATGTTCAAAGAGTCAAAAAGAAGATTTAGCAATGCTTGTGAAAAGTGTCCAAAGAGTCAAAAAGAAGATTTAGCAATGCTTGTGAAAAGTGTCCAAAGAGTCAAAAAGAAGATTTAGCAATGCTTGTGAAAAATGTTCAAAGAGTCAAAAAGAAGATTTAGCAATGCTTGTGAAAAATGTTCAAAGAGTCAAAAAGAAGATTTAGCAATGCTTGTGAAAAATGTTCAAAGAGTCAAAAAGAAGATTTAGCAATGCTTGTGAAAAGTGTCCAAAGAGTCAAAAAGAAGATTTAGCAATGCTTGTGAAAAGTGTCCAAAGAGTCAAAAAGAAGATTTAGCAATGCTTGTGAAAAATGTTCAAAGAGTCAAAAAGAAGATTTAGCAATGCTTGTGAAAAGTGTCCAAAGAGTCAAAAAGAAGATTTAGCAATGCTTGTGAAAAGTGTCCAAAAAGTCAAAAAGAAGATTTAGCAATGCTTGTGAAAAATGTTCAAAGAGTCAAAAAGAAGATTTAGCAATGCTTGTGAAAAGTGTCCAAAGAGTCAAAAAGAAGATTTAGCAATGCTTGTGAAAAGTGTCCAAAGAGTCAAAAAGAAGATTTAGCAATGCTTGTGAAAAATGTTCAAAGAGTCAAAAAGAAGATTTAGCAATGCTTGTGAAAAATGTTCAAAGAGTCAAAAAGAAGATTTAGCAATGCTTGTGAAAAATGTTCAAAGAGTCAAAAAGAAGATTTAGCAATGCTTGTGAAAAGTGTCCAAAGAGTCAAAAAGAAGATTTAGCAATGCTTGTGAAAAGTGTCCAAAGAGTCAAAAAGAAGATTTAGCAATGCTTGTGAAAAATGTTCAAAGAGTCAAAAAGAAGATTTAGCAATGCTTGTGAAAAGTGTCCAAAGAGTCAAAAAGAAGATTTAGCAATGCTTGTGAAAAGTGTCCAAAGAGTCAAAAAGAAGATTTAGCAATGCTTGTGAAAAATGTTCAAAGAGTCAAAAAGAAGATTTAGCAATGCTTGTGAAAAGTGTCCAAAGAGTCAAAAAGAAGATTTAGCAATGCTTGTGAAAAGTGTCCAAAGAGTCAAAAAGAAGATTTAGCAATGCTTGTGAAAAGTGTCCAAAGAGTCAAAAAGAAGATTTAGCAATGCTTGTGAAAAGTGTCCAAAGAGTCAAAAAGAAGATTTAGCAATGCTTGTGAAAAATGTTCAAAGAGTCAAAAAGAAGATTTAGTAATGCTTGTGAAAAGTGTCCAAAGAGTCAAAAAGAAGATTTAGCAATGCTTGTGAAAAGTGTCCAAAGAGTCAAAAAGAAGATTTAGCAATGCTTGTGAAAAATGTTCAAAGAGTCAAAAAGAAGATTTAGCAATGCTTGTGAAAAGTGTCCAAAGAGTCAAAAAGAAGATTTAGCAATGCTTGTGAAAAGTGTCCAAAGAGTCAAAAAGAAGATTTAGCAATGCTTGTGAAAAGTGTCCAAAGAGTCAAAAAGAAGATTTAGCAATGCTTGTGAAAAATGTCCAAAAAGTCAAAAAGAAGATTTAGCAATGCTTGTGAAAAACTTTCAAAGAGTCAAAAAGAAGATTTAGCAATGCTTGTGAAAAATGTTCAAAGAGTCAAAAAGAAGATTTAGCAATGCTTGTGAAAAGTGTCCAAAGAGTCAAAAAGAAGATTTAGCAATGCTTGTGAAAAATGTTCAAAGAGTCAAAAAGAAGATTTAGCAATGCTTGTGAAAAGTGTCCAAAGAGTCAAAAAGAAGATTTAGCAATGCTTGTGAAAAGTGTCCAAAGAGTCAAAAAGAAGATTTAGCAATGCTTGTGAAAAATGTTCAAAGAGTCAAAAAGAAGATTTAGCAATGCTTGTGAAAAGTGTCCAAAGAGTCAAAAAGAAGATTTAGCAATGCTTGTGAAAAGTGTCCAAAGAGTCAAAAAGAAGATTTAGCAATGCTTGTGAAAAGTGTCCAAAGAGTCAAAAAGAAGATTAGCAATGCTTGTGAAAAATGTTCAAAGAGTCAAAAAGAAGATTTAGCAATGCTTGTGAAAAGTGTCCAAAGAGTCAAAAAGAAGATTTAGCAATGCTTGTGAAAAGTGTCCAAAGAGTCAAAAAGAAGATTTAGCAATGCTTGTGAAAAATGTTCAAAGAGTCAAAAAGAAGATTTAGCAATGCTTGTGAAAAGTGTCCAAAGAGTCAAAAAGAAGATTTAGCAATGCTTGTGAAAAGTGTCCAAAGAGTCAAAAAGAAGATTTAGCAATGCTTGTGAAAAATGTTCAAAGAGTCAAAAAGAAGATTTAGCAATGCTTGTGAAAAGTGTCCAAAGAGTCAAAAAGAAGATTTAGCAATGCTTGTGAAAAGTGTCCAAAGAGTCAAAAAGAAGATTTAGCAATGCTTGTGAAAAGTGTCCAAAGAGTCAAAAAGAAGATTTAGCAATGCTTGTGAAAAATGTCCAAAGAGTCAAAAAGAAGATTTAGCAATGCTTGTGAAAAATGTTCAAAGAGTCAAAAAGAAGATTTAGCAATGCTTGTGAAAAATGTTCAAAGAGTCAAAAAGAAGATTTAGCAATGCTTGTGAAAAGTGTCCAAAGAGTCAAAAAGAAGATTTAGCAATGCTTGTGAAAAATGTTCAAAGAGTCAAAAAGAAGATTTAGCAATGCTTGTGAAAAGTGTCCAAAGAGTCAAAAAGAAGATTTAGCAATGCTTGTGAAAAGTGTCCAAAGAGTCAAAAAGAAGATTTAGCAATGCTTGTGAAAAATGTTCAAAGAGTCAAAAAGAAGATTTAGCAATGCTTGTGAAAAGTGTCCAAAGAGTCAAAAAGAAGATTTAGCAATGCTTGTGAAAAGTGTCCAAAGAGTCAAAAAGAAGATTTAGCAATGCTTGTGAAAAGTGTCCAAAGAGTCAAAAAGAAGATTTAGCAATGCTTGTGAAAAATGTTCAAAGAGTCAAAAAGAAGATTTAGCAATGCTTGTGAAAAATGTTCAAAGAGTCAAAAAGAAGATTTAGCAATGCTTGTGAAAAATGTTCAAAGAGTCAAAAAGAAGATTTAGCAATGCTTGTGAAAAATGTTCAAAGAGTCAAAAAGAAGATTTAGCAATGCTTGTGAAAAATGTTCAAAGAGTCAAAAAGAAGATTTAGCAATGCTTGTGAAAAATGTTCAAAGAGTCAAAAAAAGATTCAGCAATGCTTGTGAAAAGTGTCCAAAGAGTCAAAAAGAAGATTTAGCAATGCTTGTGAAAAATGTTCAAAGAGTCAAAAAAAGATTCAGCAATGCTTGTGAAAAGTGTCCAAAGAGTCAAAAAAAGATTCAGCAATGCTTGTGAAAAATGTCCAAAGAGTCAAACGTAAATATCGATTACGTTTGGCTTCCATACCGATGTCATTAAACAGTCAGTGAACATTGTTTTGAAAGGGAGCTAACTGATAATTATGTTGTATTTATGCTAGAGCGAGTATTCTCATTTTTTATAACCAAACGATACGGTTTTTTTCAAAATTAATTAAATTTATCAGTGTGTTAACTAATTTACTTCATTTAAGTAAAATATATTTATTTTATTTATGCAAGAAAGATTATTCTGAATTTTTTTAATAACCAAACAATACGTTCTTTTTCAAAATTAATTTAATTTATAAGTGGGTTAACTAATTTACTTCATTTAGGTAAAATATATTAATTTTATTTATGCAAGAAAGATTGTTCTTAATTTTTTATAGTCAAACAATAAGGTTTTTTATAAAATTAATTAAATGTCTAAATGTGTTAACTAATTTACTTAATTTAGGTAAAATATACTTATTTTATTTATGCAAGAAAGATTGTTCTTAATTTTTTATAGTCAAACAATAAGGTTTTTTCAAAATTAATTAAATGTCTAAATGTGTTAACTAATTTACTTAATTTAGGTAAAATATACTTATTTTATTTATGCAAGAAAGATTGTTCTTAATTTTTTATAGTCAAACAATAAGGTTTTTTCAAAATTAATTAAATGTCTAAATGTGTTAACTCATTTACTTCATTTAAGTAAAATATATTTATTTTATTGATGCTAAAGAGATTATTCTCAATTTTTTCAATAACCAAACAATACGTTCTTTTCCAAAATTAATAAAATGTATCAGTGTGTTAACTCATTTACTTCATTTAAGTAAAATATATTTATTTTATTGATGCTAAAGAGATTATTCTAAATTTTTTACAACAAAACCATAATTTTTTAAAATTAATTAAATTTATAAGTGTGTTAACTCATTTATTTCATTTAATAAAAATATATTTATTTTATTTATGTTATAATTATTATTATTTTTTAAATTTTCCCTCCACTACACTTAAAATAACCCCCAAATAAGAGAAACCGAATTATCCAAATAAAAGACTATCAATCAGCTATCGATCAGGTTATGCGTTTAACTATCGATACATACACCTACTTTCACGCACAGATGAGCGTGATTTTATTATAAAATCCATTTCTTTCTAGTGATCGGCTAAACGATCAATTATTGTTGCATTAAAAATATCGATTTATTCGTTATTCTTGGCAGGAACCCATGTTTTAAGCACATTTTATATATTCAAAAACATGTTTCGTTTGATAAGAGTTTTTTATGACTTTTGTATTGTTTTAATACAGTATATTAACGAGCTCTTCGGTTGAGAACAAAACCAATTTCCAGACGAGTTCCTACACCATAATGTTAGCACATCTGGGACAGTATTTCTCAGAGCACATTTGCTTGCCATAGCAGAGTATAACAATGACTTACTATAAAATTAAGGATATATTTTAGTGAAATGTGTGGTTGCAAGAACAGAAATATTTTTTATTAATAATAATTATTAAGCTTCTCATAATAATAATAATAATAATAATAATAATCATAATTAATAATAATAATTAATAATAATAATTAATAATAATAATTAATAATAATTAATAAGCTCCTATCAAGTGGAGCAATTTCGAGAAATAATAAATTGATGAATTATAAATTAGCCATATGGTATGGTTGAGAGGTTGGACTCTCTTTAGAGTAACAGTACTTGTGTTTATATTGAAAAAATACAAGGCATATTTCTCTCGCATTTCAAAGTGTGATCGTCGCGTTAGCCATATGGTTACGATTCCAGGGTTCATAATACTTGGATCCGGGGTTTTCGACCGGCGATACGGTTACATAATTCCATATTGACGAGCGTTAAATAAAAACGTTAAATATATATGTCTATGGATATAAAAATATTTATTCATTCATAATAATAATAATAATAATAAATTATAATAATAATAATAATAATAATAATAATAATAATAATAATAATAACAATAATAATAATAAATATATATATATATATATATATATATATATTATTATTATTTTTATTATTATTATTATTTATTATTTATTATTATTAACATTATTATTAATATTATTATTATTATTAATAATAATAATATTATTATATAATGTTAAAGGTATTACTACATATCAACCAAACCATTTCATTATCACATCACTACAGTATAAATCTCTGTGTGTGTGAGGTGCGCTGAAGAAAAATTCCTACCAGTAAAATACATAGCCCTGTTGTGAACGCATACCCTTAATGACAATAATAGTGTAAAAATTAGGGAATTTCCTTGCTTTTGTACATTTAGTGTATATGAATTTTCATCTTAACCCTATTAAGGGCATATGATTTCAGTATACTGGTATTTTTCATGGAATGTCACTACTTGTGTAAAGGCTATGCCTCAATACAATGCCTTCTCATAACTGATATAGTTGGTAGTTTGATTAATCAAGGTATATGGTAAACTGAAATTAAAATGCCATCAACTAGACCCTAGAACCTCTATCTCTGCCAAAACTCAGCTGAATCCATCAAATAGTTGATGAGATACAGGGTGGCACATACGTACGTACGTACACACAGATAACATGGTTTCATGATTGAACTTTCTGGATCTCTGGGTTGCCTTGACTAATGATGCTGAAATTCTACACACTTATAGAACCTATCAAATAAAAATGTTGCGCAAAGTTTTAACTAATTTGGTTTATTGGTTTTTGAGTTATGATTGATCAAAGAAATGAGATTTCCAGCATAGGCCATTCGTAACGTCTATTAAGGGATAGAGCGCTCTCGCGCCTCCCTTGATTAACTTTATATTCGTTGCTATTCCACCTACATCACTTAGAACTATTTCCATTGGTCCCTTTACAATCGACTTCGCAATCTTGCCTTGATATCATCTTCGTTAATTTAACACTGCTGAATGTATCTGAATCAACATGTTACTGTCACTTCTAACCATAAAATAGAAGATTTACATCAACTACTGTTGCGTTTAAACCATTTACATACATAAATGGAAGTTCGTAATCGTGCCTTTTGTGCTTCTTTTTTTTGTACGCGCCTTTTATGTGGTTGTGCGAAACTGAGAGGAACGTAACTTTCAAAAAAAAAATTTTTAATACATGGAAAATGACTAAAATTTCAAAACTGTGGAAGACAGAGGAGGTTTATTCGTTTCGATCTTTTTTTGTACGCGCCTTTTATGTGGTTGTGCGAAACTGAGAGGAACGTAACTTTCAAAGATTTTTTCAATACATCGAAAAGGACTAAAATTTCAAAACTGTGGAAGACAGAGGAGGTTTATTCGCTTCGATCTTTTTTTTGTACGCGCCTTTTATGTGGTTGTTCGAAACTGAGAGGAACGTAACTTTCAAAAAAAATGTTTAATACATGGAAAAGGACTAAAATTTCAAAACTGTTGAAGACAGAGGAGGTTTATTCGTTTCGATCTTTTTTTGTACGCGCCTTTTATGTGGTTGTGCGAAACTGAGAGGAACGTAACTTTCAAAGATTTTTTCAATACATCGAAAAGGACTAAAATTTCAAAACTGTGGAAGACGGAGGAGGTTTATTCGTTTCGATCTTTTTTTTTTGTACGCGCCTTTTATGTGGTTGTGCGAAACTGAGAGGAACGTAACTTTAAAAAAAATGTTCAATACATTGAAAAGGACTAAAATTTCAAAACTGTTGAAGACAGAGGAGGTTTATTCGTTTTGATCTTCGCCCCAAATAACTTACCAGTAGAGTGGGGGAGACACAGAGAGAGAGAATCACAATTGAATCATATTCACATTTCTGCTGCTTCCAAGGAACTGCTGATTCTTCTAACTCACTCTCTCTTTGAAAAGCCATAAGAGATAGTGAACTATGTAATCATATTTTATCAGAGCATTTTTAGAATGACATGTTCACACGTGTAGTTCTCTCCACGAATTATCGACTTCTCTCACTCACGCTCTCTAAGTGTCATGTGATGTTACATCCTTTTCTTTTCATTCTCACAATCAAAATAAGTCTAGATCTGAGTTCAGAAATGTGAACCCGAATGACAGTTAAATTCATGTGTTTTTTTTCAACTAACCCATTTATATACTAGCGTGTCTGCTCGACTAATATTCAACAATACATTACTACGTTAAAACACTCCCGGGAAACGTCGGGCTGCTTCCGCTAGTAATATATAAACGCTAAGGTTGCCTGAAGAATAGTTCTATTATTCTATGCTTCAAAAAGTTCTTGTCTCCTGATACTTGGCTCTACCTTTTTTATATTAACGAGCAATTGTGCATTTAATGCTACTTGGGAAGAATGTTTCTTTTACTAATGTGATTCCCCAAAATTGGAAGCGACATATATATATATATATATATATATATATATATATATATATATATATATATATATATAATAATGGTAATAATCCAGGTGAAAAATATCCACAGGGTGGTAATCCAGAGAATTTTAACCGGGTTTATAAAAAGTGCTCAATATCAAAATAGAGCTTTATATATGATAATTTTATTTACACAGACATGTACAAAATCTGCGACACTGGCATGTCGATGTTATCGATCAACAGTTACATGATCTGAGGTTAAGATCGGATTCTAACTCTGCCTGATGAGATCTCAGTTTATAGTAACTGTTGATCGATAACATCGACATGCCAGTGTCGCAGATTTTGTACATGTCTGTGTAAATAAAATTATCATATATATATATATATATATATATATATATATATATATATATATATATAGTGTATATATATATATATATATATATATATATATATATATATATATATATATACTTATATATATATATATATATATATAAGCAAGCGGTACGTTCTTGTTTGTATATCTTCTTCGTGAGGTTCTCTCGACGTCTAACTTACCATTTATCCGATACCAGCGCCATCCAACGTCACATTACTACACATAACAAAAGACAACAGTCGGTCGCTATACGGAAAATATTAACATCTAACACCAAAATAATACACAAAAATAACTGCATAAACAGACTTAAAATACTAGAAGCAATATTCATTAAAACTAAACAGCCTAATATTAATAAAATAGCTTTCAACACAGGTACTAACATATTAAAAGTATTCCATAATTAAATGAAAATAAAGTAATAAAACAAAAAAAACAAAAAATTTTAATTAAAAAAAATAAATAAATAAAAAATTAAAAATTAAAATTTAAAAAAAAAATTAAAATAAATAAATAAATAATGGTAAAAATAGTAATAGGAATACATAATACTAAATAAATAAATAATAGCAAAAATAAAGATTAATAAAAAATAAATGAATAAATAAATAATGGAAAAAATAAAGATTAATAAAAATAAATGAATAAATAAATAATAGCAACAATAAAGATTAATAAAATAAATAAATAAACAATAAAACCAAAAACACAAACGATAGAATAAAATGAACTCAACCACACACCCCCTTTTTTTTCATTCGCCCTTAACGATACCTATAAAACATTAACTCAAGTCTTCTTATTAACAAAAAAACAACAACTTAATCCTGAAGACGACTATGAAAGTCTAAAGTGCTCGAAAAAAAAATGGCCGAATTAAGAACAATCGGGGAAATACTCTACGGATTGCCACCTGAAACCAGAAAGATAGCTGGACGGTTTGAGAACCTCACGAAGATATACAAACGAGAACGTTCCGTGACGTTCAACAACGCTTGCTTATATATTAATTTAATAATCGTCATTTACCACTCATCTGCGTGGAAGAAACTAGCGAGATGCGAAAGCAGGACCCCACAGTTTGATGTCACTCTCCATTTGAGGGCATAACATAAGTCAAGAGAAAAATAATTCCCAACTTTGTTTTATGGAAATCGCTCGAGACAAAGCAGGAGGCCACTTGATGTAAGGAGATCAAAAATATACTACTTCAAGGTCAGAAACTAGCAAAGTATAAGTGTTAGATGGATAGATTTCGACTCAGAAAGCAGCAATTCTTCCCTCTTTGTCGGAAACATCGCTCATGGAATGTTAGGACGAACTGATAAAATAAAGGAAGAACTAAGGTACAAATGTTTTTTTTCATATAAATAATTTGGTTTCGTTCTAAAGCATCGCAGACGAAAATAAACAAATACATTACTTTTATAAAAACGCGATGCATTTCAGCGCTAGCTTGAGGTAGCTCAGTGGTTGAGATTCAGGCTTCAAATTCTGGAGTATAGTTCGAATCTAGCTGGATTCAGCCAGGCTGATGTGTCGTAAACGACGAAACACCTGTCCATGGACATATATATATATATATATATATATATATATATGTATATATATTAGGCAAACATTATTAAATAAAATCATGATTTTTTGCAAGTACTTCGATTTGAATCGTCAAATCATGATTTCACGATTCAAATCGAAAGTACTTGAAAAAAAGAAAAAAGAATGGAACAAGAAATTCATGGATCATATTTACATCAATTTGACCGAAACATTAGATGGACAATTCGGAAAATTGAAAAAAATAAAAAAAGTCGCATCAAACAAAACCACTCCGTGTTATTTAATAATGTTTGCCTAAATGAAAATATGCTGCCTAAATACACACAATATATATATATATATATATATATATATATATATATATATATATATATATTGAGGAGATGTGAACCCGAAAGCCAGTTCAATTCCTGTTTTTTTTAACTAACTTATTTATTTACTTGATTGCTCTATTCAATATATTGAGCTTTATATTATCACGATAGATTATTATGGATCAAATTACATTCTTTTATATATATATATATATATATATATATATATATATATATATATATATATATATATATACATATAGATATATATATATATATATGTGTGTGTGTGTGTGAAACAAAAACAAAACGAAAACAGGTTAAAATGCAGGAGAAAAACAAATTTGACCGGTTTCGCTCGTATTAACGAACGTCTTCGAACGAAACCGGTCAAGTCTCTTGTTTTTGTTTTTCTCCTGCATTTTAACCTGTTTTTCGTTTGTCTTTTTTTTTCACACATTTTGTCTACCACCGCATTTTATTTTCATGACTTCTCGTGTACCTTACACCATATATATATATATATATATATATATATATATATATATATATATGTATGAGAGAGAGAGTTGGGTTTATCAAATTAAATGGCGTTTAGAGCGCTTTGCAATCGAACGCTTCAATTTGGATTCACTCGCAATGCGCCCGTCGCTCGTTCGGTCAGAGTGTGTCTGCATGTGCGTTGCTCTCCCGCTTTCTCTCTCTCTCTCTCTTTCAACTCATACATCCCCCTCTATACTTCTCTGTTACTCTTTCTCTCTTCCTAACTCGTTCACACTCACGCTCACTTTCTCTCATTATTTTCCCCCTTTCACCCCCTCTCTCTCTCTCTCTCTCTCTCTCTCTCTCTCTCTATATATATATATATATATATATATATATATATATCCCTCTTAATCGCTGCTTCTCTCCAGCTCGGCATATCTATCTATCTATTTATCTATCTACCTTTATTATGGAAGTCGCTCCAGACAAGGCATGAAGCCACTTGATGTAAGGCGCTTAAAAAAATACTAGAGCAACGTCAAAAAATAGCAAACTGGAAATGATATATGGATAGATTCTGACCCAGAAAACAGCAATTATTCCCCCTTTGTCAGAGACATCGCTCATGGAACAGAATAAGGGAAGCGATAGTTACAAGGCTGCCGAAAGTAAACCCAAGCTTTCTACTTTTCTACCTATATCATTCTCTCTCTCTTTCTCTCTTTTTTCTCTGTCTTTCTCTCTCTCTCTCTCTCTCTCTCTCTCTCTCTCTCTCTCTCTCTCTCTCTCAACTTATACATCCCACTCTGTATCAATTTCTCTCCCGCTTTGTCTGTCTGTCTGTCTGTCTGTCTGTCTATGTTTCTCTCTCTCTCTCTTTGAACTTATATATCGTCTCTTTCTCTCTTTCAGTCGCCCTCTCTCTAATATATCTCATCTATATAACCCTGTTTCTCTTCTGCTTGGCTTTTCGTTCTCCCTCTCTCTCTTTTCTCTCTCCCTCTCTCTCTCTATCTTCTCTCTCTCTCTCGTTCTCTCCCTCTCCTAAATTATACATCTTCCAATATATTGTTCGGTTTATATTGGTCTCTTTAAACACTCGTTGTCTCTCACTCTCTTTCTCTTTCTCCCGTACTTGTCTGCTCTCTCTATCTCTCTATCTCTCTATCTATCTATATATATATATATATGTATATATATATATATATATATATATATATATTAACTTATATATTCACTCTATATCGCCCTGTTTCTCTCCCGCTCCCGCTCTCTCTCTCTCTCTCTCTCTCTCTCTCTCTCTCTCTGTGTATCTTTATCAACTTATACAACCTCTTTATATATCACTTTCTTTCTCATCTGTTGTCACTAACTCTGTCCTTGTTCACTCACTCTAGATCTACCTATCTATCTATCTATCTATCTCAGTCTGTTCATATCTATCTATCTACCTATCTATCTATCTCTTTTTCTCTTTCTATCTATCTCTCTCTCTCTCTGTATATATATATATATATATATATATATATATATATATATATATATATATATATATATATATATCCATCCATCTATCTAGCTAGCTAGCTAGATTGCTATCCATCTATCAATCTATCTCCTTTTCTCTTTCTATCTATCTATATATCTATCTCTTTTTCTTTATCTATCTATCTATCTCTTTTTCTTTATCTATCTATCTATCTCTATTTCTTTATCTATCTATCTATCTCTATTTCTTTATCTATCTATCTATCTATCTCTTTTTCTTTATCTATCTATCTATCTATCTCTTTTTCTTTATCTATCTATCTATCTATCTCTTTTTCTTTATCTATCTATCTATCTATCTCTTTTTCTCTTTCTATCTATCTATCTATCTATCTATCTATCTATCTATCTGTCGCTCTCTACGGTGCATATGATTCGCCGGCTCTCCGCGTCGAAGCTTTGTGTCCGTGTGATCGAAGCATAGGCCTCGCAGTGTTTACGTTCCGATCTCTGAAACGGAGACGACACCGCCGCCGCCGCGTAACAACAATCGGCTCGTCTTGGAAGAAGCGAAGGACTTTTCCCCGTCTTTTGAAACAAGGAGAACTGGTGAATCTTCCCCGAAAGCGGAGCCACAACTGCATCGTATACCGAAAGATAAACACCTACAACAATCCACACCAGACAGCACACATAAACGTTCCATTAAAACACAAACACAAATAACTATACACACACACACACAGACATACACATATACACACACACATATATATGGTAGTATAAATATATACTCACTACACAGAAACGTTTCTGCTAAACTCTATTGAAGTAAATACTGAAACAGAAATATATACTCTATATATTACAGTATAATATATCTATATATATATATATATATATATATATATATATATATATATATAAAAATAGGAATATATACATATATACATACATACCTATATAACTATATATATATATATATATATACAAATTTCTAGGAGCAGAGATATATATGCATACATAGTAAGACATATATATATATATATATATATATATATATATAAGTATATACCATATCAAATATATTTAATCAAGTGTGACTAAAATATATAATTTGCATATATATATATATATAATTTGCATATATATATATATAATTTGCATATATATATATAGATATATAATTTGCATATATATATATATATATATATATATATATATATATATGACAACTTATTACATATAACAAGAAATCAAATTTTAAAAAATATAACTATTATATATATATATATATATATATATAATATATATATAAATATATATATATATATTGTTAGAAAAAGAGTGTGTCAGGGAGAGGGTCAGTGTTTTCCGAAACACGCGCATAACAGTCCGAATCTGCAAGATCAACAGATTAATATTTTTTAAGTGGATATTGTATTGTTGACGACAGGACCCACTCTCTAAACGAGGCATGTGAAAATAATACAGGCGAATACGTATATATATATATATATATATATATATATAATTATATATAAACGTGACTCTCTGAAAAAATTGTAAAGCCAAAGAAAAGTCAAAGATTCAATTTAAAAAAAAAACATTGAAACTGGGATATTCTACCATTCGGACCATTCTTGAAGACATTTTTTGGCACCAAGAACGTGTTCATTAAATCCGTGATTTGAAAAACTACCATTCACAGGTAAGTTAAAGTTTTTTTACTCGCATACATGTACTTTAAAAGCATACAAAACCGATAACACCTCTACAACAATACACACGATATATATATATATATATATATATATATATATATATATATATATATATATATATATAGGGTGGGCAAAAATAAGGGTCCTATTTTTAAAAATTCATAACTTTTTTATTTATTGATTTTTTTTATTTTTTTTTTTAGAATAAGTAAAGGACCCCTTCCGAAGCAAGCATGAGCCGTATTAGCCCTAAGGAACGTACCCTCATTTAAAAAACATTATTTTTGCTTAAAAAACTCAAAACAGTGTAAAAAACAATACTTTAGTTTTTGTAAGTTTTAAGAAGTGTTTCTCGGCTAAAATTTGTTTTGTTTATTTCAAAAAATCTCGGAAGGGTCAGTCTACACACACATAAAGTTTGGTGAGTTTAACTTTTATTTTGTGGAAGTTATTCAAATTTAAAGATAGGACCCTTATTTTGGCCCACCCTGTATATATACTAGAAATATACTTGTGACAGGACGGGTAAAATAGACAGAAGTTTCACTCAACTTTGAATTCTCTCACAAAGATTCAAATTAAGACATACTACGACTAAACTTTACCTCTATAATCCTTATTCAAATTTTGCTAAAAATCCGTATAACAATTCTTATTCAAGAAACTATCTAAACGTAAAGGGATCTTAAGAAGAAATTTTAATTCAGGGAATCTGACTTTTTTTGTTGTCTAATGTCTATGGGTCAAAGTTGATGCAAATCTGATATATATATATAATGTTTCAAATGGGATATTGTGGCCATAAAAAAACCTTAGGGTGATATTTATAAATTAATGCCTGAAAACTAAAGGAAATTCGTATCAATCAACACGGTACAGCTTTGTTGATCGGCTTGATTCTGTGGTATGTATTCTTGCAGGGGTGGTCACGTAACGTTAGACAACATCCTTCAGTGAAAATAGTATGGAACCGACTGGATTCGAACCTGGCACACCCACGTCGTCAGTCCGAGTCGTTATCAACTTAACCACCGTCACCTCCTTCATAACTAATATCTATTGTTAAAATTTCATAAAAATCGGATGTTACTGCATTCCCATAAAGGGCTTTCACTTTGTTTAACCTCTTTGTATAAAACAAAATTAAACTAAATAATGCCCACATGTCGACCCTTTACGCATAGCTACTGTGATTAGTTTCCGAGTAAACTCTTGTACACACAAATATATGAACATATCTAACTTCATAGAGATACAGATAAATCAAATAGTTACGGAATTAATAATCCAACGTTTCGTCTTTATTGTTCAAAGACTTTTTCAGATTGTATGTACTTTCTTTTCTTGCTAACACCAATATTAAAAATAAATTAATTCATACACGCACCACATGTTTCGAATTTTGGCATCTATATTTTTCTCGAAAAAAATCACTAACATTTTTTTTCTCACTTCATAGACTCACCACGTTTTTTAAGTTTTAACTTCTGTATTTCTTCACATTGGTTATCGTGAGAAAGTCTTTGAACAACAAAGACGAAACGTTGATTAGTATATACACCATTTTCGGTTTTCCTTTCTGCCTTATATATATATATATAAATAAATAAATAAAAGGTAAAGGTCGCATAGCCTGGACGCGCACGAGTGTCGTTGCCGACATCGCACACTGCCCATGGCCGTAGTGGCGGTGATTTGTTAAGAATCACCGTGTCTAGCATATGGAAGGCGGAGCCCATCCCTCTCCTTTCGCTGCCTTGAACCTTCCCTGGGTTTTAGTCAGGTACTCATTTACTGCTGGGTGGAGAGAGGGAGTTTTCAGACTCGAAAATTCGCATGCCGTGAGTGGGATCGAACCCGGGTCGTCCAGCCCAAAGACAAGTGCTATAACCACTCGTCCTCAGGCCATCCCTGAATATATATGGGGGGGAGGGGCTAAGACGTCCGAATTTTAGTTTAAAACATGACGGGTTCCGGCCTTCGAGTCCGGTGAGCGGTGCTAATAATACATCTCTACGCTGACGATTCTCGTAAAGATGAAACGTATGCGTATGTAGAGAAAAAAAAATCTATAATTAATTATTTGTCGCCCCAAATTATAGG
>OY744553.1:3692170-3699670 GCA_963556195.1 Sepiola atlantica
GGCCAGAGTGTTCACCTTCTCGGTCGCTGGCTTTTCAAACCCCACTTTCCCGGCCTTGGGTCACATCTTACTTGTGGGAAGATAAAACTGGCCTTGTGCCTAACTCCACGTGTGTGTTCCTAAAATACTGAACCATATCGATTCATACGATGTTTTAAAGTTATTTCTCTATATACATTTGTATACGTAAATACTTTTCTAAAAAGACACGTGTTTCGTTGTGTCTACGACTCGTCAGTGTGAGGAAAACAAACGCGATTCGAAACCGGAACCCAAGTAAGCGGCATTCGGTGATCTCCCCAACTGAGCAAAACGAAACCGTTATTGGAGTGGACAAATTGATATCGTATTTAAATGGAATGATTACTTTATTTCTATTATTTACGATACTGGTACACCGAAAGAACACCATTCTTTTCAGGAAAGATCATTGCATTTACGCTAAGTAGAACATCATTATTTCTTACGTATAAACGTATTAATTTCTTTACGTGTTAATGTCACATAAACATACACACCCGCAAGCCCGCACACACACACACACACACACACACACACACACACACACACATATATATATATATATATATATATATATATATATATATATATATAGGCAGCATTTTCTCTTGCAGGCAAGTATTGTTGAATATAAGAGACAACTCGTGTCTAGATATCCTTTGGTAGATCTTTTCAATAGTCCGAATTAGGATCTTAGTTTCGGAGGGGAATTGGCTGATGAATTTGCCATAATTTGGATTTTTCTCCTTTAATATCAGTAATAATATTCTAATTGTTCATAGCTCCAAATATAGTGTCGCACTTCGTACATAATTCCCGCCAAAAACCTTCTATAAATACTAACACATGGTCTGTACCTGATTAACCTCATTCCCCCGAAGATTGACCCAGATGGGTCCGAAAGTACTTGGGAGACAAATCCAAATTATGGTGGTGGCTACTGCTTTTTCTCATGTACACATCATGTCGACCCAATATTTTCACGTACTTGCATGACATTTTTCGTAAAATTATCATCTTGAGGAAGTCTTAAAAATAAAGACGAAACGTTGATGAATATATAAATAAAACATCCTTTTTGGTTTTTCCTTTTTCATTTCCCATATATATATTTATATATTGTCGTGGAAGTTGTTAAACTATTAAAAAAAAAACAACACTTTTTGTTCCAAGTCTTACGTTAAAAAAAATGCTTTGCTTGTAAGTCAATTAACTTTTTACATTCATTACATGAGATTGCTTTTAAGAATTAGCGCTACTCTTTACATTATTTAAAGGAATCTTCAGTTTTTTAACATATTATTATGTTACATATATATATATATATAACTTTCCTCTGATGATAAGATTTTGATCTTTGAAAAGCCTGGCTTAAGGAAAATTTAACTTGAATAAATTGCCTTTTTGCGGAATATACCTAGCTCTGAGCAATTGAATTGAATTTTGATTTGGCTTTTGCTTCTCTAATTCCTTTCCATTCTTCTTCATATATATATATATATATATATATATATATATATATATATACAGTCTTGGAAGTTTCTCAACCATTAAAACTATATTTTAAAAAAAAAATTAAGTCCCAAGTCGTTCAGTGGAAAAATCAGTCATGTAAGTAAATTCAATTTTTTCAGTTATTATATTAGTTTATTTCTAACACTATTTTAAGGGATCATCAGTTGTTTACCATGAAAAACTGTTTCGGGAATTCAAAAACAAGACAGTATTTAATTTCATGGCTTCCCAGCAGAGTTGATCAGACCCCACTTCCCTTAAAAGACAAAACCATAAACGTTCCGTATACTAAACCTAAGTGTTGTCTCGTATAAATGTTTTGCTAACTTATATTAGTTATAAAAAATTAAAAAAGAAAAAGAAAAAAAGTCCTCCTTACCTGTGTTGTTCGTCTGTCGAATAAAATGTATCCGTTACTTACAAAAATGTTGCTGCATTCTAAAGTATGTAGACGAATCCATTAAAAAAATGTTTAAATTATTTATATATATATATATATATATATATATATATATATATATATATATATACCTACACACACATTTTATTTTTATTTTACTTAACTCGAAGTTCTCAGAAATCAAGAAGCGCATTCCCTATACATACATATTCGAATATTCCATTCTCTTTTACTTGTCAAAAATTAAGAACATTTAAATATGTTGTTGTATAACTTTCTTGCGGTCTCTTGGTCTTATCGGAATTTAGGACTAGAAGTAATCTAGTCTGGTGGAGAATCCAGCTAAGTGCTTTTACCTCAGGTAACATTACTTGGAGAATAGCAGCATTCCTCGTATGAGCAAGTGTATAGCCGTGTCGAACATATACATATATATATATATATATATATATATATATATATATATATATATATATATGTAGTCAAAACTCAAGGAGTAAACTCAATAGGTGTTAGGAGTGTTCAAGCTACCAATACTTTATTCCAGAGCAGTTATAAATAGAAATACTTTCCGATAGGATCTTAAAACACGGGATCTTAAAAGTTAAATACTGGTGTTTATCTCAAAGAATTGCGACCGTTTGCTTAATCCCTTAAAACATTTGCAAAACATCTCTCTCTCTATCTATCTATCTATCTATCTATCTATCTATCTATCTATATATATATATATATATATATATATATATATATATATATATATATGTATATATATATGTATATATGTATATATATATATATGTATATATGTATATATATATATATATGTATATATATATGTATATATGTATATATATATATATATATATGTATATATATATGTATATATATATATATATATGTATATATATATATGTATATATATATATATATATATATATATATGTATATATATATATATATATATATGTATATATATATATATATATATATATATATATATATATATATATAATCCGGGTAGTAATCCAAAGCATTTAAACCGGGTTTATAAAAAGTGCTCAATATCAAATAGAGCTTTTATATATAGTTATTTTTATTTACACAGAGATGTACAAAATCTGCGACACTGGCATGTCGATATTATCGATCAACAGCTATTATAAACTGAGATCTCATCAGGCAAAGTAAGAATCCGATCTTAACCTTAGATCATATTTGGAAAAAAATCTGCCTGATGAGATCTCAGTTTATAATAGCTTTTGATCGATAACATCGACATGCCAGTGTCGCAGATTTTGTACATATCTGTATAAATAATCACACACACACACACACACACACACACACACACACATATATATATATATATATATATATATATATATATATATATATATATATATATGTGTGTGTATATATATATATATTTATAGTCATCCACATACATGATCTGTTATTACATAACAGCTCTTCAGTGGGGCTATACAAGCAAGGGGCAAAAAGGGACGGTATAGACAACAGTCGGCGTTCCTCACACTTTGGGGCTATACAAGCAAGGGGCAAAAAGGGACGGTATAGACAACAGTCGGCGTTCCTCACACTTATATATATATATATATATATATATAAGTGTGAGGAACGCCGACTGTTGTCTATACCGTCCCTTTTTGCCCCTTGCTTGTATAGCCCCACTGAAGAGCTGTTATGTAATAACAGATCATGTATGTGGATGACTATAAATATATATATATATACACACACATATATATATATATATATATATATATATATATATATATATATCGCCGTATCTCGGATCAGTGTGAATAGACATGGTAAGGTTTTCTGATTCGAGATTCGAAACCCGACCGCAGATACAGTAGTCAAAGATCTTTGAGCAAAGTCATCTCATACACCACGAAATTAACAGAAATTGTTTGTTTCATATTTGCTTAGATTGCCGGTTCTAATGATATATAAATCATAATCATGAAGTGTAATACATTACGCTCAGTGAAAACGAGTCGGGAGCAAATATAATAATCATGGACGAGCTGTTTTCCTGTCTCTGTGATCCTAATATATATGAAAAGCATCATGCATTTTTGTATATGGCAGAAGCAGTTTCGTTGGCTCTGTTCAGTTGGTTGAGCACTGGGTGTCCAATTTCGAAACTCATTACGTATAGCTACACTAATGAGCCGTATGGATGACGTGTATATATATATATATAATTATTTTTTATTTACACAGACATGTACAAAATCTGCGACACTCGCATGTCGATGTTATCGATCAACAGCTATTACAAACTGAGATCTCACCAGGCAGAGTTAGAATCTGATCTTAACCCTAGATCATATTTGGGAAGAATGAAATGGAAAAAGAAAGAAAAAGAAAAAGGAAGAGAAATTTAAATTTCAAAAATTTAGAGAGTCACGTGGTTGGGACCGTTAAGAATCAAAATAATAAAGTCCAAAACAACAAATAAAAAAAAATTTTTTTTAAATATTAATATGAAATATAAAATATAAAATAAAGTAGAAAAGAAAAGTAAATGAAAATAATGATATATAAAAGCTCTATTGGATATTAAGCACTTTTTATAAACCCGGTTAAAATTCGTTGGATTACTACCCTGTGGATGTTTTACCTGGATTATATATATATATATATATATATATATATATATATATATATATATATATATATATATATATATTATTATTATTCTTATTGCTAGTAGTAGTAGTATTATTAGCAGGATGTTAGACACCGTCTCAGGTGCTATTTTCAGAGACTAAGAGGAGAAGCCTACTAAAAATGCCCTAGCATCCCTGTCAGCATTCCCTGATAGGTGCGCCTTGTGCGATCAAAAAACTGTTTCTCAGATATAAGGTAACGCCTGGGAGGATGGATCTCCTAGGACTGAACAAAACCACACCACAGTCAGCCAGCAACAAGTCCACCGTCAGACTACACACACACACACACACACACACATATATATATATATATATATATATATATATATATATATATATATATATATATATATATGAGAGAGAGAGATTTTAATTTTTTACTTAGAAACAAAATTATTCCGTTAAGACCGGGATTAGACCAATAAAAAACAAGCTCGATGATACTCGATTGAGGGCAATGCAGAGTGCCGGATTGGATATAAGCTGAAAAGAACAAAAATAATAAATTGAAGGGGAGGGGGACTTACTATTTATTTTTCTTTAAAGTATTACATAGCAGCAAGTGTGGATGTCGGCTGTGTTGTTCGGGTGATGATTAAGTATCATTTAATATTTCGAGAAAATCTTCCCTTCGTCAAAAATAGACACCAAAAGGAAAATCTGTCTATGCGCAGAATTCGCCAAAATGGATGCAAGAGAATAGGGTTGGAACACCCTATTTTTTACGAAAACGAAAGTTTTCAATTGTTTTACGCAAAGTAAAATCCACTGAGAGTGGAGCCTATATATATATATATATATATATATATATATATATATATATATATATATATATATATATATATATATATATATAATGGAATAAACGATAAGAAAATCAACAACTAGCAAAAATAAACTCAAAAACACATACTGAATAGTCCTACCAAAATATTTCAATTGTTAAAATACAATCATCATCAGTTGGTAGCAGAACTTTAATATATATATATATATATATATATATATATATTATTTTTACCTACCAACGCTAGCGTTTTGAGCCTTCGCTCTCATCAGTGCAGGGATGATAATCTCGGACGATCGCACGGTTCGAACCCCTGCTACAGAATCAACCTAGTCTCCGTAAGCAAGCGCTGTAACAATTAAGACACGAGACATTACCACATTCAAGAAGAGAATTTAAGTTCTATCAATGTGAAGGGCGACATTTGCACTCCGATAAATCGCAAAAAAATGTACTTTCATTAAAGCTTTCTAACCCCCCCCCCTCCCCAAGAAAAAATAACTTCTTTGGTTTCTAACATCCATGCGAAAATCGAGTCTGTATCAAAATATCAGAGTGACAGGTTCGATCCAAGATATTTTATAACCTTTCAGGATGGCCCTTCGGAGGTGCAGGAGTATTACTACCATTCTATAACGGACTTTGTGTCACACGCATGCACCGTTTGTGGGAAGAACTGTAAACACAACCGCTCGCAGATAAATAAGTAAACATCGTATGTATCAGCATGTTACGACCTTTTTGGACCGGCTCGATTCCGTTGCCGGCCTTGCTCGCGCCACTACTTTCTAGAAGCAGCTATACACAGGGAGTGACCACGTTTAGATCGCCAATATCTATAAGTGGCCGAAACTATAGTATAATTAACAGCAGCAAAAGAAGAAACAAAAACAAATATACAACAAATAACGTTTACCAAACGCAAGAAAATTTACATTTCTCCCTATCTGTATAAGTTTCAAGTACGAATACTGATTGAAAGATTTATAATTTATAAATGTGTTTTCGTCACACTTAATCCATGGCAAAAAGGCATCTACCAAAATGGTGGTCGATTATTTTGGTATGTGGTCGCTAATTCCAAGTTTAAAAGATAGTTACAAAAAAAAACCCGTTAGTGAAACTGTAAACCTTAGTCCTGACGGATTAGGGTACGCTTTTTTGTGATCTGTTCAGTCTGAAATTAGCGACCACCTCTCGCTTAGAATCGACCGCCACAGTGAAGATAACAAATTCATGTATGCTAAATCTTACAATCAGTATTGCGATTTGAAACTTATACGGATAGAGATAAAACTAAATTTTCTTGCGTTTTGTAACAGTTATTTGTTGTCCACCCCTTTTTTGCTTTGGTAGATACACTTTTGGCCATAAGTGAAAGCATTGATAAGAGACCGGCAGGGTTCGAACCTGGCACGCCCAGGTCGTCAGTTTACGACGGTATCCACTTCACACGACCACCTCCTGAGAGATAATTAAAAATACGTCTTGGGCGGATTTATTTTTTAACCAATTGAATAAAAAGAAACGTTTTTTTTTCATATAGCTTTACTTTCTTCTTATTATGTTAAGCTTTCTCAGTTGAAACGAGTTGAAACTAAAATATGCAGTGGTCGTCGAGATGCGCTTTCGCAACTTTAATGCTTTGACTAGAAATATGAATGCAGTTAAGTGGGTTTTGACTCTTCATAGTTGTAGTAGTAATAGTTGTGTCTTCTTGTTCTTTTGATTTCACTTCTTCGTCTCATCCTTCTTCTTATTGTTCTTACCTTTTTCTTCTTTTTTTTCTTCTTCTTCTTCTTCTTCTTCTGTTTCTTCTTTTTAATCTCTTCCTTCTTTTTTCTTTTTCTTTCTGCTTCTTTTTTCTTCTTCTTCTTCTTCTTTTTTCTTCTTCTTATTTTTCTTCTTCTTCTGTTTCTTCTTCTTACCTTTTTCTTCTTCTTTTTTCTTCTTCTTCTTTTTCTTCTTCTTCTTCTGTTTCTTCTTTTTCTTTTTCTGCTTTTCTTCTTCTTTTTCATCTTTTTCTTTTTCTTCTTTTTCTTCTTTTTCTTCTTTTTCTTCTTTTTCTT
>OY744553.1:3704670-3719670 GCA_963556195.1 Sepiola atlantica
CGTCCGCGGCGGCGGCGGCTTAACGTCTACTTTACATGATGCCATGTATTGGATGGCTTTCTAAACAATCCTGTCTCTGCGCATGTCTTTATTTATTCCCCTTTTCTAGCAAATCAATTCTCATCACTTCCTTCGAAGTTTTCATTGGTTTCCCCTCTCTCAACTGACCATGCTACTTCAACTGTTCTACATCTAACTCAAGCACCCCCGTCTAGTATTTCACCATTAACGCCCGTTTTACATGCTGACATGTGTTGGACGTCGTTCATTAATTGACAAGCAAACGAACTTATCTTTAGCCATCACTTTCGTTCTTTCTCTCCAATAATTCCTTGTCATTTCTTCCAATTTAATCCATAAGTTTTCCCCTGCCAACAGATCCTGCTACCTCAACTGTTCTACATTAACAAGGCCAAGCGCGCTCATCACTATTTTCATCATAATATTCAATTTCACGTCTGTTTTACATGCTGCCATGTGTTGGGTGGTTTTTATTAATTGACTTGTAAACTAAGTTATATCTGACCAGGTCTTTATTGATCCTTCTATCTCTTAACTTTACCTATATTTTTTCTTACGATGTTTCCCTTGACCATCCCCTGCCAACTAAAAAAAACATATGAAGTTGTGAGCAATTTGAGAAAATGGGGGGAAATAAAGACCTGGGCAGAGATAAATTAGTTTGGCATTGCATGTTTTAACGCCGCAGAACATATGTGAGCATGTGAAACAAACATTAAACTGATGATGCTGATGAGAGCCGACGACGATGACGATGACAAGGATTATAACGAGGACGACGATGATGACGACAATGATGATGATAATGATGATGATGAAAACGACGACGATGACGATGACGACGACGTTGACGACGACGACGATGACGTCGACAATGACGACGACGACAACGATGACGACGATGACGACGATGACGATGACGACGACGATGACGTCGACGATGATGATGATGACGACGACCACGATGACGATGACGATGACGACGACGATGATGATGATGATGACGACGACCACGATGATGATAATGATGACGACTACGACGGCGACGACAACAACAATAAAAAGATGATTAAGATGATGATGATGATGAGAGAAAGAGAGAGAGACAGGGAAAGGAAAAAAGAGGAAAAAAAGGCGGAGACGAGAAGAGAAGGGCAGATGAGTTATGCGTTTATTTGCCGCACACACGCACACTTTCATACACACAGTAATAAAAAATATTGTCCTCACAAACACATTTCCACTGTTGTAAGACTTCCGGTGTGTTGAACATGTGTCAGCTAAACTCAATGTAAACATTTACATGTGTTTATATACACTCATCTCTTACCTCTATGTGAATAAATGTATTTGTTTAGCCATAACATTATTTTTTCATGAAACCGCTCCAAGTAAGGCATGAATCCACTTGATGTGAAGAGCTGAAACTAGTCAATGACCCAGAAAACAACAATTTTTGCCCCTTTGTCAGAAACATCGTTCAGGCAATGTGAGAACTAAAAGACAAAATAAGAGAAACGAGAGTTACTGGGCTGCCGAAAGAAAACCCAAGTATGTCACTTTCTACTCTCCGTTACAAGTCTTCCACTTGCTTATGATAAGTATTATTTTATTTAATATACCAGTTGTGTTGCCGGTAGTGTATTAACTTGGAATTTGTTTTACTTTTAGTTTTGTTCCAATCAAAGGGAAGTAAATATATATCGAGGAATAAAGAAGTACGTCCTTTTTAAAATGAGTGGGAATTTAAAAATAATTCTGACAAGAACACAGTATTTTCTTAAAGTAATTGAATCGAATGATTATATATTCTTCTAAACATCCTATTTCAACGACCTACAAAAAAGGTAAAAGAGTAGAATGAAATCTTATTTTTTTGGCAGAATAATACTGCTGTCAAATAAACTGTTACCTATGTTATCAAAACATTTTACAATTTTGAACTGATTTTTGAATTCGAAAGACTGTTTCGTAAAAAAAAACATTCTTTTCATGTCACAAATGCGGTAAATATTTTCAAATATTGTACTCGTATGTTTTTTTGACAAAATTCATGATCTTGAAAAAGTTTTAAAATAAGAACGATACGTTCATGAGTATATGAATATTTTTTTTTTTCTTTTTTCATTTATAACACGTTAAAATATTATTTCCATTATATATATATATATATTATCTCGGAAGTTTCTCAACCATTAAAACTATATTTACAAAAAAAAAAAAAGAACTTTTTTCAACATTTACTTATTATTTTGTTGTTTTACCATTTTATAATTTTATATAACGCGTTTCAAGCGGTGGTCCGCTTTCATCAGATATGAAAATGGATTTTCATATCTGATGAAAGCGGACCACCGCTTGAAACGCGTTATATAAAATTATAAAATGGTAAAACAACAAAATAATAAATAAATGTTGAAAAAAACATTCTACAAATGTTGGTAGCCTTACTCCTTTACATATATACTGCACTACTCTCTTTTCTCTCTCTCTCTCTCTCTCTCTCTCTCTATATATATATATATATATATATATATATATATATATATACTTTCACAGATAACTGGAATAAATACATTGAAAACATTGCCAGAGCTGCTGCAAAGAAGGTGGGCTCCCTCTACCGTGCCAGTAAACTTCTCACACCTGACATTATCCTGTATCTCTACAAAGCCACTATCCGCCCATGCATGAAGTACTGTTGCCACATCTTGGTTGGTGCATCATCCGCTAGTCTCTCCCTTTTAGACAAGATCCAGAAAAGAGTCGCCAACTTGATAGGTCCTTCACTATCAACCAAGCTCGTGCCCCTGTCTCACCGCCGCAATGTTGCTTCCTTGTGCCTGTTTTAAAAATACTTCAATGGATTGTGCTCCGATGAACTTGCTGCTCTGGTGCTACCACGACGCAAATTCACTAGACCAACCCAACAATCTGCCAAATCCCATCCATACACTGTGGAGGTCCCCAGATGCCGAAGAGCTTTCTACTCTAAAAGCTGCTTTCCTCGTGCTGCCGGACTGTGGAACTCCCCTCTGCTCCCTGCTTTCCTGACGTTACTGACATGCAGAAATTTAAAACTGATGTAAACAGACATCTCGTTGCGCAGCTCTTAATTTACGTTGCCCCCCCCCCCGAAGCCTTCACCCTTTTTACTCTGCCTTGTTTGGGATGAACTATAATATATATATATATATATATATATATATATATATATATATATATACATACCTAACTGTATATCAATGTAGATATTCTCAACTTCGCTTAATCAAATGTAAATAGGATTATTAAGCAAATAAACCTTTCCCTCGTTTTAGACGATCGTAATTTAAACAGGGAAAACGAAGTTGTTAAGGAAAATTAGATAAATTTAATTAAATAGTATGTTGAGGAAAACATCACCGTGTTAATATAATTTCGAAAGAAGACTATAATTTTCGATTCGTTGAACATCGGGGGAATCGTGCATTTTGAACTCGCGCCAAATATTGGCGCCATCAACGCTGAACGTTACTGCAAGCCACTCGATCAACCCTACGATAAGCCGGTTGAAAAATATCCAAATATTGTTCCTAGAAATCTCGCTTTGATTCAACAAACCTTTTTTCTACTCTCAGTATATCGTTTGCTTTTTGAGAAAGAGTGTGTTTCTCACGAAATATCAGAAAAATATCCAAATATTGCTCCTAGAAATCTTGTTTTCCTTTTCTACTCTCAGCATCTCAGTCCTGACGCAAACCTCAACGTTTCTGCTATGCAAATAACAATCACGTTTGCTTTTTTTAGAAGGGGTGTTTTTCTCACGAAATATCAGAAAAATATCAAAATATTGTTCTTAGAAATCTATTTTTGTTTCAATAAACCTATTTTTCTAATCTCAGTGTCTCAATCCTGACGCAATCCTCCGCGTTTTTTCTATGCAAATGACAAGCACGTTTGCTTTTTGAGAAAGAATGAGGTTCTCACGAAATATCAGAAAAACATACGAATATTGTTCTTAGAAGTCTATCCTGGTTTCAACAAATCTTTATTCTACTCTCAGTATCTCACTCCTGACGCAATCCCCCACGTTTCTTCTATGCAAATGACAAGCACGTTTGTTTTTTTGAGAAAGAGTGATTTTCTTCACGAAATATCAAGTAAATATACTCTCTCAGAATCTATTAACAATAAGTGAAAGGTTTACTGCTGACAATAAGCAAAATCCCATCCATTAATTGTGGAGGTCCTCAAATGTCGGAGAGCCGTCTACTCCAATAGCTTTTTTTCTTGAGTTGCCGGCCTTAGGGGCTCCCTTCTGTTCTCTGTTTCCCTGTCTGTACCGACATGCAGAAATTTAAAACTAATGTGAACAAGCATCTCGCTGCACAGCTCCCAATTTAGGATGACCCCCAACTCTCTTTAAACTTTCACTCCAGTTCTCAGAATATCCTTACGTCTACAGTGGCAAACTTCCTTGTTTAAGATGAACTATGTAAAAATAAAAAAAGTATGGGAAAGATTTACTGACTCTAACCTAAACCCTAACCTTAACCCTAACCCTAACACTAACACTAACACTAACACTAACCCTAACCCTAACACTAAATCAGTGTTACTCTAAACCCTAAACTTAAACCTAACCTAACATAACCCTAACACTAAAACTAACACTAACCAATGTTACCTTACATAACCTTACCCTAACCTTACCTTAACCTTACCCTAACCTTACCCTAAGCCTAACAATAACCCTTACCCTATCACTAACTCTAACCCTAACATTAACCCTTACCCTAACTCTAACCCTACTCTAACCCTTACCCTAACCCCTAACCCTAACCCTTATCTTATACCCTATACCTAACCCTAACACTTACACTAACCAGTGTTACCCTAAAATAACCCTACCTCTTACCATAACTTAAACCCTAACCCTAACTCTAACACTAAATCAGTGTTACCCTAACCTTAACCCTAACCCTAAACCTAAACCTAAACCTAATCTAACCTAACTCTAACACTAACACTAACCAATGTTACCTTACCCTAACCTTACCCTAACCTTACCCTAAGCCTAACAACTTACCCTACCTTACTAAGCCTAACCTTACACTAACACTAACTCTAACCCTAACCCTAACCCTAACCCTAACCCTAACCCTTACCCTTACCCTATACCCTAAACCTAACCCTAACCGTAACACTAACACTAACCAGTGTTACCATAAAATAACCCTATATCTTACCATAACTTTAACCCTAACCCTCAACCCTAAATTTAAACCTAACCCTAACTCTAAACTAACACAAAAAAGAAACGATTCTACAGTTAGAATAGTTTCTTTATTGTTCATACATTATTCGAGTTTTATCCACTGTTTGCCTTCTTTTTCAACCCATCTTTTTCACTTCCTGCTTCCATTCCCCTCTCGCTATCCCCTTTCTGTCGTCTGTTCCTAATCTTGTAATTATTTGCACATCATTTTAATTCTCCCATCACTTCAGATAAAGTGTGCACAGTGACACGCAAGATAGCACTACCATCAGAGTTTTAGCTGTATATTAAATCATCTGCTAGTTGTTTCGTCAGTATTTGTTATATATATATATATATATATATATATATATAATATTATAATATAAAATGAAGTAATAAAATAAGGTGTCAATCAAATTCTATTAGAATTCAAAGTTCAAGCAAAGTATCCTTAAGTCCTTAGCTCATGAGTTTTATATATATATATATATATATATATATATATATATATATATATATATAATGAATATAATGAAATTTATGGAAATAATATTCCAATGCGATGAAAAATGAAAAAAATGTGAATGCAAAATTGTGTAGTTGCCCCCCCCCAAAAAAAATAACAAACACTCATTAAATTTCATAATCGTACTTTTTATTTCTTTATTATTCTCTCCATTAACACATTTAAAAAAAATTCAATCGGAGATAATTATTAAAATAATGAAACAAGTTTATTAGTTTATTAACTAACCTAACCCTGACCCTGACCCTGACCCTAACCCTAACTTTTTGCATTGTATTTACTTTTTAGAATTTGATTTTGTCTTTTCGACGGTTTCCTAATCGAACTAATAAAAACGTATAACATTTCAGGAGAAAACCTCCTTTCCAAAAAACAAAAAATTCTTTCTATTTACAAAGAAGAAACGTTCAAAACTGGCTGTTTTATTTAGATGCAAAGTTCGCAGAAAATAGTAGATTCAGCAGAAAATTGATATTTAAATATTTTATTTATTTATTTATTTACGTTTTGTGTCATTTATGGTATTAAGAAAAGCTTAATGTCCGATTCTTTCCAAGGAGAAAACACGGAAAGCATGCCTCCGAAACAATCTTAAAGCAGTTGGCTATGGTAAACAAACGTCGACAAGCAGAGAAAGTTAATAGCAGTCCAAAAAAGAGGATTTGGCTTCCGCGAAACTGAAAGTCGATCTTCGGAGTAACATGAACGAGATAGGTATCTACAGGGACAATGGTTTCGGCTGCTTAATAACCATGGCACTTGTGTAAATATTATTACTAACAATAGATAACATCGACCAAAAAGTACAGAAAATTCTGTGGATCAGCTTTTAACACTTCAGATAGGTATCTACAGGGGCAATGGTTTCGGTTGCTAATAACCATGGCACTTGTGTAAATATTATTACTAACAATAGATAACATCGACCAAAAAGTACAGAAAATTCTGTGGATCAGCTTTTAACACTTCAGATAGGTATCTACAGGGGCAATCGTTTCGGCTGCTTAATAACCATGGCACTTGTGTAAATATTATTACTAACAATAGATAACATCGACCAAAAAGTACAGAAAATTCTGTGGATCAGCTTTTAACACTTCAGATAGGTATCTACAGGGGCAATGGTTTAGGCTGCTTAATAATCATGGCACTTGTGTAAATATTATTACTAATAATAGATAACATCGGCCAAAAAGTACAGACAATTCTGGGGATCAGCTTTTAACATTTCAGATAGGTATCTACAGGGACAATGGTTTCGGCTGCTTAATAATCATGGCACTTGTGTAAATATTATTACTAACAATAGATAACATCGACCAAAAAGTATAGAAAATTCTGCGGATCAGCTTTTAACACTTCAGATAGGTATCTACAGGGGCAATGGTTTCGGCTGCTTAATAACTTCTGTAGGGTCTGTGTTCACGCCAGATCGTTGAACGTCGGGCGTGTGATTCCTTGAGTCAATCTATTTCCCCGGGCAACGTCGGGACACGGGTCAGCTTGTATTTACATAAAATCCACAAATCTTAAACACGTATTAAAAGTGTCTCCTTCAACAAACGCTTTCGAGGCGCCTCGTCTAGTTAATATTTTACCGCCTTTCGCAGCGTTCCCGATGTGCCAATCACTGCGGTACGCCTGTGCATCTGGAGTTGACATATTCTGCTGATTTTAATATTGAGATCAATATAGTTGGCTAAAATATGATGCTCTTTCGTGAATATATTTTTGGCAGATGGCTTTGTCATGTCTACGGGTAAGCAGGTATTCTTCTCCAGCACTTCAATAATGTTAGCGTTATCAAACATTGTCTGTGCATTCATATATTAATAGGTTAATACCCTACAATTTTTTTAACATATTCTACCCCAAACAAGGCAGGCCGCAACTGTAAACGTAAGCGGCTACTGAGAATTAGGGTGTTGGTTTCGGGTGTCATCCTAAGTTGGGAGCTCTGCAGCGAGATGTCTGTTTACATAAGTTTTAAATCCCTGCATGTCTGTACAGTCGGGGTAACAGGGAGCAGGGAGAGAGTTCCAGATACCGGCTACACGATGAAAGAAGCTATTGAAGTAAAAGGCTGTCCGAAATCTGGGGGCCTCCAAAGTAAATGGATGGGATTTAGCTGGTTGTTGAGTTGGTATAAACAATCAGCTAAATCCCATCCATTCAAATTAGTCCGACAGTGGCTTTGGTGCTGTCGGACTGAGGTATGTTGTGTCTAGTACGAGGAGGTCCACCCTCCCAGGCTTTACCTTTTCTTTGAGATGGAGTTAGTTTATGGCTAATCGGATGAGGCGCACCTACCTGGGAATGACGACAGGGCTGCTAAGGCATTTAGTGTAGGCCTAAGTGCGTTTAACCTAGTACGCTGACGTCTCAAAACGACACGTGACCTTGAGGAGGTTAAATTATATAGGCTACCACCCTAAGTGTGGCGTACTTCTTTTTCTGGTCCTTGGATTTGGACTAGAGTGCTCGCGGTCCTCGGTTTACAATCCTCCCGGGCATTATCATCTTTCTTTGGAAACGGCAAAAGGGTTACAACTCTTCTATACTCCCTTAGAAACGGGAATGGTTTGTCACCAATTGCCTACGCCCGGCAGTGGTCCCCAACCGGTGGGCCGCGGACCGGTGCCGGTCCGTAGACCAATTGGTACCGGGCTGCGTACTGAAAAGTACGTTTGAAACAACAACTCTGCCGGTGTTCTGGAATAAAGTCTTGGCAGAATACCCTAAGATCGCCACTACAGCACTTAAAGCCTTGTTGCCATTTCCGACAACTTATCTGTGTGAAGCGGGGTTTTCTGCAGTAACAGCAACTAAAACAAAATATCGGAATAAACTAGACATAAGCAACACACTCCGGGTGTCATTGTCTCCTATTGCTCCCAGATGGGACCGTCTGATTGCAAAGAAACAAGCTCAAAGTTCTCATTGACTTGGTGTTCTAGTAATGTTAAAATGTTCATGCACTTTATATTCGTTTTTCTGGTGTACCTGTATTTTATTTTGAAAGGAATGTTTAAAGTAAATTTTTAATGTAAACTTTTTAATGATATATTTATTATTATTTCGAGGCTTTTATTTTCATGTTATGTTGTTGGTACGATGCTACATGTAAGTTGCAAGTAAACAATCTACCCCCGGGCCGCGGTAAAATTGTCTAACGCTTACCGGTCCGCGGCAACAAAAAAGTTGAGGACCGTAGGCCCTACGGTATCCCCCCCCCCCGAAAGAATGCCTACGGGTACGATACATGCAATTGGCATGGTCACTCAATACATGCCCTTTTTACAGACGTGTGTCACGCTCTTTATCTATGAGCGGACCGTTCGAGATAGCATGTGTTTTTCTGCAACTCTTTATATAATATAAGCGGTGTTAAGCGTTTGTAGCAGTTACATGAGTTCACTATTTTCTATAGGGCTACATGACCGGCAGTGAAATGTGATTCGACTTCGATATCATTTACCTATTGCCTCTTCACGGCACAAGATTCACGCGCGAACACAAACCACGTTAGGAACTGAGATCTCCAGTCCCGGTTTTACTTTTAAACAGGCAAGACGAAATAACGTTATCCTGGAGTACCGCAACCAGGTTTTGTAGAGGCGCATGAATATATTTTTGTTTATTAGTATTATATTCTAATATTATAGCGTTTTCTAATTAGTGTTTTTTGATGAAATTAGGATATTACCAGCGTCAACTTTAATACTAGCGATATAATTCTAAGATATGATTACCGACCAAACCACCTTTTACTATGGGTGTTATCTGATGGTCCTCGAATGTATGTCGGACACCAACGATTATAGATGATTCATTGGTCAATTCCCCATGGAAACAAAGACCGTGATTCGCTCAATAGAAAGGGTCCTTTCAAAGATATCCAGACATCAGTTGTCTGTCATATTCATCGATATTTGTTTTAAAGAGAAAATGCTGCCTACACACACACACACACACACACACACACACACATATATATATATATATATATATATATATATATATATATATATATATATATATGTAAATTATAACTAAAAGGTAAACTTTTAGAGAGTTGGACCTATTGTGAAATAAGGAAAGCTCAATATACTGGATAGAGCAAAAATATAGTACGTCAATGAAAATTAATAAGACCTGCAAATGGAAGCAAATCGGTATTTTCAGTTGTTAAAAACAAGGAGCAGTTTAGTTAATAAAAACATTTATTTTTCATCTCTTTCTTTCCTTAAACCAGGCTTTTCAAAGATTAAAATCTGATCATCAGAGGAAAAATTATGATTGATAAGTTGACAGGATAGGGCTGTCAAAGTTCCAAATTTGTAAAAGTTTTCTTTTAAAATTAAAAAATTAAAAAAATTAAAAAAAAAAATTTTTTAAGTTCAAACGGGCAGTGGAACCACCAATAACGAAATCCAAAAAACGTGGGGCTCAGAAATATTGGTTTTTTATTATTATTATTGTTATAATTAATGTTAGTTGATAGGCAAATTACCATATCATACGGTAGTCCTAAGGGTAATTTATTATTATTATTATTATTATTATTAATATTATTATTAATATTATTTATTTATTTATTTATGTATATATTAGTGAAATTTAAGCTGAATTATTTCTACACGTGATTATTGGGGAAATGGTCGTTTGATCAGTACCATTGGAGAGCCATGAATATTATAACTGTCCTGTTTTTAAATCTCCGAAACAGTTACATGGTAAACTCCTGATGATCCCCGTTTTAATATTTCACGCTGAAGTTAAGGTCCCCTGTTTTTGTTTCACTGTTAGATACTTGAACCCCCTTTTTGATTCATGAATTTTCCAACGAATGTTAAGTCTGCGATATCTTGGATTTAGTTAGTTTCTCTAGGAATTTAAACTGCATTTTACTTCTTTTTTTCTTTTGTTTAAAATAACTCAAAGATTCTTTAGACTATATATATATATATATATATATATATATATATATATATATATATATATATATATTGAGAGAGAAAGAGAGAGTGAAAGAGAGATAGAGAGAAAGAGAGAGAAAAAGAAAAAGTAAGGCAGATTAATTCTCATACTCTTGTTTCACCCGAAATTTGATTTAGTTTGGTTGTTTTGTTTCACGCCAATGGTCGTTGCCATCGAGAAATCAACGGTAATCGGCTGTTGCGGTAATGCAAAGTAATTTCCAAACGTTCTCGAAAAGGGTTGAAGAGTAATAGAATCTAGAGAAACTTGGTGTCACACAGATCCCACGGAACACCACCGGTTAGTATCAGTGAGTAATCTCTGATGAAGACCTGTGTGAGAACTCCTACTAGGTACAATAATAATAATAATAATAATAATAATATTAATAATAATAATAATAATAATAATAATAATAATAATAATAATAATAATAGAAGAAGAAGAAACAAAAGAATAAAGTTTAGGGTAAGGGTTAGGGTTAGTGTAAGGGCTAGGGTTAGAAGCAGAAACAGAAAAAGAAGGATACTTATTCCACTTAACGAACGACTTTTACTTTCCTCGTGACTATATTTGTATTACTCGAATGTAATTCTCGTCTGGCCAAGCTGCACGAATATGTAAAAAAACATACAAGTATTGAATAACATCTACGCGTAAATTGCGTTCCTTGCAATAAGATGTAAATATGTTTTTATAACTAGAATATCACACCACGTCCATAACACGTGGTGAGGTACTGTCATTACAAAAAACTCCGGTGGGAAATGAAAAAGATTCCGCGCTGAATTTTATTACGACTCATCCGATAAACAAGTTGACAAAAACGTCCGTCGGCATATTGGCACGCACTCTAACGAATCGTGGGACCGTCTATAATATATTTATATATATATATATATATATATATATATATATATATATATATATATATATATATAGTACATGTATTGTATTAGTTTCTGTAGATGTAAATCCGTTGAAACTCAAGTGTTTATAAAAAGTGTCCAATAACAAGTAGAACTGTTTTTAAGTATACATTTTTATTTATACAAACATTATTGGTTACATATGTGCATACATGTTTCGGTTGTACTCTTCACAGAGAGTCAACCTCTTCAGACCAAAGAAGACAGGGAAAGTTTTCCAAATGGTTTTTCAATTCCATCTCACTTCTCTGTCTTCTTTGATCTGAAAAGGTTGACTCTCTGTGAAGAGCACATCCGAAACATGTATGCACATATGTAACCAATAATGCCTATATATTTGAAGAGTTCGAACGCGATAAATTCAATTCATTTAAATTGAGACCTTAAACAATAAAAACACGAATATATTAAATCTACACTTCGAATAAAAGCTGATTTTAATTGAAATCAAAAAGTAAGTATTTCATATTATGCAACATATAGTTTTGGGGTGTCGTCGATGGTGAAATGCAACACTTTGTGTACGGACAGTTTCATGATTTTGAACATGGCGTTTATCGCGTTTTGCCTTCATATATATATGTATATATATATATATATATGTATATATATATATATATATATATATATGTATGTAAAAATAAAAATGGAATAAAGAATAAGCAATTCAACAACTAACAAAAATAAACTCAAAAACTCATGTTGTAAAGTTCCACCGAGATATTTCGGCCGTAGATACGACCATTTTCGATCAGTTTATAAACTTTATTTCAAAACGGAAAAGTTTTCAAATTTATACAGAGAATGCGATTGGAAGAAAATGTCACGTGCAGAGAACAACAAAACGGGGAGAAAAAGGAATGCGAGGAATGTTATGAAAAGAGAAAGAAAAAGAAGATGAAGAAGAGGAAGAAGAAGAAAGAGCTGCACGTGACATTTTCTTCCAATCGCATTCTCTGTATAAATTTGAAAACTTTTCCGTTTTGAAATAAAGTTTATTAACTGATCGAAAATGGTGGTATCTACGACCGAAATATCTCGGTGGAACTTTACAAGATGGGTTTTTGAGTTTATTTTTGTTAGTTGTTGAATTGCTTATTCTTTATTCCATTTTTATTTTTACATATTGTCTGAAACATTGTTTCTTTTTTCCCCATATATATGTATGTATATATATATACCCTCAATCTTCGTTTGTTGAACATTACTTAGACGAATAGGTTACAGATACCACACTTTGATCTTGACGATCGGTGCCTGTGTTATTTACCTGCGTTCCCATCCTAGCCATCCTGAGGAGCTGTCATATAACGAAACAATCTATTTATGGATTGAGCATTATGAGAAGTGAAATCGCCATCTTTCATTAGCGATAATGCAGAGCTATACATAAAAGAAATTGAGCACTTTTCGGCTGCTCATGTTGTTTATTTAAATTCCCTTTCTCACAAGTGTTGATGGTATAGTAGATCAAAGCTGGAACAGTAAAAAAAATCGACCGTGTGTTAAGCTCAGCTTGAAGCACGTCCAGGTGTAGCCAGACTGAAGTGCTGTGATACAGCGATACAGTCTCTGTGGATGACGATGTATATGCAACCCTAACGCCTTCGTGGGTGTAGCATTCTGGTATGGGAAATCGCCAATTTAGCCCCCCTGAATAGTGACGTCATGATATAGTGTGAAAGATTAAAATACGTTTTAGTCAGCCGTGACCCGCAGATGTGAATTCGAGATGTAATTAAAAAGAAACAGATGAAGATTTAATTCCTAAACGAGTTGATAGCGACTAGTCTGCCCACGCTGCCCCCTTTCTATGTCACTAAATAGTTAAGAAGAACTATTTTGGCCTCTCCCTATTGAATGTGAATGTGTGACATTCATTCTAATGACGAGAAATCTCTCCAAAATAAAGACCCATTTAAACTCTATAATTCTCCGTCGCTTTTCGCCTTTTACTCTCTGTGCATAAAAGTACTTGATTTCAGACACACTACGATGATGATGATGATGATGATGCTGATGATGACGATGATGATGACGACGATGATGATGATGACAATGATGATGATGACGATGATGACGATGACGATGATGATGATAATGACGATGATGACGATGATGATGACGACGATGACGACGATGATGACGATGATGATGACGATGATGATGATGATGATGACGATGATGACGACGACGATGATGATGATGATGATGATGATGATGATGATGATGACGCAGACGATGACGATGATGATGACAACGACGGGATGATGATGATGACTATGATGACGACGACGGGATGATGATGATGATGATGATGACGATGATGATTTGCAGCATCAGCAGCAGCAGCAGTCTACTTCAGCATGATTGTTTTTAAGTCTAATGTTAAGAAGGTTTTGTTGAGCCGTTCTCTTAATTGATCAAATTCTGGTAAGATCAAATCCATAGTCTGCACGCCCCATCGTGTTAGCCTCACCATTCACCTGACACGAACCATTAACCCTTGTCTTAGAGTGACATTTGAACCTTGGTAAGCACTGACTTGTCAATAAAAAAAATGTACATATGGTTTTAAGTAATACATATTTATCTCCCTTTATTTTCATGTAGGGTTGAATCTACCTGTCTATCGAAGTATTAATCTCTGTTCCCATGTATATAGTTGTGTAGCTATCTAACAATGCGCATAGCTATCTATCAATGTCTGCACATCACTTCACTACAATAAAAGGTGCACTCTGGATTGGGGAAAAACATAATAATTGCCTTTGCCTAGAAAGATTTCTTCCTTCACTGACTGAGGACAGAAAAGATATAGTGTAGTACCTGTTTGTATACTCGTTACATAAATCCAGTCATGGGCACACGTCTGTTTGTCGAAACCGCTATTTTTGTTTTCCGAAAACAACAACAACCAGCAAGGGAGATCACTCTAAAAACTTATCACATGGTGTAGTAAGAAAAAGTTTTATCTGATTCTTCGACTATGAAAACCTAGATATGGACAACTAATCTATGTTTTTAGGTTGAATAACTTCCGAGATATTGATATTATTAGATTTTGATGGCGGCCATCTTTCAAAATGGCGGGAATGTTTGAAGAATACATGTGATCTTGTCAAAATTGTCACTTTGATCCTACGTTTCGACCTGGTAATAAAAACTAAACTTTTGCAAAAACTTGAAGTGAAAATAAAAATGTGCAACTACCAGCAATAAAAATAGATTAGTCGAAATCCTTTTTTATTGGTTTTTAAAACGACTCAAAATAGTACATCTATTCTAACTTTAACCGCGGA
>OY744553.1:3724670-3727170 GCA_963556195.1 Sepiola atlantica
ATTTAAACCCGTTTCTTGTCAGAAACCACTGGTCCATGTCTAATTAAAATCTGTATTTAAAAATAAAAAAATATATAGATATATATACATATATATATATATATATATATATATATATATATATATATATATATATATATATATATGTATATGTATGTATGTGTGTGTGTGTGCACACGGGCGTTCTTTGTGTCTGTCTAAAACAGGACGGCATGTAGATCAATAAAAATAAAGAGCCAAACAGATGTGGAAATCGAATTTTATACAATGAATTCGAGCATCGATCTCTGCCATTGCGTCGTATGTGAGAACGTGTAAATATTTTTCCTATCACTAGAATAACATCCCTCGCAATCTGTGTTGGTTAAAATCCCGGTGGGACACGACGCCATTGCGAATAAAAATGTCATCCCCGGTTTTATTCGCAATTAAATGGCACACGCGCAAACAATGGGACAATCCATATAAAGTGGACTTTTACGTGTCATGAGGATTAGCTCACGTGGGTGGGCGGGTTTGGGTGGTTAAACTCGAGGCATCTATGATACTAAACCTTATGTCTAGAATCTTCATTCTTATTTTCAGCAAAATCCATTACATGCTTTTTTATCCTTCCTTTCTCATATATATATATATATATATATATATATATATATATATATATATATATATATATATATATATATATAATTAACTTGTTACAAGTATCCAGGGGGTATGAATCCGAAGGAAGTTGAAACCGGGTTCATGAGAGTGCTCAATGAAAATTCAGAGCAAAATATATATATATTTTTTTTGATTTTATTCCATTAGTTGCGACAAAAAAGTTCTGTTTCATTGGCGCTAGCAAATAGCGTCAAACTCATCAGGCTGAAATTGAATCATCACAGCACAAACACTTGAAAACCTCCCACGCAATATTTTGAAACACGACTTGTTGGGGTCTCCCCTCCCCTCTCATGCCCCATGTCATCGTTATAGACAAAGCCCCAACTCTGTCCCCCCCCCCTCCAATGTATTTTCAATTTTCAATCTCCCGTTGAGGTAAATTTAAAACGTGTGCCATTCGGATTCCATTGTTAGCCTGATGAGTTTGACGCTATTTGCTAGCGCCAATGAAACAGAACTTGTTTTGTCGTAACTAATGGAATAAAATAAAATAAAAATAAATATATATATATATATATATATATATATATATATATATAAAGATAAAAGAAAGAAGAGGGATAAACATGGATGAATGACAAATCTATTTTAACTCGATTGTTCAATGCAAGGTGTATTCGGTCAAAACATGTTTATTTTTCTTTCCTTAAGCCAAGGCTTTTCAAAGATTTATTTTTTATTTCTAGAAAATGTCCAAAATTAAAGGCTTAAGCTTATGGGGGTCTTCAAAAGAAACTGAATTTCAGGGAATCTTGCTTAATTGGTGATCAATGGCTACGGATCAAATTTAATGCAAATCTGAAATATCTGAATTTTCAAATGGGAAATTGTGCCATCGTTGCTTAAATTTCACAAAGATTTGAGGTATCTAAATATAGCCCACATTACCACCCCTTACACCTAGCAGTTGTGTTACAAAATTCATAATGATCGGTTTATTAGTTTAGGAGTGAATCCGGTATATACAAATATATGAAGATATACACATACATAACTATAGTGAAATAGATTTACTTTACTTTTTCGCGCATATACCAACACCAGTCCCAGTACTTTTTTTTTCTTTCACTTTTGTTCATCCAACCAAGGTATGTTGCTACTGTGACGTAAGAGCTACCGTCAATTAGGGGCCAGATTTATAGTGGGTTCATCCTTAGTAAGGAGTCATGCAAGCGTTTTGTTCACTTTACGTTTAAATTGCTGCAAGTTTTTACAGTCGGAGAAACAAGGAGCAGGGAGGGAAATCCAAATGAAAGCAGTTTGAGGACAGAAGGTATAAGAGCTTGCAGTTTTCCGGCATCTCGGTAACCACGACAATAGAAGTGGTTACCAGATGCCGGTAAAAAATTTAACCCGGGCGCATAAAACTACCATAAACCACGTGGTTTATGGTAGCTTTATGCGCACGGATGAAATTAAATGTTATATTAGGTCTACTTAGGAGGATATACCTGGAATACTTCGAAGATATGGTTGACGGAATGAGAACGTTCTGTGTAGAATTGGGTATATGCGGACTACTGTTCTCATCTTGATCACAACGTTTCGGCCGACGTAACCGAAACGTTGTGATAAAAGCACACAAGATGAGAACAGTAATCCGAATATACCAAATTCTATAACTTATCAACCCTCATCTAAAAAATTCCGAAACATACATATATATATATATATATATATATATATATATATACACACTTGATTTGTGCATGTCTATTCCCTCTCGATCTGAATCAACAGACGCCCTCTCTTTCTCCTTCTTTTCCTTTATGTGTCTACCTTCCCACCACCTCTCCCCTCATTATTTGTTCCTCTTTCCACCTTATATTTT
>OY744553.1:3732170-3734670 GCA_963556195.1 Sepiola atlantica
AAAAATAATGGCAGCGTCTAGCTGGACGTCCGTACTTGTTAGAGAATGAAAAATGAGTGGGAGAAAAAAGGGGAAGGGTGGAGGGAGCAAGGACTACTGTGGCTGGCGATGAGAGAAAGAGGTGGGGGATGAGCAGGGGTAAAATGGATGGCAGAGAGAGATTGGAGGAAAAGGGGGAGGGGGTGTTTGACCAGATGGCTGTGGTCGAGATTGAAGGGGAAGAGTGAGTTGGAATGTTTGTGTGTGTGGGGTGTATGCAGGGAAATGGGGATGGGTAGAGAGGGAGGGGGGGGGCTGTGATTTTGGTGGATGGGCGAAAGTTATAGTCTTAGAGAGCGTTTGAAGAAAATGAGGGAATTTAAGAAAAGGTATGGGAGAAAATGGATGAGAGGGGGAAGAGGGAGGATTTGTCGTGATAGGGTGTGAAATATTTGAAATATTTGGAAAATGATAGCAATGAGTGAGGGATTGGAGTGGGTGGGGGAGGGGGGTGATTGAAAGGGTGGGTGAGGAATATATTTGAAATATTTGGAACATGAGAAAGTTTATTTGGACTGTAGTATTAAAAATGTGAGGGAAAAAAATGAGGAAAAATAAGAGAAGATTCAGGGAGAAAAGGGAAGGGTGTGGGTGAATGGAAGAGTGTCATAAGGTTAGAGATGAAAATAAAAGTTAGCCATGATCAGGCAAAAGACTTTGTTCTGTGAGGATGATCTTGCTTATTAAGGGTGATAGGTTAAAGAAACCATTTCGCTGCTTGATAGTAGTGGAGGATGTGATGAGTGCAGTTTCCAATAATCTTCGCCGAGATTTGTTGTGGATGTGTTTAGTGATTTTGGCTTGTTCAAATTTGAATGCATGACCATATTCTAGAGCATGGGAGAAAAGTGCACTAAGAGGGTTGTTGTTTTTTTATATCCCTTTTATGTTCATTTAATCGTTTCTTTAATTCACGTTGTGTTTCTCCCACGTAGAATTGATGGCAGTCATTGCAAGGGACAGTGTATAAGCCGGCATGGGATGTGGGTGTTTTTTGGAAATGTCTGGATGTGTTTAAAGTTTGTTTTATGGATTGAGAAGTGGTTTGTACTATTGGAATGCCTAGTTTGTTGAGCGTGTTGCATATGGATGTGTTATTGGAATGCGTGGGTAGGAGAAGGGGTCTGTCTATGAGAGAGGTGTTAGGGGTTTGATTTTTTTGTGTGGTGTTTCTGGAGAATATTTGGAAGGCTTTTTTCTTGGCATTTAATATGAAATGTGTGGGGTATTGCAATGTTTTTAGGGAATTAAAAATGTATTTTATTTCTTCATCTATGTGTGGGGGGCTACATATTCTAAGGGCGCGTAGGAAGAAGCCTATAATTATACCTGTTTTGATCTTGCTATGATGGTGGGAGTAGAAATGTATGTAGTCATTTTTGTGAGTGTTTTTGCGGTGTACCTTAAATTCTAGTTTATTGTTGGACTTAATTATAAGAGTATCAAGGAAGGGAATAGAGCCGTTTATTTCAGTCTCATGGGTGAATTTTATGGAGGGTTCTACTGTGTTGAGTTTATCCTTAACATGAATGATTTGTGTGTCTGTGGGGAGGAAAATTAAAATATCATCTATGTATCTAAAGTATTCGATGTTAGGAGGTAGTCTATATTTGAAAGGACCGGATTCTAAGAATTCTAAAAAGAGGCAGGCCAATACACCGCTAAGGGGGTTGCCCATGGGGAGTCCAAATTTTTGTTTGTAGAATACTTCGTTATATATATATTAATAATAAGCGACAATTTTTGTCTGGTTATTTTAGTGTTGATACCTTCAATTTTCCGGATTAAAATCTTAATCTCGGAAGGAAATTGGCTGATGAAACTGCAATAGTGTACATGGTGGTCCAGAGTACTTTCTGACCCGTCTGGGTCCATCGTCACTGGAATAATGACAAACAGGTAAAGACCGGGAGTGAGATTTATAATTAATTATGGCGGGAAAATTTAACTATGTTTATTAAGTATTATAAGCATTTAAGTATATTAGTACTAGTGTTAAAATTAATCTTGTTAATAGCAGGTTTTTTAGTTTAAAAAATAAACTCAAAACTCATGTTGTAAAGTTCTGCCGAGATATTTCGGTCGTTAAGATACGGCCATTTTCATTCGGTTGGTAAGCTTTATTTCAAAACTGAAAAGTTTTCAAATTTATACAAAGAATGTATATATGTATAAATAAATAAATATATATATATATATATATATATATATATATATATATATATATATATATATGCATATATATATATGCATATATATATATGCATATATATATTTATATATGCATATATATATGCATGCATATATATATATATGCATATATATATATGCATATATATATATGCATATATATATTTATATATGCATATATATATGCATGCATATATATATATATATATATATATGTTTATATATATATATGTTTTTATATGCACATATATATATGCATATATATATATAT
>OY744553.1:3744670-3749670 GCA_963556195.1 Sepiola atlantica
TAACTGTGATACAATGATGATCGCGAGGATAGGAAGTGACTCATCGACAGAGACAAAAGAAAATGAGGGAGTGGTCGATTTCCATTGTTCAGGACAGGTGTCTCAGACAAGAATACCGGATACGACATTTATGAATGACAATATTTTACGACAGTTTGACGACAGTAAGGTAAGTTAGTTTTACGACAGTTTGACGACAGTAAGGTTTATGGCAAAAAGTTAACGAGTTTGGGTTTCGGGGAGAAGCCGAGCAGTTAGGGATCGAACCTCCGCAGAGAGCGGATCGGTCCGGGAAACGATGAGATGAGCTGACAACTTGAGCAACGACAATGGGGGGTTCGATAGTCCGCGACGGTGTCACACACACCCATAGTTCAAACTAAATTATACACAACATATATGTGTTTGTGTTCTTTCTCGAGAGTTGAGTTTCTTTTATTTAACTTGTGGACCAGTGCTGGGTCCTCGACGATTCGTCAGTGGATAGACGACTCGGCTAGACGATGAAGACAAGAAGAAGGTCACGGACACACAACGTTGGGGTTGATGGTCGTCGAGTGGGGCAACATGGTTCTTCATAACCACTAATATTTAATAATAAAAAATGCTCATCTCACGAGAAGCGACATATCAATTTATTTTACTCAATCATTGTTCGCAGTATATCATTGCTAAATGGTGGGGTGAACCGTTGCTTCGTCTTTAAGCTTGCCAGCAGAGAAATGAGCCAAATGTTTAGCGCACATCAATATCTTAATGGGTTTCGCTTGTGGTTGTTTATTGTTTTATTTCTGAACGACTTATCTGAAAGCTTAACTGACAGTCCGCCCATTGACACGCGCGCATGACTATTCATCATGGCGAGGAGACGTCAGAATATTTAATCTCTTTAATAAATGCATATAGTTAAGGCAACAAGTAATATATATATATATATATATATATATATATATATATATATATATTACATATATATGTATATATATAGATTTAGATTTTTCACTTATAAAATAGATCATTCAGTGAAGACCGGGGTTGTTCCAATAAAAAACAAGCTCGATGATACTCGATTACAGAGTACAGAGCATTTTTTTTTAATCGTTGTTCTTCCTTGCTTTTTAATTTTTTAATTTTGACTTTTATTTTTATTTTTATTTTTTTCCTCTTCTCTTCTTAAGTGACCTCAACTATTGCAACGCCACATTGTGTATTGTCGGCAGTTGAAACCAGTATTCCAGGCATTTAATTTCCCTGATGATCTGCCAAGCAAGTAACTGCTTGGTAGTGAAACACGTGTAGGAAAAAACATTTAATTTGAATAAATAGTATTTGTAAGAAAAAATATCTTTAATGGTGATCATTGGTGTCCTGAAAGGAATGCTTTGGTAAGCCTTCATAAAATCACATATATATATATATATATATATATATATATATATATATATATATATATTGTTGAATATAAGAGACAACTTGTGTCTAGATATCGTTTGGTAGATCCTTTCAATAGTCCGAATTAGGATCTTAGTTTCGGAGGGGAATTGGCTGAGGAATTTGCCATAATTTGCATCTGTCTCCCAAATACTTTCGGACCCATCTGGGTCCATCTTCAGTGGGAATGTGGTTAATAAGATCTAGGACATGTGTAGTATTTATAGAAGGTTTTTGGCGGGAATTATGTACTAAGTACGAAAACTCTATATATTAGAAGCCCCATATATAAAAACCAAAACAAACTAATTAATAGAATTAACTTTTATATCAGTAATAATATTCTAAAATGTTTATAGCTCCAATATAGTTTCGTACTGTGAGAGTGAACCCCCTAGTACTTTCTCATACAACATTTCATTCCAATAAAATAAGGAATTTTTACTGTTGAGACAGTCTATCCTTTTCAGAATGATGACAATGATGTCAGAATGATACACAGCTACTATGGGGAACTTCCGGTAAAATTATATTCAGTTGTCTCAATAACAAATCTGAAGTTTTTAACTAATGCTGCTCATATTTAAAATGTTAATATCGTTAAGTTGCGTTTCGGCCGGATATTCTTGAATACCAGAAAACGCTTTACTTTATTTGATTTTTAACATGAAATTTAATGATGTTAGAAATGAAAACATAAGAATGAAAATAGTAATATGGGGATCACTTTTTCTCGGACCACGCCGGGTATCTCAACTAGTTGAATATAATTACGTCTCTTCTGTGTGTGCCACATGTCAAACTTATGTATTACGGTTCTTTGTGAATATATCATATAGTACAATAGTTTGTTTGTGTGTCTGCACGTGCGTGTGTGTGTTCGGTTAAAAGTTGGAAACTACACAAGACACACCCACAAAGCTGATATATTCTTTTTCAGCATTGCCTCGGACAGAAAATGAGCACGTTTCCTTTTTAACGTTCATTCTTGAGTGGGGGGATAACGAGAAATGAAATTATACGAATGCGGGGGCGACATTGAGAGCGATTTCTTTTCCATCGACCTTTAGTGTGAAAGTCGAACTAAAATTGATTTTTTGCCCTATCGTGTTACGATCAATGTGTAGTATATGTTCTGTTTACGGTCGGATGATCGGAAATCCTTCTTGACTGAGAAGGATGTGAGAGGGTAGGAGGAGAGGGGGGCAACGGGAAAGAGGGAGAAAGAGAGAGGAGGAGAGAAGGTAGAAGGGAAAGGAAAGAGAGAGGTGTGTACTGTTGCATACTGTCCCGGAATTGGCCGTGGCAGTTCTCTGTTCTGTATACCCGTCCCGGAATGGGCCGTGACAGTACTCGCTTAACAACTGGTCATTTTTACATAAAAAAGAAATATGTTGCATACCTTTTAATTCTCGTATCTCCACTTCTTCCTCGCGGAGGGGCGCCGTCACGACGTCTTGCATACCTTTAAATTCTCGTACCTTGTCTTCTTTCGTCGGGTGGAGGGGTGTCGTCTAGTGGTTGAGTTCTCTCTTCGTTTCTGTACGGCCGTGAACATCGCCGCTACAACAAAAAGCTTCGTACCACGATTCACGAGACAAACAACCTTTTAAACTTTCATTTGTTTATTTGAGGCATCAGTTATCGTCGCTGCTGGAGATGCTTCACTAACGTCGAAGGAGAGACCAAATTACTACTCTATCGTAGTTAATTCCTAGCTTAAGTCCTTAGCCATTCGAGGAGGGGAGGGGGGAAGAAGAAATCTCATGCCTGTATTCTCTTAGGGAATCCAACTCCCCTAATCATGTTAAAGACTACATAGAGAAATCGTCCGTTCGGCCCGCTTCCAAAACCCAGACTGGCAAAACTCTGTTTCCCACACAAAAGCCCGTGACGTCACAGAGCCCCCATGCGCAGGTGCACCTTGACCCTTGATCTGAGGTCTCGTCAACGTGTGACTGTCAACGTCTGTGAGCTCCGACTGTGAGAACAGCCCCACTCTGCACTCGGTTGTACGGGTTCGCCCGCACTAAATCACGCAAGCCAAACAAAACGATCACCCACACATACGCCCACTTCAAGATACGTCCGGCCTCACAGAGCCATTATCCAACAGTACTAGAATAAAGCACGATTATTGTTGCCCGTGAGACCGTGCAACACCGGGTACTCATGCTAGACATCTGATAAATCTTTTTACTCGCTCTACCAAGTTCGAATGTTTTCAAACTACGGCCATTTCCCAGAAACTAATGGCTGTAAACGGGTTACGGACACTTAGCTTGGATTCAGCAAACGACTAAATATGCTCAACGCAGTATCTTTGATTTTATGATTCATTATTTTGTCTAGAATTTAGTCCGGGCTCAGCACACGCGGTACTCACATGCTACGACGCACGGGTCGGTAATAGTTTCACAACTGGGTAGACACAGCCGACAACAGATTCCGCGTTTCCTGCATCGCATGGCCAGTCGAGCCATTTTTTCTTCTATTCCGAATTGCATGCAAATATCTTCTCAACAAAGACAGGCTCAACGGGACAATTAATTTCTGCTTTTTGTGCAAACAACGTTAGGTCATCCGTGGTTCAATTCAGGTCTATTCGTTTCAAGATGGTATCCCATCGCTGCCGAAATACTGCCAATAACACAAACAAAGCCAATACGAAGTGTATCTTATCAAAGTGGCGATCTGGCTTGTTATCTACAAGAATAAAATATCGCATGCGATTTCTTCTCCCGATTAAGTGCGGGCGAACCCGTACAACCGAGTGCCGAGTGGGGCTGTTCTCACATTCGGAGCTCACAGACGTTGACAGTGTCACACGTTGACGAGACCTCAGATCAAGGGTCAAGGTGCACCTGCGCATGGGGGCTCTGTGACATCACGGGCTTTTGTGTGGGAAACAATTTTGCCAGTCTGGGTTTTGGAAGCGGGCCGAACGGACGATTTCTCTATGTAGTCTTTAACATGATTAGGGGAATTAAATTCCCTAAGAGAATACAGGCGTGAGATTTCTTCTTCCCCACCTCCTCGAATGGCTAAGGACTTAAGCTAGGAATTAACTACGATAGAGTAGTAATTTTGTCACTCCTTCGACGTTAGTGAAGCATCTCTGGCGGCGACGATAACTGACGCTTGAAATAAACAAATTCCGTAAATAAGCGAAATATTTTGTTGGTTTCAATACCGGACCATACACACAAGTAGCAAATGTGTCTTGGTGTCTAAACATTTTAATTAATCTACATTCCAGTCAAATATACCAGCAATAGCTACTGCTCTGGCATTGACAGCATAGATTGTATTCCGACTGTGAACCACCGATTTAATAATAAGTCTTACTCTTCTGTTGTATTCAGCTGTGACCTGGTTTTTCATTTCCTTGTTTTTAATCCAATCTGCTTCCAATATTCTAAAATATGTGTAGTCACACTCACTGTCAACATTCTTTAGCAGATTCGTATGTCATCATTACATAATCTCACCGTATTCATGAAAAATGAAAGTTTAAAAGGTTGTTTGTCTCGTGAATCGTGGTATGAAGCTTTTTGTTGTAGCGGCGA
>OY744553.1:3754670-3757170 GCA_963556195.1 Sepiola atlantica
TATATATATATATATATATATATATATATATATATATATATATATATATAATTAACTTGTTACAAATATCCAGGGGGTATGAATCCGAAGGAAGTTGAAACCGGGTTTATGAGAGTGCTCAATGAAAATTCAGAGCAAAATATATATTTTTTTGATTTTATTCCATCAGTTGCGACAAAACAAGTTTTGTTTCATTGGTGCAAATAGCGACCAATTCATCGGGCTGGCGAAGGAATTCAAATGGCATAAATTTTAACTTCACTCTAACGGGAGATTGAAAATTGAAAATACATTGGAGGGGGAGGGGGACAGAGTTGGGGCTTTGTCTATAACGGTGACATGGGACATGAGGGGGGAGGACCCCAACAAGTCGTGTTTCAAATTATTACGTGGGAGGTTTTTTACGTGTCTGTGCTATATATATATATATATATACATAGTATGAATTTTTATCTATACGAACATTATTGGTTACATATGTGCATACATGTTTCAGTTGTACTCTTCACAGAGAGTCCAACTCTTCAGACCAAAGAACACAAAGAAAGTGAGATTAATTCGAAAGGTTTGGGGAGGGTATTTAATATTTTTTATAATTTTCACCGGTCAAGCTCAGTATAGGCTTACATTGTTTACTTTTTAACTCTTTCAATTAGTTTCTATCTTTATTATCATTTATATTACTTTCATAATCTGTTCTTGTGTATCTAAATATACCTATATATATATATATATATATATATATATATATATATATATATATATATATATATATATATATATATATGTGTGCGTGTGTGTGTGTACTTGTGTATCTAAAGATGTGTACGCACGTGTGTATTTTATATGGTTATCAGAGTATGCTGGTATTGATATGTCTGTATTTTTGCTTAGGTATATATGTGTATATATATATATATGATGAGATATTTATACGGTAAAATGTATGTATGTAGATTAAAACTTTGAAGTGTTAAATAGAGAAAAAAGAATCCAAGCTAAGTGGGTAATAAAAAAAGAAAGAAATGGAAGGAACGGTAGTTCAAGTACGAATGATGAAGGTAATTTTTTTTTTTAAAGATAGAAACGAATTGAAGGAGTTAACAAGTAAAGAATGTTATCCGATACTGAGCTAGACCGGTGAAAATTATAAACATATCCCATCCCCTCCAAAAGATATACTTAATAGTAAAGTTTTCAAAAAATTAATTTCACTTCCTCCTTTTCTTTGGTCTGAAGAGGTTGACTCTGTGAAGAGTACAACAGAAGCAGGTATGCACATATGTAATGTTTGTATAAATAAAAATGTATACTATAGATATATATATACATAATAATAATAAATATTTGTTATTGTTTATTATCTATGTACGTATACGTTTCGTCCTTAATAATCGGGACTCATCAGCATAGAGATATGACTATTCACTACAGGTGATGCGATTCGAAATCCCGGATTACGAGTATTTTGCTACTCAAATCCGATGCCTTAACCACTCGACTAATTTTAAAAAGCGAATAAACGGTGATAATTTTAACACTTTATACGGCGGCTTAACGTCTGAGAGCGTTCTACTTTTGTCAATAAAAGGAACGATGCATTTTTAAGCTACTGATGTAATGCTGTGTTACTACTACACTTACAGTGCTCTACTCTTTCGAGGAGCGACAAATAATAATAAATATTTGTTTATTGTTTATTATCTATGTACGTACCGTTTCGTCCTTAAATAATCGGGACTCATTCACATAGAGATATGACTATTCACTACCGGTCAAGCGATTCGAAATCCCGGATTACGAGTATTTTGCAACTATATATATATATATATATATATATAGTTATATATATATATAGTTATATATATAGTTATACATATATATAGTTGTATATATTTATAGTTATATATATATATATATATAGTTATATATATATATAGTTATATATATATATAGTTATATATAGTTATATATATATATAGTTATATATAGTTATATATATATATAGTTATATATATATATAGTTATATATATATATATAGTTATATATATATAGTTATATATATATATAGTTATATATATATAGTTATATATATATATAGTTATATATATATATAGTTATATATATATATAGTTATATATATATATAGTTATATATATATATAGTTATATATATATAGTTATATATATATATAGTTATATATATAGTTATATATATATATAGTTATATATATATATATAGTTATATATATATATAGTTATATATATATATATATATATATATATATATATAGTTACATATATATATATAGTTATATATATATATAGTTATATATGTATATTGTTATATATATACAGTTATATATATATATATATATATATATATATATATACTTAGGAAGCAAGTCATTATTCAACAACGCTTTTTTCGGATATGTATATATATATATTATATATATATTATATAAACATACTTTACTTACGAGATATACTAATATAT
>OY744553.1:3764670-3787170 GCA_963556195.1 Sepiola atlantica
TAAATGTTCGTCCGGAATGCGAGCGGTCAGACGAGCCTTATTTCAAGGGCTGACTTGCTCCCCTTCGAAATAAACACACGACGAGTTGAACGTCAATCTCGCAGAAACTCTCCTTCATTTTAAGAAAAAATCTTAATTAGTAGATAGAAATTATTTATTCAAAATACTGTTTCTAAAAAATTCTTTTATTAAAATTATTTTTTTATAGAAATTAATTATCTAGTGTCTGGGACGTCATTTACATTTTGGGAAAATATCCTTTATTTAATTAACTTCCGATTATTATCGTGTTGTTGTTTAACGAAGTGAAAATAACCTATCCCGCAGAAATTATTTTTAAAAAATTATTCATATATCAAAAATAAAATGTTATTATAAAAAAGTTTTCTACAAAAATCTAGTTATCATTTTAAATAATTTAAAATATTTCCTTAACGGCTGTGTCTGTTTGTAACTCTCTGGGGAGAATATTATTCTATATTCCATAAATAAATATTACTACGTAATATCGTTATCAGAAATCTATTTTCTATTTTAAAAAAAAGAACATTTTTTATTGGACGGGGTTATTTTTTGCCACTTTACGGGAAAATATCACTTTAACTCGTTAAATGACGGGAGACTTTGTTATTACTAATATAAAATCCCTGTACAAAATACTTTTTATAAAAATCCAATTGTTTCTATTTTTAGAAATTAAGTCCGTGTCGGCATGCATGTTTTTTAAATTATTTTTTCCTTAATTATTTTTCCTCCATTCCTGCCACCCATTGTTTTATTTAATTTAATCTAATTAAACACTAATTTAATTTAATTTAACCTAATTTAATTTAATAGTGATAGCATCCAAGTTGTTATCTCTTATTTTTTACTTAAAATTACTTGAAATTCCCAATGCATTTCGTATAATATATCTATTTCTGTGAATAATTGTTTATTTTTCGGACACACTTTTTATGAGGTGTTATTCGATACTAATTTTAATTATTGTGCAGCGTTATTTTTTTGCATAGAAAACAGCTTGTCGTATCTTTGAAGTAGTTGTCTCGTTGGATAGTGACGTCTCGTTTCGTTGAAAAAATCGTCATATAGTGATAAAGCGTTAAAATGATTTGTATTCTTCTTTCTATGTATTTCTGCAATACTATAACAAGCGAAAATAGCAAATATTTGCTCAATGACGTCATGCTATTTGATGTTCTATTCTTTCCCACGTCGTGTAAGCTCTCTTCCGACCACTTGCCAGAAGAAGCAAAAAGTCAAAACTTTGAAAAATAGCTTTTGAATACAAACAGTATTTCTTCTTCGCCACGTCTCATTTCGGACTTCCTGTCCGTTACGTTATATCGGTACACATACTCTTAACCTTACACAAATCAAAACAAAAAAATCTGATACTTGATCAATATGCTGCTTAAAGTAAATACAGCAAGTACCTCCAGATGAAATGTGAAAGTCGATGAAAGTCTTGAAATCCGCGCCCGATCTATTCGATGCGTAAATCCTCAAAGACAGGAACACTCGTTCTTTTTTTGCCCCGTACTTCCCCCATGATGTAACTTCTAGTACACGTCAACTTTAAAAGTTGACTTCTAATGAAAGTTTAAGCTTAACCTTAGGATGGAATATTTTGTGAAAGTTGATGAAAGTCTTGAAATCCGCGCCCGATCTATTCGATGCTTAAATCCTCAAAGACTGGAACACTCGTTCTTTTTTAGCCACGTACTTCCCCCCATGATGTAACTTCTAGTACACGTCAACTTTAAAAGTTGACTTTTAATGAAAGTTTAAGCTTAACCTTAGGATGGAATATTTTGTGAAAGTTGATGAAAGTCTTGAAATCCGCGCCCGATCTATTCGATGCTTAAATCCTCAAAGACTGGAACACTCGTTCTTTTTTTGCCCCGTACTTCCCCCATGATGTAACTTCTAGTACACGTCAACTTTAAAAGTTGACTTCTAATGAAAGTTTAAGCTTAACCTTAGGATGGAATATTTTGTGAAAGTTGATGAAAGTCTTGAAATCCGCGCCCGATCTATTCGATGCTTAAATCCTCAAAGACTGGAACACTCGTTCTTTTTTAGCCACGTACTTCCCCCCATGATGTAACTTCTAGTACACGTCAACTTTAAAAGTTGACTTCTAATGAAAGTTTATGCTCAACCTTAGGATGGAATATTTTGAAATTATAAACTTACTTTTACACACCGGCATCTAGATAGTGCAGCAATTCTATGCCAACCTAATTAAGCAGAATTGAATGGTTCTTTTATTGGAACTCCAAGAACATCGGGGAAATTGAATCAATGGACGTGCATGTCAACTGGTGCGCCGTTGTAAAAAACGCAACGCATGCGGGATAATTTCGGCGTAATGAGTTCGATCTCGGGTGGGGGTCTCCCAATTTGATTATTGTTGTAATAGTGATGGTCTACTGTTTTTTCGATGCATACCAGAAATAATGATGGGAAAAGGCAATTACAATATAAAAGAACAAAGGCATTGAACGCACCACAACCAATAACACGGGGAGATCAAAAATTACTCGAACAGAGCCCCTAGGAAATCCAACGGATTCTTTTTTCACTTACCTGTATAATTGACCGCTTATAATAATTCTCTAAAAATCTGAAATATTTTGTTTCGGAATTTTTTCGGTAAAAAGTGATGTCCTCGAGTTGTTTTTAACCTTCATAAGTGTGACTCCTCAGTAATCAAAGGTTTTTTTTTTGTTAAATCAGTTAATGCAGTTTCCAGAATGCAGTTTTACAAGCTAGTGGCGAATGCTAGCGTCCATATTAAATTCTAAATATAACCCATGATACATGTTCTTATATTCATTTCTTGTGATGAATATGTTTCAGTAATAAATTAAGATAATATAATATTAGATAGTTATTTTCTAGTTACCATATATATATATATATATATATATATATATATATATATATATATATATATATATAATATTCATAAATAAATGATAAATTATTAATACCTACAGACTCTATCGTTTCAAGCTTATAGCTCTCATCAGTGCAGGAAAGTAACATTTTCAGACGGTCGGGAGGCGCAAACTCGGTTCAAAGAGTCAGCCTAAAATCTGCAAGCAGTCGCCATAGCCACTCGGCCAACGACAACTGTCACGTAATAAAGAGAAATTAAGATCTATATATACCTAGAAGCGGTCACAGATAGAAGACTAGTCGAGAGTGTTCGACGAACGTATTTGTAACTTTGCATGTATATATACATATATATATATATATATATATATATTGTCTATTTGTTTTTTGAGGATAAAATAGTGATCCACATACACGTGTTCTGCTGTTATTGCGTCTCCTCAGCGTGGCTAACAATGACAGAATTCGATCCTTCGACCACAGTCACAGTAAGAGCGAAACATGTGCCCGTGAATAACATGTTATCTATAAAAAGTATATGAATTACATCAATACATATCTATATCGTTATTTGTGTTTTCAATGTTAGCTTCTAATCTTTATTATTCCCTCGACATTTAGGAGTTGTCTCCCTTACATTCGCAATGCGCCCCTATCTATAAGGACACACACACACACACATATATATATATATATATACATACATACATACATACATACATACATACATACATATATATATATATATATTTATATATATATATATAATGTATGTATGTATGTATATAATAGAACTAACGATAAGTGAAGTATCGTTAAAGTGATCTATCGTGATAAAGTAAAGCTCAATACGTTGAGTAGAGCAATCAATTGAAAGAAGAAAAGATGTGGATAAAAAATTGCATAAAATTACATAACATTAATACAGATTTTACTACATCGAAAGTACAGATGCAAGGAGTTAATCTAATCCTTAAACACTTGTTTTTCAAAGATAAAACTCTTCTCGTCAGTGGATAACATTTTATCTTTTAAAAACCATGGTTTAAGGATTAGTGTAACTCCTTGTATCTGAACTTTTGATGTAATAAAATTTGTATCAATTTTATGTAATTTTATGCAATTTTTTATCTTCATCTTTACTTCTTTATATATATATATATATATATACATATATATATATATATATATGTGTATATACGTGCCTAAAATAGTGGACGACATTGCGAATGAAGGAAAAACGCACTGATATAATCCATTATATCGCGGTTTAAGTAACTTTGCTGTTTTACTACATTTCAGTTATATATTACTTTTTACTTCTTTGTCTTTTCTTCTTTCTGTCCCCTTCCTATTTTGATGTTTTTCCGAACGCGTTTCCTTATTCTTCGTTTTGTCAATTAGTTAAACACGTGCCCCCCAAAAGCTCGTTTTGTGGTCTTTTGTATCGAATGTTTTTTTACCGTTATCGAATACATTTAAAATCTTCACTTTTTCTGAAGACGTTCGATGATCCGAACGAAACCGGTTAGATCTATCGTTTCTTGATAATTTTATCCTGTATTTTTATTGGTTTTTCGTTTGTCTTTTTCACACACACACACACATACACACACACACACATATACACATATAATACAATACATGTTATATTTTTTCTTCAGCGATTTGTCTTATATATTGGCTTTTTTTCTCAACATAATCAACATGATCGATGTGTTTATTAACCTGAGACACCTTCAATTTTTATCCAAGGATCTAATGGCACATTATCAGTCTCTTTGACATCAGGATTTTATCGGAAAAATATATACCATTATAAAGTAGATTCTGTTTCTCGAATTCTAAAAGTATATATATATATATATATATATATATATATATATATATAATGTCTCTCTCTCTATATATATATACATATACATATATATGCATACATTTACATATATATATATAATGTCTCTCTCTATATATATATATATACATATACATATATATGCATACATTTACATATATATATATATAATGTCTCTCTCTCTATATATATATATACATATACATATACATGCATACATTTACATATATATATATATAAATACACATATATACATATACATTATCATGTATATACATATTTACATATACGTGTATATATATGGATATATATGTATATATATGGATATATATATATACATATACATATATATGTATATATTTACATATATATATAAATATATATATATATACATACACATATACATTATCATTTATATATATATATACATACACATATACATATACATTATCATGTATATATATATATATACATTATCATGTATATACATATATATATATATACATACATATACATACATATACATTATCATGTATATACATATATATATATATACATACATATACATTATCATGTATATACATATATATATATACATACATATACATACATATACATTATCATGTATATACATATATATATATACATACATATACATTATCATGTATATACATATATATATATATGTATATATAAATATATATAAGAAAAAATGATGATAAACAAATGTAAATGTTCATACTTGAACACTTATCATTGGCCAGATTTTAAAGTTGATTTCGTATTACTCGTATTACTCTTTACATCAAGTGGCTTCATGCCTTTTCTGGAGCGATTTCATTTTGAAAAAAGTGTCGTCAGGAAGAGACCGGATACTCTCTTCCTCAGAAGTCACGTGATTTCATTAACTTCCGTTAAGTAAATGCTACATTCTGACCTCCCATCAATAAAAAAGACATTTTTCGCCAGTCTGTATACTCTACCCCAGCGTAAGCTTTACGTAAAACAATTATTTATAAAATAATCAAATATTTCTATACACTGTGTATATACGACATCTGCATTGATTACAGAGAGGAAATGCTGAAAGTGGAAGCGTTGTGTGGATCCTTGACTTTTCAGAAGAGGGCCGAATCTGCGTTTTAAATCACGAAAGAATTTTCGTAAAGTTTTTAAAAACGAATTACTGCGCTTATGGGCTTTCATACGCTGACAGCTCGCCGCAAACGATGTAAGCAACTTCAATGTGTCACTGCTAAGTTTTCACTTACAGTCAAACAAAGATGCGCCTTGGCATTTCATCATGGATATCTCTTCACATATTTAATCAGTTCACAAACACATAACTGCCTACAGGTATTTAATAAATACAGGGTGGGCCAAAATAAGGGTCCTATCTTTAAATTTGAATAACTTGAATTTGAATAACTTCCACAAAATAAAAGTTAAACTCACCAAACTTTATGTGTGTGTAGACTGACCCTTCCGAGATTTTTTAAAATAAACAAAACAAATTTTAGCCGAAAAACACTTCTTAAAACTTACAAAAACTAAAGTATTGTTTTTTACACTGTTTTGAGTTTTTTAAGCAAAAATAATGTTTTCTAAATGAGGGTACGTTCCTTAGGGCTAATACGGCTCATGCTTGCTTCGGAAGGGGTCCTTTACTTATTCTAAAAAAAAAAAAAAAAATCAATAAATAAAAAAGTTATAAATTTTTAAAAATAGGACCCTTATTTTTGCCCACCCTGTAATTGTAAGTGAATAAATAAATATAATAAATACATAAAGCAAAGGTCTGTGCGTATGTCTGAATGTTTATTTACCTTGTCCGCAGGAAGTTAGACGCAAGGTAAGGTGTAGTTTTGACAAACCAGCGCATTAGATAATTGCACTCTGGCCTACAGAAAAATGCCAGAGCAACCCCTCTCGGCATTCCCCTGTAGAGGCGCCTCGGGCAATTAGCAATAAACGAACCCATTTCCCAAAGAGAAGGTAAATCCTGGGAGGGTGGACTTCCTGAGACTGAACAGAACCATACCTCAGCACTACAGAAACAAAGTAACTGTCGGACTGAGTGTCGAGGACGTATCCCGACTTGCAAGAACACCCTTACTCAAGCTCTGGGAATTGTGCTTGGACTTGAGTGTTCTCGGTTTTCGGTTAGCCATCTTCTCAGGCATTATCACCTCCTTTTTGAAACGTCGAAAAGCTTACAACTCTCCTAGAATCCCTTAGGACTGGGAATGGTTTGTCGCCAATCGCCTAAGGCTTCCTCCGAGATAGTTTTTTGTTTGTTCCAGTTTTATTTTTTTTATTTTATTTTATTATTAAAAGTAGATTAAACATATTTAATCGATACTCTTAACCTATAAGTTTGGCTACAGAATAAAAGAAAAGTTGAAAACCCCGGAATAGATCGGTCCTATCGCTAGAAAACAATACATACAAGATACGATTTCAGACCCATAATCGCCATTGTGGTCACCGGCGGTCGATCTACAGACCCTGTGGCCACCAAGAAAGAAGCGGAGACTCTACACGCGCTCGGTATCAACGTTTTCGCTATCGGCGTTGGCGATGCGAATATGTACGACATTGACAAGCTGAAGGCGATTGCTAGCGATCCAGAGAATGGCGTTTACACAGTGGCTAGTTATTAAGCACTCCAAGACATCGCCTTGAAGTTCAAGAGTCAGCTGTGTGTAGGGAAACTTCGTTATCTATTAGCAATCAATATTTGTTTCCCTAGTGTTTTTTCTTTGTTTCTTAATTCTCGGATTGAGTCTGAAAAAAAGAAATATAGCGATATATTTATGGTTGGCATCGGCCTTATTTTATTATTTTGAAGAATAAACAGTTATTCTTTTTTTTTTTATTAATAATGAATAAAAAATATTTGATAAATGTTCGGTAATATTTTTTTAGTTTAATAAATATTTTTTTTGATTTTATATTTATTTTCTTATATATTTCTTTATTGTTTTTAGAAAATTTAACTATGTCAGATCTATGAAAAGAGGTTAAATATATTTGATTGACACCTTATTTCATTACTTCATCATATATATATATATATATATATATATATATATATATATATATATATATATATATATAAGGAGAATATTTTGAAAAACCTGGACAACGCAGTTTTTTATGTTTTTAAAAATAAATTATTTACTTATCTTAAAAACTTGAGCACTTTCGGTGTTATACACCCTTGTCAGAATTATAAACATGTTTTCTCTTCTTTTTTATTGATTGAGACATATTTATCGCAGTCAAGTTGAAATTCGTCTTGATGTTATCGACGGTTAATGTTGATATGCCAGTGTGTGTAGCACGCGATTACGTGAATAGAGTAGAATGAAAAGTTCTCACTTGGAATATATATATATATATATATATATATATATATATATATATATATATATATATATATATATACGATACTACATGTATGAAGAGAGAGAGAGAGGGAGAGAGAGAGTTAGAGAGAGTGCAACTGACAGAAGGTCTGACAGACAGACAAACAAACAGACAGAGCGATATGTGTATCACTTCTTATCGATTTGAACTGCTCTTATAAGATAATCTTTCTTTTCTTAAACCGGTGAACGGTGGAGGTAGTGCATTTTTTTCAATATGTTGTGATAGTTCAAACTATTGTATCACTCATAATAAAAAAAGACAGAGGCCAACTCACATATGTGTCGAAATGCATCCGCGCGAGAGCATAATTACATTTTACGCGATAGAGAAAAAAAATCAACAAAATCGTCTGTTTTCGGAGATTTTTGTTGATATTTGTTTTCGACAAATCCCTCGTACGCCATCTTGGTTTTGTTTCGTTTTATTATTATAATAATAATAATAATAATAATAATAATAATAATAATAATAATAATAATAATAATCATAATAATATCATAATTATCATCATCATCATTATTATTATTATTATTATTATTATTATCATTATTATTATTATTATCATTATTATTTGTGTTCTGGTTGTCATATATTCGATGAAATCTAATCTAGTTGAACCGATGTAAAATAAAAGGAAGTATAAAAACGAATCAAAAGAAAACATGGTTCCGGTAAGTGAGTAAATGAAAATGACATATACTCACTTCTTAGTTTTTATAATATATATGTATATATATATATATATATATATATATATATATATATATATTAAATATAAAACTGAAAGTAAACTTCGAACACCTATATATATATATATATATATTTATATTTATATATATATATATATATATATGAAACTGAAAGTAAACTTCGAACACCTATATATATATATATATTTATATATATATATATATATATATATATTAAATATGAAACTGAAAGTAAACTTCGAACACACATATATATATATATATATATATATATTTATATATATTTATATATATATATATATATATTAAATATGAAACTAAAAGTAAACTTCGAACACCTATATATATATACATATATATATATATATATAGATAGATATAGATATATATATACATATATATATATATATAGATAGATATATATACACATATATATATATATAGATATATATATATATATACATATATATATATATATAGATAGATATATATACACATATATATATATATAGATATATATACACATATATATATATAGATAGATAGATATATATACACATATATATATATAGAGAGAGAGATAGATATATATATACATATATATATATATATATATAGATAGATATATATACACACATATATATATATATAGATATATATACACATATATATATATACAGATATATATACACACATATATATATATATATATCAAATATGAAACTAAAAGTAAACTTTTAGTAGATAGAACATATAGTGAAATGGGCTAAGCTCAATATACGAGATAGAGCAATTATAAAGATAAATGAAAGAAGAGGGATAAACATGTACGACTGATAAATTTATTTCAACTTCGATTCTTCAATGCAAGGTGTACTCGGTAAAAACATGTTTATTTTTCTTTCCTTAAGCCAAGGCTTTTCAAAGATTAAAATCTTATCAGAGGAATTACATAGATAGATAAGTTTGCAGTGGAAGAGCCAAAATTTCAAATTTGATCAAATATTAAGTGATGGTGAGTAAGAGTGTGCGTGTAAAAAAGATATGGGGTCTGTCCAGTTGGTGAATGTCCGTTTATAAGGTGTCCAGTGAAAGGAGATTTAAAGATGTGTGTGTATGTGTGTGTTATAAACAAGAAATAGCTAATATTTATGGATAAATAGATGAATATATAAATAGTTAGATACATACAAGCAGGCAGAATGATATAAACACACACATGTGATATGTGCCTATGCGAGTGTTCAATATATATATATATATATATATATATATATATATATATATATATATATATATATATATTATAATATTTCATAATATTTTATTAGAATTCAAAGTTCAAGCAAAATCTTTCTTGAAGCTGTTTTAAACTTTATGATTTGGATGAAGTGTATAAATTTAACAAAAAAGTATGTTTTAGACCGATATATTTGAAGTTTTATATACTTTTATGTATTGTATATATATTTTTTTATAAATTTTCAAACTTTAATTTTATAACCTGCAGTAATGTCATTGTAGTAATTGTCCTCTTAGGAGAAGATTTTCTTTGAAAACTCATGAGTTAAGGACTTTAAAGTACTTTGCTTGAACTTTGAATAGTAATAAAATTTGATTTGCACCTTATGTTATTCTTTCACTTCATCTAATGCTATTAATGCTCTATCAAGTATATTGAGCTTCATTTTTATCCGGATGTTCACTAATTAAAGATATTAGTTGCCTCTTATATCTTTTGTTGTATTAACCTTATATATATATATATATATATATATATATATATATATATATATATATATATATATGAGGTATGAAACTACAAATAGGATGTATACTTCTAGAAAATTGAACCTATCGTAAAATGATTAAAGCTCAATATAGGGAATAGAGCAATTATATAGATTAGATGAATAAAAAAGAATGTAAAAAAGAACACATCTATTTAATCTTCAGTTGTTCAATGCAAAGTGTATTCAATAAAAGCATGTTTATTTTTATTTCTTAAGGAACGAAAAATAAACATGCTTTTATTGAATACACGATGCATTGAACAATTGAAGATTAAATAAATTTGTTATTCTTACATTTTTATTTATCTTTTTTTTCATCTCTCTCACTATATATATATATATATATATATATATATATATGTGTGTGTGTCTGTGTGCGTATGTGTGTGTGTGAAAAATGACAAACGGAAAACAGGTTAAAGTGCAGGAGAAAAACAAAGACAAGAGATTTGACTGGTTTCGTTCGTGTTGGCGAACGTCTTCAGAAAAAGTGAACATTTTGAAAATAATATCCTTCTCATATGGTCCAATCGGATCACCCTTTCCTTCCATGTGTGTGCTTTCAAAATAAAATTATTTCCAAATCTTCACTTTTTCTGAAGACGTTCGCCAACACGAACGAAACCGGTCAAATCTCTCGTTTTTGTTTTTCTCCTACATTTTAACCTGTTTTCGGTTTGTCATTTTTCACACATTTTGATACCACAGCATTTCATTTTCATGGATTATCGTGTACCTTACCCCATATATATATATATATATATATATATATATATATATATATATATATATATATATATATATATATATATATGTCCTTTGTCGAGAAGATTTACGATGCATTTGTCTGATACTAGCGCCATAACTCAACACTTAACTAACGATTCCTGCCCCCGATCGGAATTCAGAAAACTCTTAGTAGAAAATACCAAAATCTTAGAATATAGTACTAACAAACAAAACCTCCATATATTAGAAGCCCTATATATAAAAACCAAAAAACCCTAATTAACAGAATTAACTTTAATACCAGTAATAATATACTAGAATATCTATAATTCTAACTATAGTTTCGTACTTATTACATAATTCCCGCCAAAACCATCTATAATACTGACACATGGTTTGTACCTGATTATCCTCATTCCCCTGAAGATGGACCCGGATTGGTCTGAAATTTTCTTTTCTTTTCTTTATCGATTAGTTTTGTCTTCTAATCGATTAGTTTTGTCTTTTATCATTAGTAGAGGAGTTTGACCTTTTATAGATTAGTTTATCATCTTTTCCATCAATAAAGAAAGAGAGAGATATGTATGAAAGAAGACATAACCAATCGATAAGTAAAATACATATCGATTACTTCTGTCTTCTTTTTTGTCAACAGAAAGAGAGAGAGAGAGAGTCGTAGTTTTGTGCTGTTTTGTCTCATCGAGTAACTTCGTTTCAATGATTTAGAGTAATTAATATAATTTATGATTTAGAGTAATTAATATAATTTATGATTTAGAGTAATTAATATAATTTATGATTTAGAGTAATTAATATAAAGTAAATTGCGAAGCGATAACGACTAGACAAAATACAGTCTTTTACATTGACTTTTACTGTAACCTGATACAGACTATAAACTTTCAGAAAACAAAATAATATTTATCGATTTTCATCGAGGAATTTATCACACAAAATGTCCATGCATTTTATCGATCTGTCCGTTGGCCCATAAATAACCTACACAGGTAAACAAAATAAATACATAGATAATTATATAGGTAAATATAATAAATAATATCACTGACAATAAACAAACTCACACATACACACACATATATGTATAAATTTAAAATTGTTATGCTAACATGTATAAATATATATATATATATTAGATTTTTTACTGTGAGATGATATATATAATTATTTCCACAATCAGACAACGCCGCAGCCCACAACCTTTAAAAGAAACAAACTCGAATCTAGGACTTCCGGTGTGTTTCTTTCATAGGTTGTGGGTTGCGGCGTTGTCTGATTGTGAAAATAATTATATATATATATATATATATATGGGAAAATGAAAATGAATTTCAATCACCGCCCTCCCCCCCCCCAATCCCTCACTCATTGCTATCATTTTCCAAATATTTCAAATATTTCACACCCTATCACAACAAATCCTCCCTCTCCCCCACTCAACTATTTTCTCCCATACCCCTTCTTAAATTCCCTCATTTTCTCAAAACGCTCTCTAAGACCACAACTTTCGCCCATCCACCAAAATCACAGCCCCCCTCCCTCTCTACCCATCCTCCTTTCCCTGCATACACCCCCCATACACAAACATTCCAACTTACTTTTTCCCCTTCCATCTTGAACCGCAGCCATCTGGTCAAACACCTCCCTCCCCCCTCTTCCTCCACACTCTCTCTGCCATCCACTTTACCCCTGCTCATCCCCCACCTCTTTCTCTTACCACCAGCCACAGTCGTCCTTGCTCACCCCATCCCTCCATTTTTTCCCCACTCACTCTTTTCAACATTAATTTCTATTTCTCCAACAAATACGGACGTCCACCCAGCAGTGGCCACTATTTCATTCTATTTTCCTCCCAATATGTCTACCCTACATGTATCTGCACTTGCATGACATTTTTTCTCTATACTATCATCCTGATGAAGTCTTATAAATAAAGACGAAACGTTGATGTACACATAAAAAACATCCATTTGTTGGTTTTCCTTTTTCATTTTCCCATCACGTCGGATTACTTTCATCCTTCTCTTCCCATATATATATATATATATATATATAATTATTAATGACAATATATGTATTAGCATATACTATCAGATCGTTTTACTTTATAGTCTCCTTAAGAGATTCAGCTCAATGATTATCAGTTACTGATAACAGAGCAAATATAAGCCAGTTCATATTATATTCCAATTACCATGGTTTTATTTCATTATTTTTATTCTTTAACATTTCCAAATAACATAACATTTCTGTGTGAGTTTTTGCCCTCTTTTCTTTGTTTTTTGTTTGCTTTCACCCAAAAATGAACTACTGTATAGTGTAGGTTTTTTCAAGACACTTTTATCCAAGAACTTTTTACTCTTTGTAAATTTTTTTCTGATGATTTTGTAGTGTTGCAGAGACGATATTAACATAAAAATGTTGTTTGGCACAAGACAAATGACACGGACTGTAAAAAATATATCTCACAGAAATGTTATGTTTTTTGGAAATGTGAAAACATATAAATGATAAAATCAAACCATGGTTATTGGAATATAATATGAACTGACTAATATATATATATATATATATATATATATATATGTTTTTTATGTGTACATCAACGTTTCGTCTTTATTTATAAGACTTCATCAGGATGATAATATATATATATTTTTTTCTCTATATTATCATCCTGATGAAGTCTTATAAATAAAGACGAAACATTGATGTACACATAAAAAACATTCATTTTTTGGTTTTTCTTTTTTCATATATATATATATATATATATATATATATCGTTTTTCCTTTTATCTCTCTATTTTCTTTTCTTTTCTATTTTATCCAGATTTTTTTAATTTATTTTGCTGTTAAACTATTGACCTTTTGCATAGCGAATTCTTTTTCTTTTCGTGAAGATAAACCGGCGCGCGCTTAAGTTTGGAAAAGTAACTTTTGTCTGTCATGCTGAATGTTGAAATACTATTTTTTTTTTGTTGGTGTGTCATACAGAAATTTGCAATATTATATTTTTCGGTCACACTGAAGTTTCGGTTTGTCTTCTAACGTTTTAAATAATATATTGTGTCTGTCACGTTGCAGTTGTAAATTGTAGTTAGGGTCTCTCACGCTGAAGTTTAAAATTATGTTTTAATGTGTCACGCTGAAGTTTAAATTTAGGTTTTAATGTGGCACGCTGAAGTTTAAGAGTATGTTTGAATGTGTCACGCTGAAGTTTAAAAGTATGTTTTAATGTGTTTTTATGGTATGTCATGCGGAAGTTTGAAATATTTTATTTTGGTCTGTGACGCTAAACTGTGGAATGCTATTTATGGTCTGTCATGCAGAAGTTTGAAATATTTTATTTTGGTCTGTGACGCTAAACTTTGGAATGCTATTTATGGTCTGTCATGCGGAAGTTTGAAATATTTTATTTTGGTCTGTGACGCTAAACTGTGGAATGCTATTTATGGTCTGTCATGCGGAAGTTTGAAATATTTTATTTTGGTCTGTGACGCTAAACTTTGGAATGCTATTTATGGTCTGTCATGCGGAAGTTTGAAATATTTTATTTTGGTCTGTGACGCTAAACTGTGAAATGCTATTTATGGTCTGTCATGCGGAAGTTTGAAATATTTTATTTTGGTCTGTGACGCTAGACTTTGGAATGCTATTTATGGTCTATCATGCGGAAGTTTGAAATATTTTATTTTGGTCTGTGACGCTAAACTGTGGAATGGTATTTATTGTCTGTCATGCGGAAGTGTGAAATAGAACTTTTAAAACTATGAGCGTTTGTCTTTTATGCAGAAGTTTGAAATATTTTATTTTGGTCTGTGACGCTAAACTGTGGAATGATATTTATGGTCTGTCATGCAGAAGTTAGGAATATTTTATTTTGGTCTGTGACACTAAACTGTGGAATGCTATTTATGGTCTGTCATGCGGAAGTTTGAAATATTTTATTTTGGTCTGTGACGCTAAACTTTGGAATGCTATTTATGGTCTGTCATGCGGAAGTTTGAAATATTTTATTTTGGTCTGTGACGCTAAACTGTGGAATGGTATTCATGGTCTGTCATGCGGAAGTTTGAAATATTTTATTTTGGTCTGTGACGCTAAACTGTGGAACGGTATTTATGGTCTGTCATGCGGAAGTTCGAAATATAACTTTTATGGTCTTCTACTTTCGGAACCGACTAGATTCGAACTTGGAGCACCCAGGTCTTCAGTCCGTTACGTTATCCACTTAACCACTGTCACCTCCCGTGTTTTTGGTCTGTTTTAAATATAACTTCTTTTTTCTAAGTAGCTCTTGTGTCTTCTTCTTTCGTGTGAATCAGATAGTTCTTGTCGGAGGTGATGGCGGTTGAGTCGATATCGACACGGACTGAAGACCTAGATGTTCCAAGTTCGAACCCAGTCGGTTCCACAGTACCACTTACACTTAGGGATGTTGGCAATCTTCTCGTGGCCCTTCCCGATGTCTTTCTAGAAAGATTTCTAACTAGAAAAACATCGGGGAAACTAATGCCAACACCAGAATCATCTGATTCACACGAAAGAAGAAGAAGATCAAGATAGTTCTGGTGTTTGGATCGACCACGAGAAGGTTGCCAACATCCATAAGTGAAAGTGGTACTATGAAACCGACTGGATTCGAACTTGGAACACCCACGTCTTCAGTCCGTGTCGTTAACCACCGTCACCTTCCAGCTTTTGCTTATGATACTGAAGTTTGAAATTGTATTTTTTAGTCGGTCACGCTAAAGTGTCGAATGCTATTTTTTGATCTATCATGCGGAAGTTTTAAATATAACTTTTTTTACAGCAGCATTTTTTTTTTATCTCTGCTTAAGTTTGAAATATTTTATTTTTGTCTGTCACGTAAAATTGTGGAATATTATTTTTGGTCGGTGATGCGAAAGTTTTAAATAGAACTTTTTGAAAACAGTACCTTTTGCCTCTCATGCTAGAGTTTGGAATAGTATTTGTTTTGGTCCGTCCAGCTCAATTTTAAAACCACATTTACATCGCTGATCGCGCAGTTTCGAACGACGCATCTTTCAAATTCTTCGTTCGTGCTATTCTTTCGATTTGTAAACGTGGCTAGAGCTGGAGACGAAATACCAATCGTAGTTTTAGTTCTAAATGTGTCTAAACAGACCAATCCTTTAAAGGTTATAATTGTTTTGTTTTCGTTATGTCAAAGAGAAAAAGGAATTAAAATCCGATCAGAAAATGGCGAATCTTTTGAATTTAGCCAACCTGACTCGTTTTGAGAAAATAGGCCAGAGTTCACACGAGTCGAAGAATGTCTACCAATTTAATCCTATCAGTCTCAGAAAGGCGCACCTTACAATTTAGAACTTTGTTTTTTTTATATTAATGGTTAACCACTTATCAAACAGATAGATACTGAATCTCAATTTGATATAGATATACATACAAATATATATACATATATATATATATTATAATAATAATATAATAATATATATATATTATATTATTATTATTATTATTATTATTATTATTATTATTATTATATATATATATATATATATACAGGGTGGGCAAAATAAGGGTCTTATCTTTAAATTTGAATAACTTGAATTTGAACAACTTCCACAAAATAAAAGTTAAACTCACCAAACTTTATGTGTGTGTAGACTGACCCTTCCGAGATCTTTTGAAATAAACAAAACAATTTTTAGCCGAAAAACACTTCTTAAAACTTACAAAAACTAAAGTATTGTTTTTTACACTGTTTTGAGTTTTTTAAGCAAAAATAATGTTTTCTAAATGAGGGTACGTTCCTTAGGGCTAATACGGCTCATGCTTGCTTCGGAAGGGGTCCTTTACTTATTCTAAAAATAAAAAATAAAAAAAAATCAATAAATAAGAAAGTTATGAATTTTTAAAAATAGGACCCTTATTTTTGCCCACCCTGTATATATATATATATATATATATATATATATATATATATATATATATATATATATATATATATATTAAATTCCCAAAACAGTTTTTCATGGTAAACAACTGATGATCCCTTAAAATAGTGTTAGAAATAAACTAATATAATAACTGTAAAAAATAAATTGACTTACATGAGTGATTTTCCACTGGAAGACTTGGGACTATAAGTTTTTTTTTTTTTGTTTTTTTTAATATAGTTTTAATGGTTGAGAAACTTCCGAGACTATATATATATATATATATATATATATATATATATATATATATATATATATAAATATATATATATATTAAAATAAACATAGTCTCAGAAAGGCGCACCTTACAATTTAGAACTTTGTTTTTTTATACTAATGGTTAACCACTTATCAAACAGATACTGAATCTCAATTTGATATAGATATACATACAAATATAGATACTTATATATATATATTATGATAATAATATAATAATATATATATATATATTATATTATTATTATTATTATATATTAATTCAGTTCAAATATAAAAAAATGAACAAAACCAATACTTTTCAAAAGTGCTCAATATATTAGATCTATTTATATTTAAATAAACATATTGGAATTGTAACGAGATCTTTTCGAGAGCGTTAAACAAATGATATAATTACGATAAGATTCAGAGAAAAATATAATGAAAATTACGAAGCAATAATTCTGTTATCTGATGATGTTGATATTAATATAATTATGAGATACGAATAAATTCGATTATTTCAAATCTCAAATTCCATAAACTAAACCGATGTCAAAATTCTGTGGATCATCACGACTACTGTTCTGATCTTGGATATTAATTTCACAACGTTTCTACCAACAAAATATATGTTGTCACTCTCTTTCCCCCTCAATATGTCTTATATAGTGCATTTCCCCCTCTCGATATATATGTATTAAATATGCTGTTGCTCTTTCTATGTGTGTATTGAATAGTGAGTGTGAGTTTCTCCTTTTTCATTTTCAAAAGTATAATCGCCTCGCTTGGATTCTTTAATAAGGCCGGAGGGTCGAAATAAATTATTGCACCGGTGATTGTGTGAATCCGAGTTACTTTACTTTATTATATATATATATATATATATATATATATATACATATATATATATACACACACATATATATATATATACACACATATATAGATATATATATACACACATATATAGATATATATATATACACACACATATATATATATATATATATATATACACACACATATATATATATATTACAATTTAGAACTTTGTTTTTTTATACTAATGGTTAACGACTTATCAAACAGATAGATACTGAATCTCAATTTGATATAGATATACATACAAATATATATACATATATATATATATATTATGATAATAATATAATAATATATATATATATATTATGTTATTATTATATAACATTATATATATATATATATGAAATTAAAAATGGAAAAGCGGAAGACCTTTTCGCTCAACGTTTCGCCCAAATTTCACGTGGGCTTTGTCAAGAGCGGACGAAGAATACAAAAATGACAAAAGACGAGAAAGTCTCTAAATTATGGGGAATATATATAGTGGTTGGGTTCATGTTGAGATGAAGGGTGTGCAAAAAAAAAAAAAAAAAATAGAAATAAATATATATATATATGCACATAAATGTGATCGAAACATACATATAACACATATACATACATATATATCAAATATACATAGAAGTAGCATTGGAAAAGAAGAGGAGAAAATAAAGAGCAGAAAGGGGTCCAAAGGATATTTAATTTAAAGCTCAGGGAATCATCCGGTGTCTAGAATTATCTTGTTTTCACTAATGATTGCTTTTGATAGGTTGGGGGAGATATTGTAGAAGCCCATTCTTTGTTTAATTTTATTTGTGGAAAGGGCTATGAGGGCAGATTCAATTATTCGACGTGTTGACTTGATATATATATATATATATATATATATATATATATATATATATATATAAAATTCCCGAAACAGTTTTTCATGGTAAACAACTGATGATCCCTTAAAATAGTGTTAGAAATAAACTAATATAATAACTGTAAAAAATAAATTGACTTACATGAGTGTTTTTCTACTGGGAGACTTGAGACTATAATTTTTTTTTTTTGTAATATAGTTTTAATGGTTGAGAAACTTCCGAGACTATATATATATATATATATATATATATATATATATATATATATATATATATATATATATATATATATATATATATATATTAAAATAAACATAGTTTGAGCGCCCGACAATTGTTTTATGGCGCTGCCAGCCCTTGATAAGAAGCTGGCAAGGCTTTGAACCAATTGTCGGGCGCTCAAACTGTGTTTATTTTAATATAAATAGATCTAATATATATTGAGCACTTTTGAAAAATATTGGTTTTGTTCATTTGTTTATATTTGAACTGAATAAATATATATATACATTTGACAAAATAGCTGATTTTTGGCTGAGATAGAGGTTCTAGGGTCTAGTTGATGGCATTTTAATTTCAGTTTACCATATACCTTATTTTTCCAGAAAATTCTAAAAAACCTTTAAAATGACCAGTATTCATACACTGTATTCTATATCTTATCAACCATTTGATGGAGTCAGCTGATTTGGGGCAAAGATAGAGGTTCTAGTGTCTAGTTGATGGCATTTTAATTTCAGTTTACCATATACCTTGATTAGTCAAACTACCAACTATATTAGTTATGAGAAGGCATTGTATTGAGGCATAGCCTTTACAAAAGTAGTGACATTCCATGAAAAATGCCAGTATACTGAAATCATATGCCCTTAATAGGGTTAAGATGAAAATTCATATACACTAAATGTACAAAAGCAAGGAAATTCCCAAATTTTTACACTTTTATTGTCATTAAGGGTATGTGAGCACAACAGTGCTATGTATTTTACTGGTAGGAATTTTTCTTCAGCGCACCTCACACACTTCATCCACTCATGCATAGACATTTATACTGTAGTGATGTGATAACGAAATGGTTAGGTTGATTTGTAGTCATACCTACACACAGATAACATGATTTCATGATTGAACTTTCTGGATCTCTGGGTTGCCTTGACTAATGATGCTGAAATTATACACACTTATAAAATTTAGTAAATACTGGCATTTTTCATGGAATATATAGGTAGAAGATTGCCTGCAAAATTTGCTTCTCGAATAGAAGAATGATCCAGCAATGTTTTCCAGCAATCTTTGCAACAGATTGAATAAGCAATCCATTTTACAGTTGAAGTTAAATTCAGTCCTTATGATAAAAAGACGCTTCATCAACGAGTGAGCCACCCATTACGACTGGAGCAAAACAAGGATCTGAGCACTGATATCTACACATGATCTCAGAATATGATTAATTAATTAAGGGGGTAGAGTTGACAACAATGCTCTTAAGAGTGCAGCCATAGACCGTTGTGTTGTCTGTATTAATATCAACAAATGATTTCAGAATATCATTTTGAAGATAATGAATGAAGATCAGGACAGTAGTGAAGAATGCTCTTCAGGGTGCAGTCATAGACCGTTGTGTTGTCTGTATTAATATCAACAAATGATTTCAGAATATAATTTTAAAGATAATGAATGAAGATCAGGACAGTAGGGAATAATGCTCTTAAGGGTGCAGTCATAGACCGTTGTGTTGTCTGTATTAATATCAACAAATGATCTCAGAATATAATTTTGAAGATAATGAATGAAGATCAGGACATTAGGGAATAATGCTCTTAAGGGTGCAGCCATAGACCGTTGTGTTGTCTGTATTAATATCAACAAATGATCTCAGAATATAATTTTGAAGATAATGAATGAAGATCAGGACATTAGGGAATAATGCTCTTAAGGGTGCAGCCATAGACCGTTGTGTTGTCTGTATTAATATCAACAAATGATCTCAGAATATAATTTTGAAGATAATGAATGAAGATCAGGACAGTAGGGAATAATGCTCTTAAGGGTGCAGTCATAGACCGTTGTGTTGTCTGTATTAATATCAACAAATGATCTCAGAATATAATTTTGAAGATAATGAATGAAGATCAGGACAGTAGGGAATAATGCTCTTAAGGGTGCAGTCATAGACCGTTGTGTTGTCTGTATTAATATCAACAAATGATCTCAGAATATAATTTTGAAGATAATGAATGAAGATCAGGACAGTAGGGAATAATGCTCTTAAGGGTGCAGCCATAGACCGTTGTGTTGTCTGTATTAATATCAACAAATGATTTCAGAATATAATGTTGAAGATAATGAATGAAGATCAGGACAGTAGGGAATAATGCTCTTAAGGGTGCAGCCATAGACCGTTGTGTTGTCTGTATTAATATAAACAAATGATCTCAGAATATAATTTTGAAGATAATAAATGAAGATCAGGACAGTAGGGAATAATGCTCTTAAGAGTGCAGCGATACACAGTTGTATTGTCTGCATAGATGTCAACAATTGATATAAAATATGATTTTGAAGACCCTTAATGAAGATCAAGGGGCGATTCGACACAATGCTCTTCAGCGTGCAGTCATAGACAGTTGTGATGTCAAATGATCTCAGAATATAATTCTGAAAATCATTAATGAAAATCACAGATTAATTTTTTTTTTTCAAATTATTTTTTAAATGTTATTATTCACTTAAAAGAAGGCGTATTGTAGCTGAGACAATACGAGCTACTCCGATTTCAGATTTATAGAAGGCAATTTTTGTGGTGATCTAGCCAGCAAGATGCTTGTTCACATCGCTTTTAAGTTTCTGCATGTTGGTATGGTCTCGGCAACAGGGAGCAGGGAGGGAAGCGAAAAGGAAAGCGGTTCGAGGAAATCAACTATTAGAGTAAAAGACTTTTGCGGCACCCGGGTTTCTTTATAATGCAGGGTTGCGATGTTGTTGCTGATCGACTTGGTCGGAGCTACTTTTTTTAGGGGTATACGTGCAATATGTTCATTGGAGCACATTCCGCTGAAGTATTTTTAAAACAGGCGCAGGGATAAAACACTGCGGGGATGCGACAGGGGATGTAGCTTGGTAGAC
>OY744553.1:3797170-3839670 GCA_963556195.1 Sepiola atlantica
CGTAACTTCGCTGATGACACATTAATTCTTTTCTTAACTATTGAAATCAAAAATGTATTCCGAATTAAAAAATTCTATTTTAAGCTGCATTATTATTCACTGTCTTTCTCTCGTCCCATTCGCTCGCACCCAAAGCTGACAATAAGTAGCCAGTTACTCCATCTCTGCATTCGTCACATAATCAGTATTGCCCTTTTCTGATTACCACTTTGGCACCTCTTCCCCTAATTATTTATGCATTAGTTCTTGTTGTGTATGTCTTACAATACGTATCCAGTTTCTCCCTCTGTGCATTCGTCACATAATCAGCATTGTCATTTTCTGATAACCTCTTTGGCACCTCTGCCCCTAATTATTCATGCGTTAGATATTGTTGAGTATGTCAGAGGTTGAAGCTCAGTAGAGTCCCGTTCCATGAAAATAATGATGGATTAGAAAAAGACTAGCAATCTCTCTTCTGTTAGAAAAAATCGATAGTGATGATGGAAATCAATAACTCGAAAATATTTTGGCGATTTTAAAATAGAAAGCGAAATAAAAAGAGTACCGATACAGCTTTTGAACCGGACAAAAAGTGAACTTTTAAATGTGTTAACACAACCCTAACATAACGCTTACCCTAACCTATCCTCAAACTAACATCTACCTAACCCGAAACAAACACTAACCTAACCCTTATTAAACACTTACCTAACCTTAAACTAACCTTTAACATAATGCTTACCTAACCCTAACCTAACCCTAACCAAACCCTAACCGTAATTTAAACTAACCCTAACTTAACCCTTACCTAACCCTAACATTACCTTAAACTAACCCAAAAATGACCCTAAAATGACCCTGACTTAATCTAACCTACCCCTTACCTAACCCTAACATAACCCTAACCAAACTTTAACCCTAACGTTAAACTAACCCTAACCTAACACTAAAATGCCCCTTACCTAATCTAACCTACCCCTTACCTAACCCTAACCTAACCTTAACAAAACCCTAACTCTAACCTTAAACTTATCCTCACCTAACCCTTAACTACCTCTAACCCTTACCTAACCCAAACCTTACCTTAAACTAACCCTAACTTAACCTAAAATGGCCCTGACCTAATCTAACCTACCCCTTACCTAACTCTAACCTAACCTTAACCAAACCCTAACCTATCTTTAAAGTAACCCTAACCTAACCCTAAACTAAACCTAACCTAGCTCTTAATTAACCCTAACCTAACCTTAAACTAATCCTAACATAATCTTAAACTAATCCTAACGTAACCCTTGTCTAATCCTAACCCTAACCTAACCCTTACCTAACCCAAACCTTACCTTAAACTAACCCTAAACTAACGCTAACCAAACCTTAACCTATCTGTAAAGTAACCCTAACCTAACCCTAAACTAACCCTAACCTAGCCCTTAACTAAGCCTAACCTAACCTTAAACTAACCCAAACCAAATCTTAACCTATCTTTAAAGTAACCCTTACCTAACCCTAACCAAACCTTAACCTATCTTTAAAGTAACCCTAACCTAACCTTAAACTAACTTTAACCTAACCCTTAACTAAGCCTAACCTAACCTTAAACTAACCCTAACCAAACCTTAACCTATCTTTAAAGTAACCCTGACCTAACCCTAACCAAACCTTAACCTATCTTTAAAGTAACCCTAATCTAACCCTAACCAAACCTTAACCTATCTTTAAAGTAACCCTGACCTAACCCTAACCAAACCTTAACCTATCTTTAAAGTAACCCTAATCTAACCCTAACCAAACCATGACCTATCTTTAAAGTAACCCTAACCTAACCTAAAACTAATCCTCACCTAACCTTTATCTAATCCTAATCTAACCCTAAACTAACCAAGTCGATGTTTGTCCCGTTCAAAAACTACCAATACCAAAAAACGAAAGTAAACGATAACGCCGCATAGAAAAGTGGCCTAAACTTAAGTTTGGCTCAAGGCCCAAAACTGTGCTCCCGAACCACTAAAACATAATCAATACGAATATAGTGCGTAAAATAACGAGTGAAGTCTTATTTTTCTCTCGACATTCGCCCGAACATGCAAAAGTTGGCACTGCGCCATTTTGGGAACAGGACATTTTTCTTTTCTGGGTTTTTTTTTTTTTCGTTTTTGTTGCGAAACTGAAAACAAGAACGAGTATTCTTCAAGATGCGTCCACTTAATCAAGCAGATTTCGCGATTTCAGCGCTATTTAAACTTAAACGTGACAGACAAACACACATTCTTCATTAAATTTAGTGTGACAGACCGACGATAATGATATTTAAAATTTGAGCTGAGTGTGCTGGCATATCTGTTGGGAATTGGTGTTGCTTTTAGAAATTGACTTCCTAACTAACCTATATCTACCCAGGTATTTATTTATCCCTCTTTCTTTCATCCTTATCATTTCCGAGCATGTCTTCTTCGGCATTCCCTGCTAACTGACCCTGCTACAGCAACTGCTCTACATCTACTAAATCAAGCGTTCGAAACTTGTTATCATCATCATAACGTATGTTTTATATGCTGACATGTCTTGGAATTTGTTGGTTTTAGAAATTGACTTCCGAACTAATCTATAAATATCAATTCCATCCCTATAACTTCCTTAAATAATTTATTTGACCCCCCCTTCCCCCTGTGAGCTGATCTCACTTCCTCAACAATAATAATTCTACTAACCCAAGCACTCTCGTCCATTCTTTCATGATATTCGGTTTAACGTCTGTTTTAGACGCCGGCAAGAAATTGACTTCCAAACTTTCCTATAACTGACCAGATTTTTAATGTATGCCTCTTTCTCTCAAATCCATCCATATCACTTTCGTCCAAAGTTTTCCCTAGGCTTTTCTCTGCCGACCGATCTTGTTACATCAACTGTTCTACATCTACTAAACCAAGCGTTCGTATCCATTCTTTCATCACCCAATTCGGTTTACCGTCCGTCTTATATATTGACTTTACGAAGTTGACTTTCAAATTGACGGCTTTACGAAATTGACTTCCAAATTGACGGCTTTACGAAGTTGACTTCCAAATTGACGGCTTTACGAAATTGACTTCCAAATTGACGGCTTTACGAAGTTGACTTCCAAATTGACGGCTTTACGAAATTGACTTCCAAATTGACGGCTTTACGAAGTTGACTTCCAAATTGACGGCTTTACGAGGTTGACTTCCAAATTGACGGCTTTACGAAGTTGACTTCCAAATTGACGGCTTTACGAAGTTGACTTCCAAATTGACGGCTTTACGAAATTGACTTCCAAATTGACGGCTTTACGAAGTTGACTTCCAAATTGACGGCTTTGCGAAGTTGACTTCCAAATTGACGGCTTTACGAAATTGACTTCCAAATTGACGGCTTTACGAAGTTGACATCCAAATTGACGGCTTTACGAAATTGACTTCCAAATTGACGGCTTTACGAAGTTGACTTCCAAATTGACGGCTTTACGAAGTTGACTTCCAAATTGACGGCTGTACGAAATTGACTTCCTAATTGACGGCTTTACGAAGTTGACTTCCAAATTGACTGCTTTACGAAGTTGACTTCCAAATTGACGGCTTTACGAAGTTGACTTCCAAATTGACGGCTTTACGAAATTGACTTCCAAATTGACGGCTTTACGAAGTTGACTTCCAAATTGACGGCTTTACGAAGTTGACTTCCAAATTGACGGCTTTACGAAATTGACTTCCAAATTGACGGCTTTACGAAGTTGACTTCCAAATTGACGGCTTTACGAAGTTGACTTCCAAATTGACGGCTTTACGAAATTGACTTCCATATTGACGGCTTTACGAAGTTGACTTCCAAATTGACGGCTTTACGAAATTGACTTCCAAATTGACGGCTTTACGAAGTTGACTTCCAAATTGACGGCTTTACGAAGTTGACTTCCAAATTGACGGCTTTACGAAGTTGACATCCAAATTGACGGCTTTACGAAATTGACTTCCAAATTGACGGCTTTACGAAGTTGACATCCAAATTGACGGCTTTACGAAATTGACTTCCAAATTGACGGCTTTACGAAGTTGACTTCCAAATTGACGGCTTTACGAAGTTGACTTCCAAATTGACGGCTTTACGAAGTTGACTTCCAAATTGACGGCTTTACGAAGTTGACATCCAAATTGACGGCTTTACGAAATTGACTTCCAAATTGACGGCTTTACGAAGTTGACTTCCAAATTGACGGCTTTACGAAATTGACTTCCAAATTGACGGCTTTACGAAGTTGACTTCCAAATTGACGGCTTTACGAAGTTGACTTCCAAATTGACGGCTTTACGAAGTTGACTTCCAAACTGACGGCTTTACGAAGTTGACTTCCAAATTGACGGCTTTACGAAGTTGACTTCCAAATTGACGGCTGTACGAAATTGACTTCCTAACTAATGTATTTCTCGCCTGGTCTTTATTTTTTCCACTTCTCTCAAAGCAATCCTTATCACTTCCGACGATGTTTTCCTTAGTCTTCTCTTGCAGACTGACCCTACTAATTCAACTGTTCTACGTCTACTAGCATTAATTCTTTCAATTGGACCAAACAAAGTATTCTGCTCTGGATTCATCTCCATATACTCTCCACGTTTAATATTCCTCTGAGGTCATCAGATCTAAGCACGTATTTAAGACTCATATTACACATCCATCGTATCATTCTCACATGATTGTATTCCATGCAACGCGAATGGCGAGGTTTCACTTCGGTAACTCCTTAATATATCTGACAGACTCTTCACTTGGTTGACAGTGGTAACGCTCTGCTGGTTAGTAATGGCAGAGCTAACTTGAACTTAATCTGCTCTTTTCTCTAACGTATTATCTGCAAGTCTAAAAAATGTCTGAATACTATTACTTCTATTACTAATAGAGATTTGGTATTTGTCTGTCTGAAGTCGAAACTATACTATTACTTCTATTACTAATAGATAGTTGATGTTTGTCTGTCTGAAGCCGAAACTATACTATTACTTCTATTACTAATAAAGATTGGGTATTTGTCTGTCTGAAGCCAGAACTATACTATTACTTCTATGGTATTTTGTTGTTATCATTTTGTTGATTTCCTTATTTAAAAAAGCGTTAATCTGCGCATAACATCGCCAGGACTACACTTTCCTAACGTCTAAAGAACTTGACGCCTCTTTCTGCTCGCGTCGTGATTCGACCCCTCAGGGTTAATACCATCAAAATGAGAAGGAAGAAAATAAGAAAAAAAACTATGAGACAGTCTCGCCTGAGAAGGTTGTTCTACAACGAAAGCTTGCGAAAAAAAATTAAATAAATGAATTTTTCATTTAAAATTGCACGATTGTTGATTTTCACAATATTTCACTTTAATATATATATATATATAAATATATATATATATATATATATATATATATATATATATATATATTTCTCCATCGCCAGACAGATAACTTTCATTTCCAGCTTTCAGAGACGATTTGAGGTTAGGGTTGGGCGGTTGAAGGGGGGCTTAGACAGGCTGACCCCGTTTAGGATACCTGAACTTCTTTCCCCACTCCCTACATGCCGTCCGTGGTAAATCATACAATTTCCCCCTATCTATATATATGTATTGCTCTCTATCCCCCTCACCGTATTGCTTTCCGTTATGATTCATACAATTTCCCCCTCTATATATATGTATTGCCTTCTCTCTCTCCTCACTGTATTGCTTTCCATTATAAATCATACAATTTCTCCCTCTCTATATATATGTATTGATCTCTCTCCCCCTCACTGTATTGCTTTCCGTTATAAATCATACAGTTTCCCCCTCTATATATATATGTATTGCTCTCTCTCCCCCTCACAGTATTGCTTTCCCTTATAAATCATACAGTTTCCCCCTCTCTATATATATGTATTGCTCTCTCCCCCTAATTGTATTGCTTTCCGTTACAAATCATCCAATTTCCCCCTCTTTATATATATGTATTGCTCTCTTTTTCCCTCACTGTATTGTCTTCCGTTATAAATCGTGCAATCTCCCTCCCTCTCTCTCTCTCTCTCTCTCTCTCTCTCTATATATATATATATATATATATATATATATATATATATAGGTATATGTATTAAATAGTTTATTTAATAGTTCATTTACTCTTCTCGCAACATATGTATTAAATATGTTGTCGCTCTCTCTATATGTATATTGAAATGGTGAGTGTGAATTTCTTCTTTTTTTTAATTTTCAAAAATGTAATCACCTCGGTTGGATGCTTGAAATTATTTTACCGGTGATTATATGATTCCGTGTTATTTTATTTTATTCTTGCTCTGTGTATTACATTGGGCTTTAATACGCGATCTATTTCACTCTAACACTATATATATATATATATATATATATATATATATATATATATATATGTATATATATATGTAGTATTCTCTACACAGTCGGAGAAGAAGAAAAAAATTCTCTTGGTTTTATTATTTTTGACAAAGGGATGTCTTTCCCGAAATATCAAATAGTGATTTTTAATCACCCGGACATCACACGAACAGCTAAAAACACTCTTGCTGTTATGTAAGATTTTAGAAAAAAGGAAAAATAAATAGTAAGTCATATTTCGTATTCGATTTATTGTTATTGTTTTTGTTCCTTACAACTTGCATCTTACCCGGAACTTGCATTGCCCACAAGTCCTTTAATCCTGGATTTAAACACGAAATTAATTAATGTTGCTCCTTATAAACCCCTTTAATCCTTAAACCCATTCTCTCTCCCTAATTCTTTTAGAACACACATCATCAAACCCCAAAACAGTAACGGCCAAATATACGAAACTCATAATATTGACTCACGGGAATTATATAGAAATATTTTTTTTATTTTTTTATTATTTTTTTTATATTTCTTTAAATCTCCTCCGGTTTAAATCTCAACTGTTACTTTTCACCCTCCCCCTTTTTTTCAAACGTTATTAAACCTTCCTTACACTTAATTTAAACAAACATACACAACACTCTAAGCAAATAACGCGTCCAAACGAGAGTGACACGTGGCTTCACATTTCCGAAACAGATGACAACAGAAGCTGAAGAGAGCCGGATGGCTAAGTCCTTCCGTGCTTGAAACCGAAATGTATATCTAATAGTTACGTATATGAATATGCATGGCTATGGTAGTGTGTGGGTGGTGTTGCGTGTGTGCGTGCTCGTAGGATGTGTACGTATTTAGGTCTGCCTATGTATGCGTGTGAGTAAGGTTGTCTATATGTATGATATCGTCAAGTCGTAAGTGTCATAATGTAATGTGGTTTTTGAAACGGCCGTTATTATTTGATAAACTTAAAGATCCCTCCCCTTCGATCGCTATAGTAAAATATAAGATTTAAATTCCCCCTCTCTCTAAAAAGATGTATCAGATAGGTGGCTACTACCACTCTCTCTGGTTGTGTTTGAATTGTCGAGGTTTAATTCAATTTTCTTTCAGTCTACAAAATTGTAATTGTCTGGATTGATGCTTGAAAAAAACACAAGGTTGAAATAAATTATTGCATCGAAAATTATGTAATTTCGTGTTATTATATTTTATGTTATATATATATATATATATAAATTCCCGAAACAGTTTTTCATGTTAAACAACTGATGATCCCTTAAAATAGTGTTGCAAACAAACTAATATAATAAATGTAAAAAATAAATTGACTTACATGAGTGATTTTCTACTGAAAGACTTGGGACTATAAGTTTTTTTTTTGTTTTTTTTTAAATATAGTTTTAATGGTTGAGAAACTTCCGAGACTATATATATATATATATATATATATATATATATATATATATATATACATATATATATATACATGTGTGTCTCTATACGTGTGTTCTCTAATGACGTTGAGGCTTTAAGGCGTACTCATTAAAAAGACAACATTAACGACGTGTTTATACTAAACCCAATCTGTCTTCTGACGTTCAATAGCGAATGTACCCAAAATACAACTGAGTTTACATAACAAATGTTATTTTATGGTCTATCACAGTTAATGTCGAAGTAGCAACCGTTGCTTTGCTCCACTTAACTTGAAAATAAGATTTTCCTATGTCTGTCACGTTTAAGATTAAAATAGCGTGTTCGTTTATTAGTTATGCTTCATTTTTACGCAGCAAATTTTGTAAGTCTGTCACGTTTAAATTTGAAATAGCATTTTGTTGGTTTGTCACGCTTTAGTTTGAAATAGTATTTTCGTCGGTCTGTTACGTTTAAATTTGAAATAGCATTTTTGTCACTCTGTAACGTTTCAGTTGAAAATAGAATTTGGTTTTTAATTCACGCTTAAGTTTGAAATAGCATTTTCGTCGGTCTGTCACGTTTGAGTTGAAAATAGAATTTGGTTGTTTATTCACGCTTAAGTTTTAAATAGCATTTTCGTCGGTCTGTCACGTTTAAGTTGAAAATAGAATTTGGTTTTTAATTCACGCTTAAGTTTAAACTAGCATTTTCGTCGGTCTGTCACATTTAAGTTTTAAATAGCATTTTCGTCGGTCTGTCACGTTTAAGTTGAAAATAGAATTTGGTTGTTTTTTCACGCTTAAGTTTGAAATAGCATTTTCCTCGGTCTGTCACGTTTAAGTTTTAAATAGCATTTTCCTCGGTCTGTCACGTTTAAGTTGAAAATAGAATTTGGTTGTTTATTCACACTTAGGTTTGAAATAGCATTTTCCTAGGTCTGTCACGTTTAAGTTGAAAATAGCATTTTGTTGGTTTGTCACGCTTTAGTTTGAAATAGTATTTTCGTAAGTCTGTCACGTTTAAATTTGAAATAGCATTTTCGTCGGTCTGTCACGATTAAGTTCGAAAATAGAATTTGGCTGTTTATTCACGCTTAAGTTTGAAATAGCATTTTCGTCGGTCTGTCACATTTAAATTTTAAATAGCATTTCGTTTGTTAGTCACGCTTAAGTTTTTAAATGGTATTTTCGTAGGTTTTTGTCAGTCTGTCACGATTAAGTTTGAAAATAGCGTTTGGTTGTTAGTTTTTTTTTCACGCTAAAGTTTGAAATGAGATTTCGTTAAGAAGCAATTAAATATGAATAATGTTTTCTTTCGTCTTTTCTTAATGAATTACTTTTCACAACCTGAAAGATTTATATAGAAATCCGTTCTGAATTCCATTCAGTTAGTTATCAAGGCCAAAAGCCATTCGAGGAAAAGGTTAATGAGATTCAATAATGTACAGTTCAGAGATGAAGAACATCATAAGTGGATTGAGAATAGTGTAGATAGTAGACCAAGTTCGAGTATATATGGAGACAGTTAATGACAGAAATCTGTGGATTTCGACTTCAAAGAAGACCATCATGTGATCCGCAGGGAATCAGTCCCGTAGCAATATGTTCAACAGACGGAAAGCGCTTGCGCAGAAGCTCTGTTTGTGGAAATTCTGCCGGATGCTAGACACACGGAAGAAGAATATACATTTTTACGTCGTTATGGTAAAAAAAAACGAGTTCTAGCTGTGAATGTTTTAATAAGAAGAACAAAACATTAGAGCGCAGTCCCGCCCCTTCATTGGAAATTAGAGTAGAACAGATTGAGACTAGTAACGGGTGTAAAGAAAGAGAAGAGATTACTCCAACTAGATTGCGAAGTCGAATGTGTACTATTGTGATACTATGGACTGCCACTCCCCAACATCTAGGACCAACAGGAAAGAATAATTAGCACATAAATGGCAACATACTAGAGACAGATCAATTCTGTTACACAGACGAACTGACGACGTGGGCAGTTAGCCGAGGGGAGGAATAACGATAGAGTAATCGGAAGGATGAGCAAGAAAGGGGACATATATAGTTTCCGGTTGAAATAAGCTGAGGAAAACTAAGATGTGGTCAGTTTCCAGTAGTAATATTGGAGACAATCTAACATACGGTATATATAGTTGAAAGTAAATGTTTTTCTTGGGGGTGGGGGAGTAACCGTGGCTGTTGAATCATATCAGCGAGACAGTCGTACAGTGGACGGTAGTGAATGATCACCACGAATTGATGATCGAGATTGATCGACTGTTAGTTGCCTCGGCGAACAGTTTCGAGACAGTCCGACTGAGACAGGTCGGAAGGCGAGAAAAATCGAACGATGGATTGAGTTTTAGCTGAGATCATGAATTTGTAGAGGTGAGAAATGTTGCTTAGATCGAGACGTTTACGACTGGACCCTAACGACACACACACACACACACACACGTGTTCAACAAGTTGTTGTATAAGGATCCTTGTGTTTCTTGTCGCTTACGACTGGACCCCAACGACACACACACGTGTTCAACAAGTTGCTTGTATAAGGATCCTTGTGTTTCTTGTCGCTTACGACTGGACCCCATCGACCCACACACGTGTTCAAAAAGTTGCTTATATAAGGATCCTTGTGTTTCTTGTCGCTTACGACTGGACCCCAACGACACACACACACGTGTTCAACAAGTTACTTGTATAAGGAGCCTTGTGTTTCTTGTCGCTTACGACTGGACCCCAACGACACACACACGTGTTCAACAAGTTGCTTGTATAAGGATCCTTGTGTTTCTTGTCGCTTACGACTGGACCCCAACGACACACGCACACACGTGTTCAACAAGTTGCTTATATAAGGATCCTCGTGTTTCTTGTTTGTTGCCTTGCGCCCTCGTCTACCGACTACGCTTGAATCTCAACACCTACAAGATAAAGACGATAAAAAAAACTATCGCTAATGGGTTTCTAATTGGGATGTTAGTAGGGAGGCGCTGGCATAGGCATACACAATACTAATGTAAGAAAAACTGCTCTAAGTGGCACCTCCTCGGATGTGGCAGCGTTACTTTATCTCATTCCAGCATTTAATGTTTAATTCTTGTGGAAGACACACTGTAAGGTACGCAAGAGATCACCATCCACTACAGCTCGAAGTTGAGTTTCCACACCGCCTAGTCCATTGTTCATATCTTGATTCAGACCCTTAAACCAACGGAGGTCTGACGTCAAAGAAAGTTATAATCATCGAAAAGCCCACGACGACTAATCAAAATTCGACTGTCCGTTTAGTCGCCATGTCGACCGTCGCCATTACCGGACAGCGATCTTAGACAAGAAAGAAAGGAAGAAAAGAAAAAAAGAAATATAACTGATACGGTCAAGAAAGAGACGATATTCGGTAAAGGGAATATTGATATGAACGTCTCTCACCTGTCAAATGTCATGGTTCTGACCTCGATGTGTGGCGGGGTACAGCGAGCTCCACGACAGGTGAGGCGTACCGTTCGAAACGCTAATTAGTAATTCATCCGAGTTCCTTTGCTTTTAGCTTTGTAGACTTGTCAAAAGTGTGGCATAATAAGAATGGCTCTCTGGCGAGGACGGGCACAGCGCTTCCCTCGATGGCGTTGAGTACAAAGATCGCCATGGAATCTGCGTGATTAAGATGATGACTGCTTGAACTGGCCAGAGAAGAGAATGGTACCGGTCAATTGTAGCACATTATTCATGGTCAATTCCCTTCTGTAATGATTGGACACGCACGGAGACGCACACACTGACACACAGAAGATGGTTGGTTGTTTGGTTGTTTTGTTTTACGGCATATCAACCCTTTTCAGGTTATTTAATGCCGAATGCAGTCATTTTGGTGAAAGTTTTTATGCTTCAAGTTCTTTATATGTTCAAATATTTATTCATGGTGTTTAGTTTGGTTGTTTTGTTTTACGGCATATCAACCCTTTTCAGGTTATTTAATGCCGAATGCAGTCATTTTGGTGAAAGTTTTTATGCTTCAAGTTCTTTATATGTTCAAATATTTATTGATGGTGTTTGGTTTGGTTGTTAAAGTATATTTGTTTTCTTCTCTTTTTTGTTTCTTTCCCCTTTTAATATCTGTTTCTATTTAACCCATAGTTGGGACCCTAACAGGTACTACCACTCCGGGTCAGGGTGGACCTGGGAGCAATGGTAATTAAGAGGAGGCTCCACATTCCCCAAAGTCCGTAAGCCGGATCTCACCATCGGATGTAGTTTAAGGTCATATCCAGGACCGGGAGTAGGGTAGGAAAAATAAAATAAAAAAGGGGAGGGAGAAAGGGAGAGGGGCTGTTGTTTTTGGTTTTGTAGAACATAATTGAGTTTTACAAAAAAAAAAAAAAAAAAAAAACGTCAATGTAGGTGAATTTCGTCTCAGGGAGCTACAGGGCAGCCTGATCTGGTATCACCAGCACACACAAGAGGACTAAAAACAACACCACTTTGGAAACAGAAGCTTCAAAAACAACAAGGTCGACTGAATACCATAAACTGAGCGGCTCAGTTCTAAATATGAGACACATATAAAGGGGATAGATACATCGTTTTGAAAGAGCTGGAAAACAGATTAGGGTTAGGGGCAGGGTTAGGGTAATAGTTAGGGTTAACTAATTATTTACGATTAATTAATTATTTATTTTGTAACTACTTTTTATTTTTTTTAAATTGTTACTATTAACAAAGTATTTATTATTAACTAGTTATTTATTATTAACTAATTATTTACTATCAATTATTTTTTTACTATTAACTAATTATTTATTATTAACTGATTATTTATGAACTAGTTATTTACTATTAACTAATTATTTATTATTAACTTTTTATTTATTAACTAGTTATTTATTATTAACTAATTATTTATTATTAACTTTTTATTTATTAACTAGTTATTTATTATTAACTAATTATTTATTATTAACTGATTATTTATTAACTAGTTATTTACTATTAACTAATTATTTATTATTAACTTTTTATTTATGAACTAGTTATTTATTATTAACTAATTATTTATTATTAACTTTTTATTTACTATAAACTAAATGAACCTTTTTAGTTAAAAATGAAATAAGATCTTAATTGCGTACCCTCACAAATATGTTAATCAAATAAGCATTTCCTTTTTTATTATAACAAAATAAGGGAACTTAAATTTGTTTATAACCTTAAAAAGAATAAAGAAATTAATGGATGAATTTTTTTCAATTTCTATAAACTACTAGACCACCCGTGACCCGTTGGGTCAGTTTGTTATATTAGCTATGGAATTCATGTATGAGCGTGACACTTGTGGCATAAAGAAAATAGTTTTTTTTTACATAACAGAAGCATTTCTATGAAAGTATATTAAAATGAAAAAAGAATATAGATAGATTTCTATGAGTCGTTCTGTTTATTATAATTGTTTTTTTTTAATTAGAGTTACTGAATTATAAGTGGTTGGTTAGGGCGATTTGAGAAAGGAAGGGGGTACAGCAGGCTTTCTCGCGTACGTAACGAAAACAGAGGGAGTAGGAGTGGTGAAATCTATGAGAGGGAAAATGGGAGGTGTTTTCGTTCACCGACCGCTAGTATGGCTGATATTAATAATGAGTGTTGTTTTTTTGTTTGTTTGTTTTTGTTTTTTAAAAGGGAGGAGTTTTTTTGAAACTGCGACAGACTTTACGAAGTCCTCCCGTTGAATGTTTTTAGCCGTGAAGAAAACAAATAAACTATTTGATGAAATTAAATGAAATTGTTTAAAAATTTCCAGAATGAAAAATGTCATGCGTTCGTTAATCATAATAGAGAATAACGGAATTGGAATAACAGATTGAAGACGATGCTATTTACGCATGCGCAACCGGATGTTGAAAACCGGAGAGCTGAAAGCTGATTGCAAACATACAAGAACAATAGACTTTTAGTATTATATAGATTAAAAAACACATTTTTATATATAAAGTTAAAAATGATAAATTATGACATTTTTGTCTTCCATATATTTTGCATAGCGATAGTCAATTGGTAAACAAAGTCCTTTACCGGTTAAGTGATAGCTGATTTTATCAATTTATGCCTTGGGGGGGGGATAATTTTGCTAATTTTTAGTAAAACGTGGGATTTTTTTTTAATTCAGTATCTTATGACTTTAATTTAATAATTATCTTTGAAATAGTTCCCAAAAACTTATGTTTATCTTTTAAGGGATTTTTACAACTAATTTTTTCAAAGTTCAAAATTCGCTGAATTTTTTAGTTTTTTAGCCGCCGTGATTACATATTTCATCATAATTTATTTTTCACACGTAAATATGCAGTTTTTTTTCTATTTAGAGATGAAGTTTAGGCTTTATCTTTCAAACACAATCAAAGTTTACACGGAAACTAATTGAATAATTAATGATCAGCGCTTTTTAATAAGCATAGTCCGTACAAGAAGCGGCCATTTTTGCACATACCTACTATTAACTAAATATTTACTATTAACTAATTATATATCATTAACTAATACTTTATTATTAACTAATTATTTATTATTAACTAATTATTTAAAATTAACTAATTATTTTTATTAACTATTTTTTTTTACTATTAACTAATTATTTATTATTAACTAATTTTTACTATTAGCTAATTATTTGTTATTAAGTAATAATTTACTATTAACTAATTATTTATTATTTACTAATTATTTACAGTTAACTCATTATTTATTATTAACAAATTTTAACGATTAACTAATTATTTATTATGAACTAATTATTTACTATTAACTAATTATTTATTATCAAATAATTTTTACTATAAACTAATTATTTATTATTAACTAATAATTTACAATTAACTAATTATTTATTATTTACTAATTATTTACTATTAACTAATTATTTATTATCAATAAATTTTTACTATAAACTAATTATTTATTATTAACTAATAATTTACAATTAACTAATTATTTATTATTAACTAATTTTAACTATTAACTAATTATTTATTATCAAATAATTTTTACTATAAACTAATTATTTATTATTAACTAATTATTTAAAATTAACTAATTATTTTTATTAACTATTTTTTTTTATTATTAACTAATTTTTAATATTAGCTAATTATTTGTTATTAACTAATAATTTACTATTAACTAATTATTTATTATTAACTAATTATTTATTATTAACTAATTATTTACTATTAACTAATTATTTATTATTAAATAATTTTTACTATAAACTAATTATTTATTATCAACTAATAATTTACTATTAACTAATTATTTATTATTTGCTAATTATTTACAATTAACCCATTATTTATTATTAACTAATTTAAACTATTAACTAATTATTTATTATTAACTAATTATTTACTATTAACTAATTATTTATTATTAACTAATTATTTACTATTAACTAATTATTTATTATCAAATATTTTTTACTATAAACTACTTATTTATTATTAACTAATAATTTACTATTAACTAATTATTTATTATTTACTAATTATTTACAATTAACTCATTATTTATCATTAACAAATTTTAACGATTAACTAATTATTTATTATTAACTAATTATTTACTATTAACTAATTATTTATTATCAAATAATTTTTACTATAAACTAATTATTTATTATTAACTAATAATTTACTATTAACTAATTATTTATTATTTACTAATTATTTACAATTAACTCATTATTTATCATTAACAAATTTTAACGATTAACTAATTATTTATTATTAATTAATTATTTACTATTAACTAATTATTTATTATCAAATAATTTTTACTATAAACTAATTATTTATTATTAACTAATAATTTACTATTAACTAATTATTTATTATTTACTAATTATTTACAATTAACTCATTATTTATCATTAACAAATTTTAACGATTAACTAATTATTTATTATTAACTAATTATTTACTATTAACTAATTATTTATTATCAAATAATTTTTACTATAAACTAATTATTTATTATTAACTAATAATTTACTATTAACTAATTATTTATTATTCGCTAATTATTTACAATTAACTCATTATTTATTATTAACTAATTTTAACTATTAACTAATTATTTATTATTAACTAATTATTTACTATAAACTAATTATTTATCATAAACTAATTGGTTACTATTCAACCACAATGGATTTCTGTTTTCTTTGTAAACAATTAAACCACTCTGACTTGCTTGACTTGTTTTCTGTAGGTCTAAATTTGGTTCTCTCAATAATCTTTCTCTTAGTCTCATGTCTCTGATTCCACATATCAGAATATCTCAGGTGAGACTGTCTGTATGGTCGCCGAATTCGCACTGTGATGAATGGCCATAACAGGTGTATAAGCTGGCTTCCGGTGGAAAAGGATTGAAGAAAGTGTCTACGGATGCCTGAAAGTGATACAACAATTTTTTTTATTCATATTAATTTCAGACTTTTCTTTTTTCATATATCGATTAAAAACGTAAAGATAAGAGAACAATTGACAGAGAATATGCACGCCTTGTAAGAAAAATCTGTAAAAATGATTACACGCAAAAACAAAATAACTGCCATTAACCAATTTGCCATGCCAGTGATAACATACAGACTTGGCACAAAAAGACATTTACAGACTAGACACAAAAACAAGGAACATGTTTACACTCTACAGAATAATGTACAGAAACCAGTGTCTGCCAGAGGAGCAGGAGGTGTGTGTCTCTTAGAAATTACCCATCAACATGGAGTTTCTATTATTAGCACTAGCAAATATATGATGAGACATCAACATCAAGTAAATATAGGCAGTAAAACAACCTCACATAACTGGACAACCATTTATGGCAAGACTGTCTCACAAATGAAACAGAAATACCAAACAAACATGCACCGGAAATAGCCCCCCAAAAAGCCGCCAGAATATTAAAAAGACTTACAATAGTAGACAACTTGAAGAATAGGCCAACTTACAATAGTAGACAAATTGAAGAATAGGCCAACTTACAATAGTAGACAACTTGAAGAATAGGCCAACTTACAATAGTAGACAACTTGAAGAATAGGCCAACTTACAATAGTAGACAACTTGAAGAATAGGCCAACTTACAATAGTAGACAACTTGAAGAATAGGCAAACTTACAATAGTAGACAACTTGAAGAATAGGCCAACTTACAATAGTAGACAACTTGAAGAATAGGCAAACTTACAATAGTAGACAACTTGAAGAATAGGCCAACTTACAATAGTAGACAACTTGAAGAATAGGCAAACTTACAATAGTAGACAACTTGAAGAATAGGCCAACTTACAATAGTAGACAACTTGAAGAATAGGCCAACTTACAATAGTAGACAACTTGAAGAATAGGCCAACTTACAATAGTAGACAACTTGAAGAATAGGCAAACTTACAATAGTAGACAACTTGAAGAATAGGCCAACTTACAATAGTAGACAACTTGAAGAATAGGCAAACTTACAATAGTAGACAACTTGAAGAATAGGCCAACTTACAATAGTAGACAACTTGAAGAATAGGCCAACTTACAATAGTAGACAACTTGAAGAATAGGCCAACTTACAATAGTAGACAACTTGAAGAATAGGCCAACTTACAATAGTAGACAACTTGAAGAATAGGCAAACTTACAATAGTAGACAACTTGAAGAATAGGCCAACTTACAATAGTAGACAACTTGAAGAATAGGCAAACTTACAATAGTAGACAACTTGAAGAATAGGCCAACTTACAATAGTAGACAACTTGAAGAATAGGCCAACTTACAATAGTAGACAACTTGAAGAATAGGCCAACTTACAATAGTAGACAACTTGAAGAATAGGCCAACTTACAATAGTAGACAACTTGAAGAATAGGCAAACTTACAATAGTAGACAACTTGAAGAATAGGCCAACTTACAATAGTAGACAAATTGAAGAATAGGCCAACTTACAATAGTAGACAACTTGAAGAATAGGCCAACTTACAATAGTAGACAACTTGAAGAATAGGCCAACTTACAATAGTAGACAACTTGAAGAATAGGCCAACTTACAATAGTAGACAACTTGAAGAATAGGCCAACTTACAATAGTAGACAACTTGAAGAACAGGCAAACTTACAATAGTAGACAACTTGAAGAATAGGCCAACTTACAATAGTAGACAACTTGAAGAATAGGCAAACTTACAATAGTAGACAACTTGAAGAATAGGCCAACTTACAATAGTAGACAACTTGAAGAATAGGCCAACTTACAATAGTAGACAACTTGAAGAATATGCTAACTTACAATAGTAGACAACTTGAAGAATAGGCCAACTTACAATAGTAGACAACTTGAAGAATAGGCAAACTTACAATAGTAGACAACTTGAAGAATAGGCCAACTTACAATAGTAGACAAATTGAAGAATAGGCCAACTTACAATAGTAGACAACTTGAAGAATAGGCCAACTTACAATAGTAGACAACTTGAAGAATAGGCCAACTTACAATAGTAGACAACTTGAAGAATAGGCCAACTTACAATAGTAGACAACTTGAAGAATAGGCCAACTTACAGTAGTAGACAACTTTTAGCCTGACGATTCCCCCAGGGGATGAAACACAGGAGCCTCTGTGTAGCTTGATTGCCATATATATTTTCATTGCTAACTATATATATATATATATATATATATATATATATATATATATATATATATATATGTAATTATTTAATTAGTATATATTGTCTGTGTTCGATATAAGGATTCCTGAGTTCGAAAAAAAAAACCTAAGAAGGCCGAAATGTTGTAAGACTTACATCGAAAATGAGGACATTAGTCCGAATAATTTAAATAATGTACTATTATGTTTAGCAGGTTCTCCGTACAACTGGAGCTAAGTATTCCTGATCATTTATTTATGTTGTTTGTTCAATGTGTGTTACATATTTTAATACGTATTTTTTTGTGTGTAAAACTCAAACCTGTAATTAATATAATGCCAATCTACACACAAACATACTGTGCAGCAAACTTGAATCTTAATTCACATGTTTGTCAACAAGATGACCTGTTTTCTAGTGAATCTAATTATCAAATGTATCGGCAAAAAAAGTGTACGCAGGACAACGTGTGCGAACAATAAAACACAGCTCTATATATGTATCACCTTTAAAAATACGGTTATAAAGCATTTATCCTGAAGTAAACATTTTAATTCAATGATGCAAACACAATGTATTTAATTCCGTGACTCTTTTTTCCAATCGTATTCATTTTCCATTGCTTTTCTAAATGCTAAAGCTTGACAGCGTATTATTAATTAATGCAATTATTTCATACTAGCCGTCCCGGTTCAGCGTGGGCCGGGATTATTTTTAATTGTCCTTTGTGTTTCGCTGTGCGTTCTGTTTACGAAGTTTGTTCTTCTTTTTTAAAATTAGATTTTGAAAGTTAAATTAAATTTCTACTGTTTCGCTTGGTCATTAAATTATGAATTGAATAGATTTGATATGAAACTGTAACTAATTGTTGTCAATGTTATGTTCTTTGATCTCAATTTATTAAATCATTGGATGCAAGCAGCTTTCAACATGTTCACTCTTTTAAGACATGACGATTTGCTAAAACAAAAAAATTAAAACAAAAAAAATTAAAACAAAAAAAATCAAAACAAAAAAAATAAAAACAATAAAAATTAAAACAAAAAAATAAAACAAAAGAATTAAAACAAAAAAATTAAAACAAAAAAATTAAAACAAAAAAAATAAAACAAAAAAAATAAAACAAAAAAATAAAAACAAAAAAAATTAAAACAAAAAAAATTAAAACAAAAAATTAATTATATTTGAATTGTCGAGTGTGAATTTCTCCTTTTTTCAATTTTAAAATTGTAATCATCTAAATTGGATGCTTGACAATACCACAAGGTTCAAATAAATTATTGCATCGATGATCATGTAATTTGCTGTTACTATATTTTATATATATATATATATGTATATATATATATATATATATATATATATATATATATTTATATATATATATACATATATATAATTATTAATGACAATATATGTATTAGCATATACCATCAGTTCTTTTTACTTTGTAGTCTCCTTATAAGATTCAGCTCAATACTTGTCAATTATTGATAACAGAGCAAAATATAAGTCAGTTTATATTATATTTCAATAATCATGGTTTTATTATTATTATTTTTATTTTGTCACATTTTCAAAACATATAACATTTCTGTGAGATATATTTTTAACGGTCCGTTTCATTTGTCTTGTGCCAAACAACATTTTCATGTCAATATCGTCTCTGCAACACTACAAAATCATCAGAAAAATTACCCAAAGAGTAAAAAGTTCTTGGATTAACGTGTCTTGAAAACACCTACACTATACAGCAGTTTCATTTTACGGTGAAAACAAACGAAAACAAAAAAAAAGAGAGAGCAAACACTCACACGTGTGAGATCCCACTATTACGCCATTAAAAATGTTGACATTAAAATGTTGTTTGGCACAGGACAAATGAAACCGACCGTTAAAAATATATTTCACAGAAATTTTATATTTTTTGGAAATGTGTACAAATAAAAATAATAATAATAATAAAATAAAACTATGGTTATTGGAATATAATATAATAAACTGGTATCGTAGTTTGGTAGTTTTGTTTTACGGCATATCAACCCTTTTTGGGTTATTTAATGCCGAATCTGGTCATTATAGTAAAAGTTTTTATGCTTCAAGTTCTTTATATCTTCAAATGTTTAATCATCGTTTTTGGTTTGGTAGTTTTGTTTTACGGCATATCAACCCTTTTGGGGTTATTTAATGCCGAATCTGGTCATTATAGTAAAAGATTTATGCTTCAAGTTCTAAAAATAAAATAAAAAAGGGGAGGGAGAAAGGGAGAGGGGATGTTGTTTTTGTTTTTGGTTTTGTAGAACATAATTAAGTTTTACAAAAAAAAAAAAAAACGTCAATGTAGGTGAATTTCGTCTCAGGGAGCCACAGGGCAGCCTGATCTGGTATCACCAGTATAATAAACTGACTTTATATATATATATATATATATATATATATATATATATATATATATATATATATAAACTCAATGGCTGTGTATGTGTGCTTCTATGATTGTGTGTTCCCTATAAAAAGAAAGGTTAAAACAATTACATAAACTCTAAAAATGTATTCTTATGTAAAGATCATGGGGGAACACATTGGACTATTCCAGAATCCTTGATTGCTCTCCTAAAGTGGCTATGGGAGCATAAGCCAATTAAAACCGATAATTGCAAATATCCTATTTGATGAAATTTAAAATCGTCAGTACAAAATTCTCGTTAGTTCAGATTTCGCTGGGGAAGCGTAAAACTCGTATTAATTTCTCATAGACTTTAAAAACATATTCATATCAGCTGATGCAATAACCTCGTGACAACTGGATGTAATTAAGATCGAATTTTTCTAAGAACTTCCAACTACGTGATAACCCAACTAAAAGGCTTCAGGTTACGTGGAACGCATCGTTCTGCAGGATGAAACCGCGGTACCTCAGTTTCTAATAATAAGTGAGGTGTGTCTTTTTAACAGTTGTGTTCGGTCGTCCATAGCCCTCATCTGTGTGTGAAGGAATTCTTACATTTTTTCTTCCAGAGTTTATGCTTTTTCTCTACCTGTATTATATTTACCTCTTTTCCAGGAAATTATACAGAAGGCCAGGTGTGGGTTTTGATAAAAGTGTTTATGTGGAACGAACGGGGTTCGAACCCGACACACCCAGATTTCTAATTAAAATCTTTTTCTTTTCATTTACAGGTGAGTGAAATTCAGTAATAACCGCACAGTTAGGTGAGATTATTTTTCCTCTTTCCTTTTATTTCTTATCTATATACATTCTTATAACCTCTCTCCCGTATCTAATAATTTGCCACTTCCCCGAGCAAGTCACTTCAGCACAGTGTGGTGAGATTATTTCTTTTTCTATTTATTTCTGTTCTCTCTATATATCTTCAAAGACCTCGCTTCTTTCTAATAAGTTGCCATTTCCACAAGCAAGTCAATCGAGCATAGTGTGGTGAGATTATTTCTTTTTCTATTTATTTCTGTTCTCTCTATATATCTTTAAAGCCCTCGCTTCTTTCTAATAAGTTGCCATTTCCACAAGCAAGTCAATCGAGCATAGTGTGGTGAGATTATTTCTTTTTCTATTTATTTCTGTTCTCTCTATATATCTTTAAAGACCTCGCTTCTTTCTAATAAGTTGCCATTTCCACAAGCAAGTCAATCGAGCATAGTGTGGTGAGATTATTTCTTTTTCTATTTATTTCTGTTCTCTCTATATATCTTTAAAGACCTCGCTTCTTTCTAATAAGTTGCCATTTCCACAAGCAAGTCAATCGAGAATAGTGTGGTGAGATTATTTCTTTTTCTATTTATTTCTGTTCTCTCTATATATCTTTAAAGACCTCGCTTCTTTCTAATAAGTTGCCATTTCCACAAGCAAGTCAATCGAGCATAGTGTGGTGAGATTATTTCTTTTTCTATTTATTTCTGTTCTCTCTATATATCTTTAAAGCCCTCGCTTCTTTCTAATAAGTTGCCATTTCCACAAGCAAGTCAATCGAGCATAGTGTGGTGAGATTATTTCTTTTTCTATTTATTTCTGTTCTCTCTATATATCTTTAAAGCCCTCGCTTCTTTCTAATAAGTTGCCATTTCCACAAGCAAGTCAATCGAGCATAGTGTGGTGAGATTATTTCTTTTTCTATTTATTTCTGTTCTCTCTATATATCTTTAAAGCCCTCGCTTCTTTCTAATAAGTTGCCATTTCCACAAGCAAGTCAATCGAGCATAGTGTGGTGAGATTATTTCTTTTTCTATTTATTTCTGTTCTCTCTATATATCTTTAAAGCCCTCGCTTCTTTCTAATAAGTTGCCATTTCCACAAGCAAGTCAATCGAGCATAGTGTGGTGAGATTATTTCTTTTTCTATTTATTTCTGTTCTCTCTATATATCTTTAAAGCCCTCGCTTCTTTCTAATAAGTTGCCATTTCCACAAGCAAGTCAATCGAGCATAGTGTGGTGAGATTATTTCTTTTTCTATTTATTTCTGTTCTCTCTATATATCTTTAAAGCCATCGCTTCTTTCTAATAAGTTGCCATTTCCACAAGCAAGTCAATCGAGCATAGTGTGGTGAGATTATTTCTTTTTCTATTTATTTCTGTTCTCTCTATATATCTTTAAAGCCCTCGCTTCTTTCTAATAAGTTGCCATTTCCACAAGCAAGTCAATCGAGCATAGTGTGGTGAGATTATTTCTTTTTCTATTTATTTCTGTTCTCTCTATATATCTTTAAAGCCCTCGCTTCTTTCTAATAAGTTGCCATTTCCACAAGCAAGTCAATCGAGCATAGTGTGGTGAGATTATTTCTTTTTCTATTTATTTCTGTTCTCTCTATATATCTTTAAAGCCCTCGCTTCTTTCTAATAAGTTGCCATTTCCACAAGCAAGTCAATCGAGCATAGTGTGGTGAGATTATTTCTTTTTCTATTTATTTCTGTTCTCTCTATATATCTTTAAAGCCCTCGCTTCTTTCTAATAAGTTGCCATTTCCACAAGCAAGTCAATCGAGCATAGTGTGGTGAGATTATTTCTTTTTCTATTTATTTCTGTTCTCTCTATATATCTTTAAAGCCCTCGCTTCTTTCTAATAAGTTGCCATTTCCACAAGCAAGTCAATCGAGCATAGTGTGGTGAGATTATTTCTTTTTCTATTTATTTCTGTTCTCTCTATATATCTTTAAAGACCTCGCTTCTTTCTAATAAGTTGCCATTTCCACAAGCAAGTCAATCGAGCATAGTGTGGTGAGATTATTTCTTTTTCTATTTATTTCTGTTCTCTCTATATATCTTTAAAGACCTCGCTTCTTTCTAATAAGTTGCCATTTCCACAAGCAAGTCAATCGAGCATAGTGTGGTGAGATTATTTCTTTTTCTATTTATTTCTGTTCTCTCTATATATCTTTAAAGACCTCGCTTCTTTCTAATAAGTTGCCATTTCCACAAGCAAGTCAATCGAGCATAGTGTGGTGAGATTATTTCTTTTTCTATTTATTTCTGTTCTCTCTATATATCTTTAAAGACCTCGCTTCTTTCTAATAAGTTGCCATTTCCACAAGCAAGTCAATCGAGCATAGTGTGGTGAGATTATTTCTTTTTCTATTTATTTCTGTTCTCTCTATATATCTTTAAAGACCTCGCTTCTTTCTAATAAGTTGCCATTTCCACAAGCAAGTCAATCGAGCATAGTGTGGTGAGATTATTTCTTTTTCTATTTATTTCTGTTCTCTCTATATATCTTTAAAGACCTCGCTTCTTTCTAATAAGTTGCCATTTCCACAAGCAAGTCAATCGAGCATAGTGTGGTGAGATTATTTCTTTTTCTATTTACTTCTGTTCTCTCTATATATCTTTAAAGACCTCGCTTCTTTCTAATAAGTTGCCATTTCCACAAGCAAGTCAATCGAGCATAGTGTGGTGAGATTATTTCTTTTTCTATTTATTTCTGTTCTCTCTATATATCTTTAAAGACCTCGCTTCTTTCTAATAAGTTGCCATTTCCACAAGCAAGTCAATCGAGCATAGTGTGGTGAGATTATTTCTTTTTCTATTTATTTCTGTTCTCTCTATATATCTTTAAAGCCCTCGCTTCTTTCTAATAAGTTGCCATTTCCACAAGCAAGTCAATCGAGCATAGTGTGGTGAGATTATTTCTTTTTCTATTTATTTCTGTTCTCTCTATATATCTTTAAAGCCCTCGCTTCTTTCTAATAAGTTGCCATTTCCACAAGCAAGTCAATCGAGCATAGTGTGGTGAGATTATTTCTTTTTCTATTTATTTCTGTTCTCTCTATATATCTTTAAAGCCCTCGCTTCTTTCTAATAAGTTGCCATTTCCACAAGCAAGTCAATCGAGCATAGTGTGGTGAGATTATTTCTTTTTCTATTTATTTCTGTTCTCTCTATATATCTTTAAAGCCCTCGCTTCTTTCTAATAAGTTGCCATTTCCACAAGCAAGTCAATCGAGCATAGTGTGGTGAGATTATTTCTTTTTCTATTTATTTCTGTTCTCTCTATATATCTTTAAAGACCTCGCTTCTTTCTAATAAGTTGCCATTTCCACAAGCAAGTCAATCGAGCATAGTGTGGTGAGATTATTTCTTTTTCTATTTATTTCTGTTCTCTCTATATATCTTTAAAGACCTCGCTTCTTTCTAATAAGTTGCCATTTCCACAAGCAAGTCAATCGAGCATAGTGTGGTGAGATTATTTCTTTTTCTATTTATTTCTGTTCTCTCTATATATCTTTAAAGACCTCGCTTCTTTCTAATAAGTTGCCATTTCCACAAGCAAGTCAATCGAGCATAGTGTGGTGAGATTATTTCTTTTTCTATTTATTTCTGTTCTCTCTATATATCTTTAAAGACCTCGCTTCTTTCTAATAAGTTGCCATTTCCACAAGCAAGTCAATCGAGCATAGTGTGGTGAGATTATTTCTTTTTCTATTTATTTCTGTTCTCTCTATATATCTTTAAAGACCTCGCTTCTTTCTAATAAGTTGCCATTTCCACAAGCAAGTCAATCGAGCATAGTGTGGTGAGATTATTTCTTTTTCTATTTATTTCTGTTCTCTCTATATATCTTTAAAGACCTCGCTTCTTTCTAATAAGTTGCCATTTCCACAAGCAAGTCAATCGAGCATAGTGTGGTGAGATTATTTCTTTTTCTATTTACTTCTGTTCTCTCTATATATCTTTAAAGACCTCGCTTCTTTCTAATAAGTTGCCATTTCCACAAGCAAGTCAATCGAGCATAGTGTGGTGAGATTATTTCTTTTTCTATTTATTTCTGTTCTCTCTATATATCTTTAAAGACCTCGCTTCTTTCTAATAAGTTGCCATTTCCACAAGCAAGTCAATCGAGCATAGTGTGGTGAGATTATTTCTTTTTCTATTTATTTCTGTTCTCTCTATATATCTTTAAAGCCCTCGCTTCTTTCTAATAAGTTGCCATTTCCACAAGCAAGTCAATCGAGCATAGTGTGGTGAGATTATTTCTTTTTCTATTTATTTCTGTTCTCTCTATATATCTTTAAAGCCCTCGCTTCTTTCTAATAAGTTGCCATTTCCACAAGCAAGTCAATCGAGCATCGTGTGGTTATATTTTTTATTCTCCTTTCTTTTTTAATGCTTATTATTGGTCCCCCGATTTATAAAATCGGGGGACTTATGTTTTGAGGCATGTCCGTTTGTCCATCTGTCCGTCCGGATTTTTCTCCGCAACCATCCATTGAATTTCTCTGAAATTTTGCATGAAGTTGTAACTTTGGTCAGGTTAGAAAGTGACATTCTCCGATTTTTGAAAAAAATATCTGGTTAGCCCCCCAGGGGGTCAAAAGGCCCCGAAATGGCAAAAAATGACATTTTTTGCCCCATAACTTTACATCCATCCATTCAATTTCTCTGAAACTTGGCCAAAATGTGGAGGCAATTGTTCCTAATAGAAAATAAGTATCGCTGACCTTGTAAAAATCTGATTCGCGCCCCCAGGGGGTCAAAAGCCCCCAAAATGGCAAAAATGACCCTTTTACTCCCATAACGTTGGATCCATCCATTCAATGTTTTTTAAACTTGGCCAAAATGTAGAGGCAATTGTTCTGGACATAAAATGAGCATCCTTGACCTCAGAAAAATTCTACTTCGCGCACCCAGGGGGTCAAAGGGGGTAAAACATGCCCCAAATTGTTCACATTTATTGTTGTATTTTACACTCGCCACATCGAGTCACACACAGAGGGGGGCCACGCACGTGCGGCTTGTTGTTTTTCATTCCATATGATTATCACATTGATTTTTATCAACCTTTATGGCCCAAAGCGGACCTATCAAACGTATCTCTCACTTGCTCCAGAATTAACAGAGTCATCTTCTTTTAGATTATATGCAAGTGATCTCCTTTCAGTTATTCTGGCTAATGTTAAAAAATCGACTTATTTGTCCAAAAGTTAACAGAACTCGTTCGACGTATGTTCAGAGGTTAGGATTTAGATCTCATCCTTTTTTCTGGCTAAGTATTAAATCAGACTGACGTTTCGTCCAGCTCCTTTTCGGAGTATGCCATGTAAAAAATAACAGTACTTTTCTCAAAATAACGTGTTCTGGTAGCAGTTGCATAGACTCACAGAACAGCCCAGTACAAATATGTCACATGTATTAATCTATTGTTCAGACATGTCATCAGTCTGCGACATTGGCAAAATATGTAATTTTCTGATTTTATGTCAGAGGTGATATATTATTACTTTGTAATTGGTAAATATCTGTTGTCTTTTCTTTTGTATATGATATTATGTACCACATTTAATGTTTGTGTAACTCTTTTTATGATCTCATCAACTTTCTTGCTCGTCCTTCAAATCAGACGGACCGTTCGTTTCGTTTTTTCTCGAAACATGCATTCTCAAAACTCAGCAGGCTTTGTCTCGAGGTTTTCTGGTAGCAGTAGCATAGACTTCCAGAAAACACAAAGAAAATATAAGTAACATTTCCTTTTAACATTTTACATGCATATTCTCTATCTACAATTCAAGTAATATATATGTGTTTTATTTTATTTGGGAGTAATCTATTTTTTAATTGGAGCTATGTCTGTTGTCGTTTCCTATGTGTAGTATATTATTAGTAAGATATACTGCTTGTGTAAGTCATTTTATGTTGTTTTTCGAAAAGTTGCGTTTTAGCAGGCTTTATTTCCAGCTTACGTTTTCTGGTAGCAGATGCATAGACTCCAAGAGAATCTGAATACGCATAGTTCATATTTACTCATCACTTGCTTACGCATGTTATCTATCTAAGAAATTAGAAACACACGTATCTTCCTGATATATTATTTCTTGTGTACCAATGTATGTTGTCCTTTTCTTTTTTATGTTATTTTGGACAAATTGCAATTTAGCAAGCTTTATTACCAGATTATGTTTTCTGGTAGCAGTTGAATAGACTCCCAGAAAATGGCAATACAAATATGTCATATTTACTCATGTTGTTTCTTGTACCTAGGGTGGGGAATTCAAGTTTACGTTTTCTATTTATAATAGAGGCGGTAAAAATTATCCGTAAAGACAGCACACGATCATTGGGGGGGAGGATAACAATTCTGACCCGTTTATTTCTTATTTTCCAGGATACGTATGTAATAACCCGAGAATATCCGGTTTACTCATCCCTTATAGGGGGAGTAAGAATCAGTTGTCCCAAACACAACCACTCTCTTTTGAGATTCAGAAAAAAGATAAAGATTTAATCAGCTTATTTGCTACGTATCACTGGCGACTTCCAGTCTGTGACACACACCTTCTCGTAAACGTAGTTCTAATTTTAGTCTTTAATGGAATGTATCATGATGGAATCTTTGCAACGTTTAGAAATGTGCTGATTGAACTCAAATATTCTCTGACAATATGATGAGTAATCGGTTGATTTGAAAAGTAAAGAAAAGCCAGTTATTAATTCGTTAGGGAATGCGCGAAAACAAACAATTTGGGCAGATGCTGTCGGCAGAATAAAAAAAACATCAGAGAGCAGAGAAAGACAGTTGTCTAGCTCTAACTGGGGCACGATACAAAATAACGCATGAAAAATGATAGTGTCGACATGGTAGCATTAAATAAATTGAAAAATGAAAATTATATTTTTGTGGTTTTCTAGTCTTCATTTGTCCAAATATTCTTCTGGAAATGCTCGGAGAATTCAGGAACTAAAGAAAAGAAGTAAGTTTTACTTTTTAGTCTTACATAACTCAGAATCCTCAACGAATATGTAAGCTCCGTTACACATAATCATTAGAAACAACGTCACGCATATCCAGTTGAGGAACATTACATACTTTCGCAGGTTACCTCCATCTATAAAAAGGTTAAGATACCACGTTACAAATACAAAAAAAAATGGCGGGAAACTTACACTCGAACTCGTGGTCATTAAACGCGTAAAAATAAGATATAAAACAGGTGTTTGTTTCACATTTCTCTATGAAAAAAAATTGACTAAATCTTTTTCTTTTAATTTTAAGAAATATTATTAAAAAAATGACTAAATCTTTTTTTTTTAATTTTAAGAAATATTATTAAAAAAATTGACTAAATCTTTTTTTTTAATTTTAAGAAATATTATTAAAAAAAATGACTAAATCTTTTTTTTTTAATTTTAAGAAATATTATAAAAAAAAATTGACTAAATCTTTTTTTTTAATTTTAAGAAATATTATTAAAAAAAATGACTAAATCTTTTTTTTTTTAATTTTAAGAAATATTATTAAAAAAATTGACTAAATCTTTTTTTTTTAATTTTAAGAAATATTTTTAAAAAAAATGACTAAATCTTTTCTTTTTAATTTTAAGAAATATTATTAAAAAAATTGACTAAATCTTTTTTTTTTATTTTAAGAAATACTATAAAAAATAAAAATTTAAAATCATAGCAACAATTCATGAAAATATTCTCGTTCAACTTTTAGGAAGGGGAACATTTTCTATGTAATTTTACCGTAAAGCTGGCCGTAAAACTACAGTTTCCGACCGATCTTTACTCCCACCCCTTCCCTCGAGAACACTTTCAAATTTTATCAGTGAGTTATTTTACCATCCTATTTGGCAGAATGAGTACACTATTAGCTAAGGTTCCGGGAGTTTTGGGTTCAATCCTGGGCTGAGTTGCGTCTAGGACTGAATCGACGGTACTTGCTATCTTCTTATCAATAACTTAACATCATTACATGAGCATCAATAGTAATTAGAGAGACAGATAAAGAGAAACGAGTTGCGCCCTCCCTTACATCTCGGTATAGTATCTAATGAAAAGGGAGTATTTGGGTTGCCCTTAACTACGGTTGATCCATTTTATTTTTTAGTAACTCAGTTATACAAAGATAAGTGGAGCAATCAAGGAAAATGTGTGTCGCCCTCCCCTAAATCTGCGTATAATATATAATGAAAAGGGAGCCTTTGGGTTGCTCTCAACTACCGTCGATCCATTTTATTTTTTCAAAACTGAGTAATACAAAGGTTAGTGGAGCAATCAAGGAAATGTGTGTCGCCCTCCCCTACATCTGGATATACAATCTAATGAAAAGTGATCCTTTGGGTTGCCCTCAACTACGGTTGATCCATTTTATTTTTTAGTAACTCAGTTATACAAAGATAAGTGGAGCAATCAAGGAAAATGTGTGTCGCCCTCCCCTAAATCTGCGTATAATATATAATGAAAAGGGAGCCTTTGGGTTGCTCTCAACTACCGTCGATCAATTTTATTTTTTAGAAACTGAGTAATACAAAGGTTAGTGGAGCAATCAAGGAAATGTGTGTCGCCCTCCCCTACATCTGGATATACAATCTAATGCAAAGGGATCCTTTGGGTTGCTCTCAACTACGGTTGATCCATTTTATTATTTTAGAAACTCAGTAATACAAAGGTTAGTGGAGCAATCAAGTAAAAGGTGTGTCGCCCTCCCCTACATCTGGGTATAATATCTAATGAAAAGTGATCCTTTGGGTTGTCCTCAACTACGGTTGATCCATTTTATTTTTAAGAAACCCAGTAATACAAAGGTATGTGGAGCAATCAAGGAAAAGGTGTGGCTTCCTCCCCTACATCTAGGTATAATATCTAATGAAAAGTGATCCTTTCGGTTGCTCTCAACTACGGCGATCCATTTTATTTTTTTAGAAACTCAGTAATATAACGGTAAGTGAAGCAATCACTGGAAATATGTTGTGCCCTCCCCTATATCTTCGTTTATTATCTAATGAAAAGGAAGCCTTTGGGTTTCCCTCGAAAATGACCGGTCTATTTTATTTTTTTAGACACGCAACATTATAAGGGTCTCCGGAGCAATCCAAGAAAAGGAGTGGCACTCTCCCCTACATCTCTGTGTAGTAGCTAATAAAAAGGGAGCTCTCAGGTCGCCCTCGACTATAGTCGATCCATTTTACTTATTTAGACATGGAAGATTATACGGCTACATCTCGATGGAATAGATTTAAAAAAATAGGATGTTTTGTGTTGTTCTCGACTAGGGTCGACCCATTCATTATTTTATCATTTCTCGCCAAAGATACATTTGAATTTCTCTATTTTCATGCGTTTTATGTCCAAGAACAACCTATGTTTGGAACACAATACCACAGGGTTGTTTCCCAGCTGACAAGAACACTGTTGTTTTGCAGTCCGATATAAACATTGATAAAATGCAGTAAAAATAGTACTTAATTAGGATCGGAGTTGGTTATGCAGTGTCGAGATACATTGCATTGTTTGAGTGCGATTACTTTCATATACATCACGGAACAATGTTTCAAGATAACTACATTAACCTCTTATATATATATATATATATATATATATATATATATATATATATATATATATATATATATATATGGTCTAAAGAAGCTTTGAGTCATTTTAAACAACAAAAAAAAGAAGTAAAATGCAGTTTAAATTCCCAGAGAAACTAACTAAATCCAAGATATTGCAGACTTAACATTCGTTGGAAAATTAATAAATAAAAAAATGAGTAAATAAAAAAAAAAAGGGGGGGGGTTAAGTATCTAAGAGTGAAACAAAAACATGTAAGAGCAGAGTAAAATGTTTACGTTAGATGGTGATAAAATAACGATTAAAGAGCTTTTGATGCACTTACGGTGTGAGAGAAAGAGGAATCAGTCTTAGGGAAGGTGCAGTTGGTAAGGTCAAAATTCAGGTTAAAAGTGTTCATACGTACTGTACATCGATCGAGTATGTAAAACGGAATAAATTAAATTCCGGTAATTGGACGAAAGTTACATTGACAAGATCTATGTGATCTATCTTATTTACGAAGTAAAAGTAGGAATAAAATGGCCGCCTATAACGTGATAAATAGCTGGCAGCCATTGATGTTTTGCAGATCGCAAAGAGAAATGACAATGGTTGACAACAAAACAAGTACAGGAAATGCCGAAAAGAACTACAAAAGAAAAGCATAAAGCTGAAATCGTGAAAACGAAACGAAAACAACTGCAGAAGCAATCAACAATCAAGGAACGAAATAATAATAACAAGGTTCAACAGAAACCTTAACTTAACCCTAACCCTAACCCTAACTCTAACTCTAACCCTAAACCTAAACCCTAAACCCTAACCCTAACCCCAACCCCAAATTTTACCCTTAACCCTAACCCTAACCCTAACTCTAACCCTAAACCTAAACCCTAAACCCTAACCCTAACCCCAACCCCAAATTTTACCCTTAACCCTAACCCTAACCCTAACTCTAACCCTATTCCTAACCCTAAACCCCCAACCCTAACCCTAACTCCAACCCTAAACCCTAACCCTAACCCCAAACTTTATCCCTAACCCTAACCCTAAACCCTAACCCTTACCCTAACCCTAAACCCTAACCCTAACCCTAAACCTAAAGCCTAACCCTAACCCCAAACTTTACCCTAAACCCTAACCCTTACCCTAAACCCTAACCCTAAACCCTAACCCCAAACTTTACCGCTAACCCTACACCCCAACCCTAACTCTAACCCTAACCCTAAACCTAAACTTAAACCCTAAACCCTAACCCTAACCAGAAACTCTAACCCTAACTCTAACCCTAAATCCTAACCTTTACCCTAACCTTAACCATAACCCTAACCCTAAACCCTAAACCCTAACAACTAGCCATAAATATATATGAGCAGATTTAAAACCAGTTTAAGTGATGCCAGATTTTTTCAATAAATCAAACATTTATTGAGTTTCTATACAAATCAAATATATTCTCACATAACATTTTCAGACAGTTTTTTTTTCTTCCTTTTCATTGTTGAGTTCCCCGAACCGCAAAGCTGCCGAGAAAACACGACAACCTCTGGTGGTAATGGAGTCAGCTTTAAAAAAGTAACAATGTGCCCTGTTTGGGGCGAATATAAGTAAAAATGAATAACTAAATGAAAAAGTAAACTTTTATCAAGTGTTGACTTGTCCCCCAAATTTCAGCTATTAATCTCCAACAGTCCATGTAACGGCGTTTACTAACATGCTAGAAATGTGCACTTCTGTGTTGTTAATAATTCCGGAATTGAAGACCTCCACTAGAAGGGGATGGAGAGCATTGAGACCTTGAAATGGCTTATTGGCACTAAGACTCAGGGAAGACCTATGGTTGTCCCTAATGCGAGATCAGAAATGAAATGCTTTTGCGATAACACAAAATGATGAGAAACGGTTATCGAAAGAGACTGAGACTACTGGAGACTTGGAGAAACTTGTTGTCACTTGGACTCCAGTTGGCACCGCATGTTTCTTGTCAGTGATTGCTTACTGCCAATGACTCCCGTGAAAACTGAAAAAGGGGTAGATGATGATAATACTTCGAATCTATAAATGCTGGACGGTTTCTGTGTACGATGGATGCAGCTCAAACTGGAATGCTGCCGAGTAAAGCTTGTCTAATTCGGTCTGACAACGAGAGATTTGTTTTCCGGACTTGTTTAAAACGCTATTAATCTCCAGAGATTCGCTGAACCGACGACCGTAATTCTTCGCTCGGTAATCAAACAATATCGTGCTTCGTTCTGCTTGCAAAAAAAAAAAAACCCCAAAAGAAAACAGAAAGGTTAAAGCGGTCGGACGGAAGAAAACAACAGAATCGCTTACATTGCTTTACAATTACAGTAATTTGGGGAGAAGGTTTCGCTTGTTCGTATCAATAGAAAAGACCAATAAGAATAATAGTAATAATAATAACAAAAAACAACAACAAAAACAATAATAATAATAATAATAATAATAGTAGTAGTGGTAGTGGTAGTGTTGATGATGATGATGATGATGATGAGGATGAGGATTATGATAATGATGATGATGGGGATGAGGAGGGGGAGGATGATGATGATGAGGAGGAGGAGGTGGAGGATGATGATGATGATGAGGAGGAGGAGGTGGATGATGATGAGGAGGAGGAGGAGGAGGAGGAGGATGAAGGATGATGATGAAGAGGAGGAGGAGGATGATGATGATGAGGAGGAGGAGGAGGTGGATGATGAGGAGGAGGAGGAGGAGGAGGAGGAGGAGGAGGAGGATGATGAGGAGGATGAGGAAAATGATAAGGATGATGGTGATGGGGATGATGATGATGATGATGATGATCAGTTTTGGACTGAGCACAAGGAAAAGTAAAGAAAAAACTGGTATAAATTGGAATCAATGGAATCACTAAGCTCATACGAAGAACGGAATTGATGATAACAGCTGCAATCTTAAGGAAAATCCTCGAATGCGTAAACCAACCAGCATAAGCTACGAACGTAACCAATCACATTGAGGTTACAAATATCACTGGCATCTCGATGTTATCAATCATTAGTTATTAGAAACTAAGATCTCATCAGGTTGAAAAGTCTATCTTTTACTTAGATGTTCATATTGAAATAATATATATATATATATATATATATATATATATATATAGGGAGCCTCTGTGTAGCTTAATTGCCATAAATATATTTTCATAGCTTACTACCTCGCTCTACTTACGTATCGAGCACTGTTGAAGTAAACACTGAAAATTGATAGATAAAAAATGATATCTACTTATAAAATGTTATGTGGATACGTGAAATAGTAATATATATATATATATATATGTATATATATATATATATATATATGTATATAATCATTTTTATTCATACAAACATGTACAAAATGCCACTACACTGGCATCTCGATGTTATCAATCATTAGTTATTAGAAACTAAGATCTCATCAGGTGGAAAAGTCTATCTTTTACTTAGATGTTCATATTGAAATATATATATATATATATATATATATATTTATATATATATAGGGAGCCTCTGTGTAGCTTAATTGCCATAAATATATTTTCATAGCTTACTACCTCGCTCTACTTACGTATCGAGCACTGTTGAAGTAAACACTGAAAATTGATAGATAAAAAATGATATCTACTTATAAAATGTTATGTGGATACGTGAAATAGTAATATATATATATATATATGTATATATATATATATATATATATGTATATAATCATTTTTATTCATACAAACATGTACAAAATGCCACTACACTGGCATCTCGATGTTATCAATCATTAGTTATTAGAAACTAAGATCTCATCAGGTGGAAAAGTCTATCTTTTACTTAGATGTTCATATTGAAATATATATATATATATATATATATATATTTATATATATATAGGGAGCCTCTGTGTAGCTTAATTGCCATAAATATATTTTCATAGCTTACTACCTCGCTCTACTTACGTATCGAGCACTGTTGAAGTAAACACTGAAAATTGATAGATAAAAAATGATATCTACTTATAAAATGTTATGTGGATACGTGAAATAGTAATATATATATATATATGTATATATATATATATATGTATATAATCATTTGTATTCATACAAACATGTACAAAATGCCACTACACTGGCATCTCGATGTTATCAATCATTAGTTATTAGAAACTAAGATCTCATCAGGTGGAAAAGTCTATCTTTTACTTAGATGTTCATATTGAAATATATATATATATGTGTGTATATGTATATATATATACATACATATATATATACATATATATATATGTATATGTATATATATACATACATACATATACATATATACATATATATATATATATATATATATATATATATACATATATATATATATATACATTTTTAAGGAAATCGATCCAGACAAAGCAGGAATCCACTTGATGTAAGGATCTAACAAAAACAAAATATGATTATCGAAAAAAACAACAGATGCCTATTGACCTTTTTCTGTAAAAAAAAAACAAGGCTATAGTTAGGAGGTAAACAGTCAGCAGGATAAGAGAACAACAAGCCTGCAGTTGTTGGAAAGAAGCTACTGAAATAGGAAGTTGTATTACAATGGGGAATCCAAACAACGAATTGATGGAGACCACTAGACCAACGAGTCAAACGAGCTGGAACAAAAGAATTAAGGAATAGAAAAGAACACATACGATAATAGTATTTATAGAAAAGACTGAGACTAGCAACGTTCTCTACTGTGCGAGAGAGGGTGCAGACTAGGAAAGATGTTTAGGCCAATCAAGTAAGAGATATGTTCTGCACCTTATCAAGAACCTTCATATGGGACAGAGATTCACCAGCCCAAATTTTAGGAGAGTAGAAAGTGACTAACTTGGGTTTGCTTTCGGCAGCTTCGTAACTCTCGCTTCCCTTTTTTTGTCCTTTAGTCATCCCCTTATATAAGCGATGTTCTGACAAAGGGGGAATAATTGCTGTTTTCTAGGTCGGGATCAATCCATCTAAAACTTATCGTTGGCTAGTTTTTTTTACCGTAAAGTAGTATTTTTTTAGCTTTTTATCAAGTGGCTTTATGTCTTGTCTGGAGCGATTTCCATGAAACAAAATATGACAACAATACTCCATACGTGGTCTGATAGTAGATCTGTAGAGATAGAGGCTGAATGTGTGAGAAAGTGTTTGGGGCGATAGAGAGAACCGACTTTACGAGAAGAAGACGAATCAATACATGAACTCCAAGACGAAATATGAGCGTTGCGAGACACGTGGTGTGCTGGTCGAACGCAAGTAACAGGAAGATAGACAACAATAAACTGAATGGAAAATCAACTCATACAAAAATATACCTAGTTTTTGACAAGATAACCACGTAGAAACAATAACCCGAGCAGAGATCTTATGACTGTCCATGACCCTAACCCTAACCGTAACTCTAACTCTAGCCCTAACGTTACCCTAACCCTAACCCTAACCTTAACCCTAACCCTAACCCGACTGTCCATGACCCTAACCCTAACCTTAACGTTACTCTAACCCTAATCCAAACCTTAACCTTAACCTTAACCTTAACACTAACCCTAACCCCTAAACCCTAACCTTAACCCTAAACTCTTACCCTAACCCTAACCCAAAGTTACCCTAACCCTAACTCTAACCCTAACCCTAACACTAAACCCTAACTCTAACCCTTACCCTAACCTTAACCCTAACCCTAAAAACTAAACCCTTACCCTAACCTTAACCCTAACTCTAACCCTAACCCTAACTCTAACCCTAACCCTAACCCTAAACCCTAACCGTAAACCCTAACCCTAGCCTGTACATTAAATTTTAAGCAAAACAAAGGAATAAAAAAGAATGCGGTACGAGCAGACGTCTTATGAGTGTACATGACCTTAAACCTTACCCTAACCCTAACCCTAACCCTAACTCTAACCCTAACCCTAACCCTAACCTGTACATTAAATTTTAAGCAAAGCAAAGGAATAAAAAAGAGTGCGGTACGAGCAGACGTCTTATGTGTGTACATGACCTTAACGCTAACCTTAACCCTAAACCCTTACCCTAACGCTAACCTTAACCCAAAACCCGAATCCTAGCGCTAACCTTAACCCATAACCCTAACCCTAACCCTAACCTTAACCCTAACCCTAATCCTAACCTTAACCCTAACCCTAAACCATAACTCTAACCTTAACCCTAAATTTTAAGCAAAACAAAGGAATAAAAAAGAGTGTGGTATGAGCAGACGTCTTATGAGTGTACATGACCTTAACCCTAACCCTAACCCTAACCCTAACTCTAACCCGAATAAAGTTCAGTTGCGAGAAACTAGTAAGTTGGAGTTTTGTCTCGTCCCTCCGGCTTTAGTTGTGTTCTTCCTTGTGGCTGGTCTGTCTTGCTGATTTTTCGAGATAGGATCGTTGTTTAAATATGATATTGACCGTCTCCCAGCGGTCGGCGCCTAAAGCTCAAATATCATTATCTTAATATTACCGAAGATTTCTACTCTTCTGATTGGCTGAAATTAGATTTTTATATTTAATTTCATCCAATCAAGAGTCGATATTTTTACATAATGTCAGTTTGCTAGTTTCTGTTTATTGAACCAGGGTTCTATTAGATGCAGTCTTAGTGTCGTCGGAGATATCGGGCAAATATTTAATACATTTATTAAATATCTCTCTTTCTCTCACTCTCTGTCTCTTTCTTTCTCTCTCTCTCTCTCTCTCTCTATATATATATATATAGTTATATATATGTATATATATATATATATATAAATATATATATATGTATATATATGTATATATATATATATGTATATATATGTATATATATGTATATGTATATATATATATGTATATATATATATATGTATATATATATATGTATATATATATGTATATATATATATGTATATATATATGTATATATATATATGTATATATATATATATGTATATATATATGTATATATATATGTATATATATATGTATATATATATATATATATCAATATATATATATATATATATATATATATATATATATATATATCGATTTTTCTACTCTTTCCCCCTCATTGCCTGGGAAAACCTCCCACCGTACACACGCAAACCCCAAACACCGATGAAGACTGAAGGATCAGTCGAAAATTTTGTTCTCCATACCATCAACAAGAAAAAACTATTTTTCTTTACAGAACAACTTATATTCCTACACGTCACAAAATAAATAAATAGAAAAATAAATAATAAAAAGTTATAACACAATATAAACATTTTTTCATTTTATTTTTTTATATACATACTTATATATATATATTGATATATATATATATATATATATTGATATATTGATATATATATATATATTGATATATTGATATATATATATATATATATATATAGAGAGAGAGAGAGAGAGAGAGAGAGGAGAGAGAGAGAAATAGAAATATATGTATGTAAGAAAGAAAGATAAGAGAAAAAAACTAAAAGTGTATTCTTATGTAAAATTTATTGGGGAATACAATGGAAGCGTTCCCGAATCTCTAAATGCCTTAGTAACCTAAGGGAGCTATGAGGTCCGAACTTTCTGTAAAATTTAATATATATTTTATTTTGATAAAATACATAGCATATGTATAAAATTGTCAGGGGAAGACAATGGAAGTGGTCCTGAATCTTTACGTTCCACCCTATGTGCCGAATATCTCGGTGCATTACTCTCTAAGTGACCCCTTCGGACAGAACATCCTGAAAACCTCAAATACGTCTATCCGATTCTAATTCAATTTAAACCATATGTGTAAAATTAGAATTAGGAGAATTTTCCTACATTTCCACTTCTTCCGACTATATTAGGGAGCCAAACGGGAAGAGGGGTCAGTAAAAACACAGAAACTAATATGGTGGTTTTAGCATAGTGAAAAAGTACGTAGTAGTGATTCCTCATTCAATCCCGAGCAGCGTCGGATAGTCCTGCTAGTTATATTATATATTTTTATTATAATACAGCGACATGTTTTTCTTCTATTTCATTAACGTTGATAGCTTCATAACCAAAACTGATATATGCAAATCTGCTTCGGTAGCTATTTAGGCCAATTAATGTAGCCTCTTTTTAAAAAAAATATGCGTACCTTTTTGTGTGTCTTCCTGTCAGTTAATTAATGAACGAATGTTTCCTAATTTTTTAGATTAGTATTTTTATATTAGTATTTTTATATTAGTATTTCTAGATAAGTATTTTTAAATTAGTATTTTTGAATTAGTATTTTTAGATTAGTATTTTTGAATTAGTATTTTTAGATTAGTATTTTTAAATAAATGTTTTTAGATTAGTATTTTTAAATTAGTATTTTTAATTAGTATTTTTAGATTAGTATTCCTAGATTAGTATTTTTATATTAGTATTAGATTAGTATTTTTAAATTAGTATTTTTAGATTAGTATTTCTAGATTAGTATTTTTAGATTAGTATTTTTAAATTAATGTTTTTAGATTAGTATTAGATTAGTATTTTTAAATTAGTATTTTTAGATTAGTATTTCTAGATTAGTATTTTTATATTAGTATTAGATTAGTATTTTTAAATTAGTATTTTTAGATTAGTAAGTCTAGATTAGTATTTTTAGATTAGTATTTTTAAATTAATGTTTTTAGATTAGTATTAGATGAGTATTTTTAAATTAGTATTTTTAATTAGTATTTTTAGATTAGTATTTCTAGATTAGTATTTTTATATTAGTATTAGATTAGTATTTTTAAATTAGTATTTTAGATTAATATTTCTAGATTAGTATTTTAAATTAGTATTTTTAGATTAGTATTAGATTAGTATTTTTAGATTAGTATTAGATTAGTATTTTTAGATTAGTATTTTAAAATTAGTATTTTTAAATTAGTATTTTTAGATTAGTATTATATTAGTATTTTAAAATTAGTATTTTAAGATTAGTATTTTAAAATTAGTATTTTTAGATTAGTATTTTTGAATTAGTGTTTTAGATTAGTATTAGATAAGTATTTTTAAATTAGTATTTTTAAATTAGTATTTTTAGATTAGTATTTTAAAATTAGTGTTTTTAGATTAGTATTAGATTAGTATTTTTAAATTAGTATTTTTAGATTAGTATTTTTAGATTAGTATTTTTAAATTAGTATTTCTAGATTAGTATTTTAGATTAGTATTAGATTAGTATTTTTAAATTAGTATTTTTAGATTAGTATTAGATTAGTATTTTAAAATTAGTATTTTTAGATTAGTATTTTTAGATTAGTATTCCTAGATAAGTATTTTTAGATTAGTATAAGATTAGTATTGATAATTAGTTTAATTTAGATTATTCGGACTAATGTTTATATCTTCAGTTTTATTATCACATTATTTCGGCCGATGTAACCTCAGAATCTTTATATTAGAATGTCCTGCAAGATTCAACGTATATAATCGCTTTGTAATAATCAGTTCTAAGTGGAAGTTTTCTAACGGTTGAAGAGTCAATCCTCGCCGCTGTCGATACTGAGTGTCAGATGAAAAATAGAAAATAAATATGAACAAATTAGATTTGAAAAGAGAATAACTCATGACCCTTTGTTATCTACCTTGCATCCAAAAGATTGTAGAGTGAGTTATGTCCTTTACATTTTTAGACCAGCTTACATTTTAGATTGGACGTGTCGCACAGCGACATTCAATTAAAACTAATCCATCTACATTAGTAAGTCATTCTTTTTCAGTTGTGATTATTTAATAAATACCCTTTGTTGATCTATAAAGAAGCGTTTTTTGCCAATTCATTCTTTATATTCGTAACATAGGTCACAAATACCACCACTTCACTAAAAATACAATTAAGAATTACTCGTGGCGCAATAGTTAAAAGTGCTGAATTTATAATCTGTTCTCACTGACCGTCTTCTGGAGGTAGAACGGAACGAGAGTTAGCTACCCCCGTGGATTAAATAAAAGGTTCCGTTCGAAACTCTATAGAGATACCCGGGTGTAACACGACGCACTTAGAAAAACAGTCGAAGGGTTACATCGGCCGAAACGTTGTTAAAATATCATCCAAGATATGAATAGCAGTCTGTATGATCTAAATAATACAAATAAATGAATCTTAATATAAAGTGACAACAAGTCTCTCCAGATTTCCAGGAATCTTCCTCTCTTTTGAACCCAATGAAACCATTTCCCATCATCGCAAAAGCCGTTTACCATTTATTTTCGCTGATGTCGACCGTTGGCTGTATCTTGAGCTCGAATACCAATATTTCAAGTAATCTCCGTGCCCTTCTAGTGTAGATCTGGACTGTGCTCCCCGTTCTGTGTGTTTTACACCCTCCTTGCTCCTTTGCCACCATTTTTTTGTAATACAAATCAATTGGAGTTCCCCTGGAATCTGAGTGACAACAAGTTATCTCAGATTTCCAGCACTATGAAAATTAAGCTACGCAGAGGCTCCCTATATATATATATATATATATATATATATATATATTATTTCAATATGAACATCTAAGTACTTTTCCACCTGATGAGATCTTAGTTTCTAATAACTAATGATTGATAACATCGAGAGGCCAGTGTAGTGGCTTTTTGTACATATCTGTATGAATAAAAATGATTATATATATATATATATATATAGAAAGAAGAAAGCGAGACACGATTGAATTTTTCCTTAAGATCGAATTTTTTACTGTTTTTGTTTTCTTTCAGTTTATCGATAAGCTATTTCTTTTTTGGTTAAAAAACAAATTATTTTCAATTTCCATGCTCGTCCCTATACTTTATCCTGCCAAGTTATGTGGAGGGTTGTAACGATTGGGGTTGGGGTTGTATTTAAATGGGTTGTTTTCTTTGTATGACATATCGAGTCAGCGAACGTTTATTTCGTTCCGTAGTATAACCCTAACCCTAACCCTAACCATTAATCTCAAGAGAGTTGCTTAACCGATCGAATGGAATCAAAATATATCCAGTTTCTTTCCGCTGAGAAAAATGGTTAAATCGGTCAAACGGACAAACACAATCTTGCTAGATTGCTCAAATAATTTGACTACTACTACCACTACTATTACTTTCTTTTTCTTTCATCCTCTCTCTCTTTGCTTTTCTCTTTCTCTCTATCCCTCTTTTTTCCTTCTTCTCTTTTTTTTACTTGATCTCTCTCTTCTCTAATTGGAAACCTCTCTTTCTCTCTCTGTTTCTTTTTTCTTTCCTCTCC
>OY744553.1:3842170-3869670 GCA_963556195.1 Sepiola atlantica
AGCTTAAAATTTTACTTATATATACATAAATAAATAATAATAATAATAATAATCAAAATAATAATAATAATATACTACCCTTAAGACTACCGTGCGATATGGTAATTTGCATATCAAATAAAATTCTTTATAACAATAATAATAATAATAATAATAATAATAATAATAATAATAATAATAATAATAATAATAATAATAAAAAAAATGCTATCTAAACACTACACCCAAGTACCATTCTGCGATATGGTAGCTAGAAATAAAATTATATAGGAATTAAAGTTGCATTAAATATATATATATATATATATATATATATATATATATATATATATGTGTGTGTGTGTGTGTGTATGTCAAGGGAGGCACGAGAGCGCTCTATCCCTTAATAGACTTCAAAAACGGCCTATGCTAGAAATCTCATTTCTTTGATCAATCATAACTCAAAAACCAATAAACCAAATTAGTTAAAACTTTGCAAATTTTTTTTTTGATAGGTTCTATGAGTGTGTAGAATTTCTGCATCATTAGTTAAAGCAACCCAGAGATCCAGAAAGGTCAGGCATGATTTTGTGTTATCCGTGTGTACGTACGTACGTACGTACGTACGTACGTATGTTCCACCCTGTATCTCATCAACTATTGACACTACCTACATACCAAAGACACGGAGTTCCCCCTCCACCCACTCCTCTTTCCATAGCCCCTCAAACTCCAAGCTACACCTCACCACAGCCATCCACATTCATTTCATTCTCTGCCACTGACTTCTCTCAGCCCGGACCGTGGTCCAGTGCTGTCAGCAGCCACGGCTACTACTTTTTCTCATCGACCCATCATGTCTACCCAATATTTCGATGTACTTGCATGACATTTTTCTTAAAATTATCATCCTGAGGAAGTCTTACAAATAAAGACGAAACGTTGATGAATATATATATAAATTATTTTTTTAATATCTCTTGGTTTTTCATTTTTCATTTCCTATTACGTCTGATTACTCTCATCCTTCCTTTCTCATACATATATATATATATATATATATATATATAATATATATATATATTCCATGATAAATGCCAGTATATTGAAATCATATGCCATTAATAGGGTTAAGATGAAAATGTATATACATTAAATGTACAAAAGCAAGGAAATTCCCACATTTTTACACTTTTATTGTCATTAATTATGGGTATGACTGCATATCAACCAAACCATTTCATTATCACATCACTAAGGCCGTTTTTGAAGTCTATTAAGGGATAGAGCGCTCTCGCGCATCCCTCGATTGATGGCACAATGATACGTAAGACTATTACCATTTCAGAAACGTTTGTCCATATGAATAATCAGGAAAGCAAACGTCAAAGAGTGTGTGATTTGTTGAATGCCCTCGTCACACCAAAGGTAATTTTATTTAATCTCGATTAAAAAAAGAAGCTACCTATAGACGCGAAAAGCAAAAAATTCAAAATGTATTTAATGAACAACAATTAAAATAATGAGATGATAATTGTATTACGTATTTTGAAAATAAGATATAACGAACTCATAGTAAAAGAACAAGAGTCTTCTCCCTTGGATTAAAATTTTCATTTCTTCTGTTTTCAAACTAATTTCTTTGTAAACACCCCTCACACATCATCGTAAAAATCGATATTATCGTTCACGCGAAATATTCAAGCAATTCCCATGAGTGGGGGTGGGGCATTCACTTCAATATCTGCACAACAGTTTAACAACTAGCAAAACTAATTCTACCAAAAAAGACGCTTAGTAAATACCGCCCCAGCACCATTCTCCCGTCGCCCGAAAAAAAGACACTTAAACAACTTACTTCTCAATACCTATATTTCTCAAGTGATCTATTAAATATTCTAGTCAACCTGAAGGTATAGAATGCCGTCTCCATCGAAGATTACCGATTACGATGTCGTTTTTCCCCCATTCTCCGGAACTAAAAGACTCAGCAAATGGATTCAACACTGGTAAAAAATGGTGTCGAATTAATTGGGATGCCGAGAAGTTTCCAGACGTGATTATATTTGAACTCTTTGCTCAAATAAAAAAGCCATATTAGTACAAGTGCTTTTTAGTGGCGCCATTGAAACACGCGAACCAATTTCCGTTAGCTATGAATATAATTAAACGTCTTAATATTTTTTTATCATGTCTTTTCTATGTGTCCTCCTTATGTCTTTTGTATTTTTTGTCACTGTATCTTTTGTACTTGTGGTTATTATGTCGTTTTAATTTTTTGTTATTATGTCTTTTGTATTTTTTGTTATTATGTAATATTTTTTTGTTATTATGTCTTTTGTATTTTTTGTTATTATGTCTTCTTTATTTTTTGTTATTATGTAATATTTTTTTGTTGTTATGTCTTTTGAATTTTTTGTTATGTAATATTTTTTTGTTATTATGTCTTTTGTATTTTTGTTATTATGTATAATTTTTTTGTTATTATGTCTTTTTATTTTTTGTTATTATGTAATATTTTTTTGTTATTATGTCTTTTGTATTTTTTGTTATTATGTCTTTTTATTTTTTGTTATTATGTAATATTTTTTCGTTATTATGTCTTTTGTATTTTTTGTCATTATGTCTTTTTATTCTTTGTTATTATGTAATATTTTTTTGTTGTTATGTCTTTTGTATTTTTTGTTATGTCTTTTTGATTTTTTGTTATTATGTAATATTTTTTTGTTATTATGTCTTTTGTATTTTTTGTTATAATTCAATATATTTTTTGTTATTATGTCTTATTTATTTTTTGTTATTATGTAATATTTTTTTGTTATTATGTCTTTTGTATTTTTTGTTATTATGTCTTTTTTATTTTTTGTTATTATGTAATATTTTTGTTGTTGTTATGTCTTTTGAATTTTTTGTTATTATGTAATATATTTTTTGTTATTATTTATTTTTTATTTTTTGTTATTATGTAATATTTTTTTGGTATTATGTCTCTTGTATGTGTTGTCATTATGTATTTTGTGTTTTCTGTTATTATGTCTTTTATAGTTGTTATTATTATGTATTTTGTATAAGTTGTAATTATGTCTTTTGCATAGTTTGCTATTATGTCTTTTGTATTTTTTGTTATTATGTCTTTTGTATGTGTCGTCATTATGTCTTTTTTGTTTTCTGTTATTATGTCTTTTGTATTTGTTATTATTTCTTTTGTATTTTTTGTTATTGTGTCTTTTGTATTTTTGTTATTATGTCTTTTGTATTATTTGTTATTATGTATTGTATTTTTTGTTATGTATTTTGTATTGTTTGTCATTATGTCTTTTGTCTTTTTTGTTATTATGTATTTTGTATGGTTTGTTATTATGTATTGTATTTTCTGTTATTATGTCTTTTGTATTTGTTATCATGTCTTTTGTATTTTTTGTTAACATGTATTGTATTTTTTGTTATTATGTCTTTTGTATTGGTTGTTATTATGTATTTTGAATTGGTTGTTATTATCTCTGTTTTATTTTTTATTATGTCTTTTGTATTATTTTATTATGTCTTTTCTATGTGTCATCATTATGTTACTTGTATTTTTTGTTATTATATATTTTATTGTTTGTTATTATGTCTTTAGTATTTTTGTTATTATCTCTGTTGTATTTTTTATTATGTCTTGTATTGTTTTTTATTATGTCTTTTTTATTGTTTTTATTATATCTTTTGTATTTTTTTTTACTTCTTGTCCGCTTTTCTGATACTCTACGTGTTTACTTTCTTCCAATGTGACAATGTGACCGTCTATAAAGAAATAACACTGCTTAGCGCGGTGTTCATGCTTCATGAGATTGAAAAATAAACCCCAAAATCGTATTTATTGCCTACATACATTGTAACAGTTCATATGAGATGCGAACCCTCGTCTGTCAATTGTCGATTTGCCCCAGCGCACTTTTCCGATAATCTATATGTTTGTCGATATTTTCATAATGGACCAATTTTGCATCAAAGTAACGAATTTGGATAAGTCAGAAGACAGTTCGTCTATTCGCGAAATGTTCGGGTCAGTTGCGTTAGATTTTAGCAGTTTAGTTTGTCTCTCGTCTTTATCTACTTCATCAAGGTGTGCACATTGCTCAGCTTGTCAGTAGTTGCATCGAAATAGACCTCCCCTTCTGAGGATGTATGAAGAAAAAAAGAAAGAAGAAGAAGAAGAAGAAGAAGAAGAAGTAAAAGAAGAAGAAGTAAAAGTGAAGGTAAAAGAGTAAGGAGAGGAAGGGTGAAAAGGAGTACGAGAAGATGAAAGAGAAAAAAAATATTTACAAAGAAAAAAAAAGGAAGAGGAAGAAGAAAGTGTATTAGTAGAAGAGAACCGAAGAAAGAAGAAGAAGAAGAAGAAGAAAAAGACGAAGCAGATTGGGAAAGAAGAAGAAGAAAAAGAAGACGTTGAAGAATAAGAAGAAAAAAAAGAAGAAGACGTTGAAGAAGAAGAAAGAAAGAAAATATAATATAAAGAAGAAGAAGAAATGAAAAAATAAGAACTCGCCTTCTGCGGATGTATGATCAAAAATAGAAGAAGAAGAAGGAGAAGAAGAAGAAGATAATAAAGAAAAAAGAAAGAAAACAAAATATAAGAAGGAGAGGAAAAAAGAAGGAAAAATAAGGTAAAAGAGAACTCGAAGAAGAAGAGGAGGAAAAAGAAGATGAAGCAAAACAAGAAGAAGAAAAAAAATGAAAGGGAGAAAAATGTGAAAAAGAAGAAAAAGGAGACGAAGAAAAGAGAGAAGTAGAAGAAAAAGAAAGAGTAGGAAAAAGAGAAGAGGAGTGAAAATGATGAGAAGACGACGAAGATAAAGATGAAAGAAAAGAGGATGAGAAGAAAGAAAAGAAGGAAAGAGAGAACAAAAGGAAGGAAAACGAGGAGGAAAAGAAAAAAGAAGGTAAGATGGAAAGGGAAAAGATAATGATGAAGAAGAACAAAAAAAAAGAAAGAAATGGAAAAGAAGATGAAAAAAAAAATACATGAAACGAAGAAGGAAAAGAAATATAAGAAGTAGAAAAATGAAGAAAAGAAGAGAAAGAGGAAATAAAAGAAAAGGAGAAGAAAGAAATAAAAAAAGAAAGAGAAGAAAGAAAATAAGGAAGAAACGAATAAGAAGGGAGAGAACAATAATAATTAGAAAGTTAAAAATAAAAAATTAAGTACGTAATATTTATTGATTTTTGTACAGAATAATTAGTACAACATTCGTACCGTCGGTTTCAATCACAGGCGGACTTAGCCATGGTCGTACTTCTAATGACGTCAGCCAATAAAGCAATGACGTAATGCTACCTCAACTTATAATCCATCAGTTACCTCTAATATATAAGCTGAGTAAAGCCAGGTGATAAAATCCATTCATTATCTCATCGTTAACGTTCCCCGAGTCTACCCTCACCCTAACCCTCACCCTAACCCTCACCCTAACCCTCACCCTCACCCTAACCCTCACCCTAACCCTAACCCCGAGATTTATCCATTATAATTACTTTATCAAAGTCAATATACATGTATCTCTTCGGCCAATATTGTCGGTTTTAAATATGAGCTTTACTGAGCAGAATTTCGATTTCTTGCTAAATACACATTCATGAAGTTGGAGAGTATCTTAGTGTGTAGGCGCCGTGGAGACGTCTGTAGAAGGGCTCCGATAGTCCTGGCACGGTACCACACCAGCTTTCTTACTGTTTCGGCGCCGTGTACTAATCGAGCACTCTGCTGGGATTGTTCCTACTATATTACAAAGAAGTATATATATATATATATATATATATATATATATATATATATGAGAAAGGAAGGATGAAGGTAATCCGACGTAATGGGAAATGAAAAAGGAAACACCATAAAGGATGTTTTTTTCCTCGGACCTCGGTCTTACTGCTTTGAGTAGTGGCTACTACTTCTTCCCATCAACCCATCATGTAAACCCAATATTTTCACGTACTTGCATGACATTTTTCTTAATATTATCATCCTGAAGAAGTCTTACAAATAAAGATTAAACGTTGATGAATACATAAAAAAAAGATCCTTTTTGGTTTTTCCTTTTCCATTTCCCATATATATATATATATATTTATATATATATATATATATATATATATATATATATATATATATATATATATATATATATATATATATGAAGAAGAATGGAAAGGAATTAGAGTGGCAAAAGCCAAATCATAATTCAATTCAATTGCTCAGAGCAAGGTATATTCCGCACTTATTGGACATTTTACCCTTTGGATTTTCTATTTTCGCCGCACTTGAAGTTGTGGCTTCTTGGAATTTAACTTTGATTCCTCTCTCACAACCTTTCGGGCCTTTTAACGACCTACCTATCTACATCTCACTCTTTCCGCTGGACTTTTCGACACCGGACTTTTTAGCAATCGGACATTTGCTTGCATTCGGGCAGAATTTTGCCCTGTGTTTCTTCCCCCTACAACTTTTATTTTATTTTTTCAAAATTTAAATGTTGGCCTTTGCCAACTTATCTATCCCAGCGACTTCCTCTGATGATAAGATTTTGATCTTTGAAAAGCCTGGCTTAAGGAAAATTTAACTTGAATAAATTGCCTTTTTTGCGGAATATACCTTGCTCGGAGCAATTGAATTGAATTATGATTTGACTTTTGCTTCTCTAATTCCTTTCCATTCTTCTTCATTTCTACCTGCTCTATCCTGGATATTGAGCTATATACTCTTCACAATAGGTTTCACTTTTCCTAAAAGTTCGCTTTTAGTACACCACTTTATATATATATATATATATATATATATATATATATATTGTATTTTTGCTATTTCCTAGATGGTGATCCAAAGTAACTCAGTTCCATGGAACAGCAATACAGACAGAGTAAGTGGCTTTTTAGGTGTTGAGTCGAAACTTTTAAAACTATAGTATGTGTTGTGAAGTTGTCTAACAGTAAATAATAAATAAAGGAAGTCAAGTCGAGGGTTGGTTTAACAAGTGTATTAACAAAGTAAGAAAGTGACTAGCACTTGGCTAGACAGTTACAAGACTGTGCTTTCTCTTCTTGTCTCTGGTGACTCGCACTATTTATAGTGACAACCGGTGCAGTTTCTCCTGTGTAAGAACGGCCGGTGTAACAGTATGTATATTAGCCCCCATAGGAGGATTTTGAAAAGACAGCACACTAGATCAAGTGCACTGTGACTTACAAAAAATTGGTACTGATATCGATCCTGACCCAGTTTTCGTGAGGTTCTAATCGGAAGTGTTCGGTTGTCCTACGCAAAGGGTTTAGGTTAGGGTTAGTGTTAAGGTTAGGGTAAGGGTTAGGGTTTGTTGTCTTGAATGTTGCTTATGGACTTCATCAAAGCGCAATATTGAGGAGTGATATTGACAATAAATGTTTTCCATATTTAGAACTCTGATTGGTGCTGATATCGATCCTGAACCAGTTTTCGTGAGGTTCTACTTGGAAGCGTTCGGCTGTCCTACTCAAACGCCCGAGTGTTGACGAGCCGAATGGTACCAGACGACAATTTTGATACGGTGATGCGTCCTGTGATTGTAAGTTATATTTTACAGAAATTTTCTAAAAGAAACACCAAAAAAACAAAACAAGCAAAACATAGCGAAGTTACTGTTATCAAATAAATTTTTTTTTTATTTTGATACGTTGCTGCGTCCTATAATTTTTAGTTATATTTGCAAGAAATTTTTTAAACAACAAAACTAATAAAACAAGCAAAACAGAGCGAAATTACTGTTATCGAATAAATATTTTTAACCCTAACCCTAACCCTAAACCCTAAACCCTAACCCTAACCCTAACCCTAACCCTAAACACTAACCCTAACCCTAAACCCTAACCCTAAACCCTAAACCCTAATCCTAACCCTAACCCTAATCCCTAACCCTAACCCTAACCCTAAACACTAACCCTAACCCTAACCCTAACCCAAAACCCTAACCTTAACCCCTAACAACAACAACAAAAACAAAACAAGCAAAACATTATTATCATAGGACGCAGCATAGTATCAAAATTGTCGTATGGTACAAATCGGCTCGTCAACTCTCGGGCGTTTGCGTAGGACAGCCGAACGCTTCCGAGTCGAACCTCACGAACACTGGGTCAGGATGGATATCAGTACCTCGATAGGGGCCCCTCTTGCAATTTGCAATAATCTACCCCCCATTGGCAGAGAGAAGATAAAACCTGGGAGGGTGGACCTCCTCGGACTGAACAGGACCATACCTGAGGCCGACATTAACAAATCCATTATCGGACGAATTATTAAGGACGTATGATCGACCGGTACGAACAAGTTGCGCCAGATAAAGAGATATATGGATTTTTTCTATTTCTGGTATTCGCTGTTCAAGTTTAAGAAACAGCTCTTTGTGCGTGAGCATGAACAGGCCCTTCACCACGCATATGGCTAGCCGTTGTACGTGTTCGAGGTGGAGAATGTCCTTCTTAAAATACAAGTGTGCAAGCCTGAAAGCAGAAACTTCCACAATCAATACCTTGATCACCAGTTTTAGTCTTTTTTTTTTGAATTTTTTTTTTAATGTAGTTCACCCCAAACCAGGCAGGCCGCCACTGTAGACGTAAGGGGCTACTGAGAAGAAAGAAAAGGGGAGAAGGTTGGGAGGGGCTCAACCTAAATTGGGGTTTACGCAGCGAGATGTCTGTTTACATTAATTTTAAATTTCTGCATGTCAGTTCTGTCGGGGAAACAGGGGGCAGGGAGGGAGTTCCAGAGGCCATCAGCACGAGGAAAGAAGCTATTTGAGTAGAAAGCTCTCCGGTATCTGGGGACCTCCACACTGAATGGATGGGATTTAGTAGATTGTCGAGTTGGTCTAGTGAATTTTCGTCGAGGGGGGACCAGAGTAGCCAATTCATCGGAGCATAATCCATTGAAGTATTTGTAAAACAAGCACAAGGATGCTACATTGCGGCGATGGGACAGAGGCTGGAGCTTGGTTGACAGTGAGGGACCCATTAGGTTGGCGACTCTTTTTTTTAACCTTGTCAAGGAGGGAGAGAGTAGTAGATGATGCACCAGCCCAGTCTTATCGGATCTTTGCCGTTAAAGTTCTTCGTAATTGCTATAAGTTTACAAAATGAAAAATTCTATCATATAAATGTTGTATTAACTTTGATTTCTAATTCTATGATACAACATTTAACAATATTCGATATATATATATATATATATATATATATATATATATATATATATATATATATATATATATATATATCTGGTTGAACAGGAGTGCCAACTTCTGTTTGTTCCTTTTTTGATCCAATCTTTCTATTCGTCGGATGATAGATCTTGTGCTTTTAATAATGGAGTGTAAGAAATCTCCATATTTAACGTGAACGTTTTCGACCATCATTGGTCGTCTTCAGGCGGATGATTGATAAATGCAAAATAAAATTGGTGAATTTATTTAAGAGGACGTTTCCATGTGATAAAAACATAAAAACATAAAATCATTCAACAGCATTTGAAAACGCCTTCGCACCCCTCATAACGAGCATGGTTAATGTTGGGCTTTTTTAATTGAATGAACAACGCTTCCATTATGGGGAGGCGAATACCGCAAAACGATACAGCAAGAATGGATGTGCTACCGGTTAAGATATTTCTAAAATTATCTTTGTAGATGTTATGTGCTGTAATGTGTTTGTAAATGGAGCTTTGAGGGGAGGTCAGGTGGCAAGTTAATCGACGTGAAATACTGGTTCTAGTCATGCCTATATACGTGCTGTTGGTGGAGACACATTCTCCGATAGGACATCATATATATATATTGGAGAGCCATGCATATAACTGTCCTGTTTTTAAATCTCCGAAACAGTTACATGGTAAACAGCTGATGATCCCCGTGTTAATATTAGATGCTTACGTTAAGGTCTCCTGTTTTTGTTTCACTGTTAGATACTTAATCCCCCTTTTTATTTTTATTTACTTACTATTATATATTTTATTTATTTATGAATTTTCCAACGAATGTTAAGTCTGCACTATTTGGATTTAGTTAGTTTCTGTGGGAATTTAAACTGCATTTTCCTTTTTTTTTGTCTTTTTGTTTAAAATAACTCAAAGCTTCTTTAGACTATATATATATATATATATATATATATATATATATGTATGTATATATATGTATATATATATATATATATATGTATGTATATATATATATATATGTATATATATGTATATATATATGTATATATATGTATATATATGTATATATATATATATATATGTGTGTGTAATTTATTAATATTGAGATTGAAGTTTGATTGGCTGACGAACGAAGCTTTTTGTTTGGTGCCAGGATGCGTCTTCTAGAATAATTGTCAACGCTCATTGGTCGAGTCGTTGTGTTTAAACGTCGACTAAACAAACGACATTTTATTGTTATGCGTTTATTTTTTCTTCTTTTGTTTCCAATTGTTTTCAAGATCCATTTCCCCTCCCGGGTTTTTCTGTTTTCAACAAACGCAAAAAAAAAAAATCGGATGAAAGTTTGGTTTTGTTTGCCGTCGGACATTCTTGGAACTGGAACCGACGTCAGTCGCAGACAAAGAAAGGTAAAGAATATTTCGGGAAGAAATAGGAATATTTACGACGGTGAGACAAAAGAAACTTCCGAGGGTGTTTTTCTTGGAAAGTCAAGGAAAATAGAAATGGCGTTCAAAAGGAAGTTTTGTATGTATCTTTTGTTGTGCGGTAAATGTATATCTTGGATTCCTGATTCTGGAAATGGGTAGATGGATTGGGATGGGATGAAAGGGGAGGCAGAGGAAACAGGGATGTTGTGGAGTGGCTGTTGTCATAGAGAGCGAGAGCGAGAGATGAAGAAGGGGGGTTTGGATGGTGAGCGATGGGGACAGAGAGATAGATGTGGAGGGATGGAAGTAGGCAGTAGGGGAAAGATGGGTGTTGGGGAGAAGGTGTTTACAAGGGAGGGTGATAAAGAAGGGGGGTTTGGATGGTGAGCGATGGAGACTGATAGATATATATGGAGGGTGGAAGAAGAGGATAGGAGAAAGATGGTTGTTAGGGAGGGCTCTTGACATAGAGAGGGACATAGATGAAATCGGGGATTTAGATGGGGAGGGTAAAGACAGAAAGATGTGGAGGTTAAAAAGAAAGCGTGGTAGATTGATGGAGAGGGGTAAAGGGGAGAAGCAAAGAAAAGAGGGCTGTTGAGGAGAGGGAGTGGAGATGAAGAAAGGGGGATTGGGATGGTGATAGATGAAAACACAGCGATAAATGTTGAGGGATGGAAAAGGGGGCAGAGGAAGAGGGTTGTTTGGGAGAGAGTATTGACATAGAGAGGATGGATGAAATCGAGGATTTGGATGAGGAGGATAGAGACAGAAAGATGTAGCGGGAGCAGAGAAAACGGGGATGATGGATGGGGAGCAGTTTCAGAAAGAGGATGGAGGGAGAAAGAGAGGCGTTCATGAATAAAGAGAGGATTGTGACCTAGAAGATGAAACTAGGAGAAATATAAGTAGATGTAGAGAATTGGACAAGGAGGTAGAAGGAGATGGATTGCAAGGGGATGTAGATGGGGAAAAATTGAAGAGAATGATGGATAGGATGGGAGGAAGATGAAGGCAGAGAGAAATGGATAGAATGATGAGGAGAGGGTAGAGAGAGATACTGTCACGGATGATGAGAGGGTCGAGAAAAAAAACGGCAGATAATTTTTTTTAAAAAGAAAGGATTTGATGGTATGTGTGAGGGGGAGGGGGAACGGGGACAAAATGATTACATGCTTTTTATTCTCCTGCTTTCCACACCCGGTGACGTCACAAAACGAATTTGGCTGAAACGTTGCTGGACATAGGAATGGCAGGCAGCAGATAATTCAAGGTTGCACAGATTTGTGGAGGACCCGGATAACCTACCAGGCATGGACCTCCCTCGCTAGCAGTGGACAATGCTCAACCGCCTCAGGACAGGTGTCGGCCGTTTCGCCACGATCATGAAAGGATGGGGACTCAGGGACTCGGCTGTCTGCGACTGTGGTCACTCTGAACAGACAGTAGACCACATCATTGAGTCATGCCTTAAATATCGACCACCCAACGGCGAAGCCGGCATAGCTGCGCTAGACAACAAAACATTAACATGGCTTTCTTCAACCGAGCTGGTGATCTAACAGTGAGATTCTGTGAAGCAAACGAAAGACGAAGATTCTAAAACATGTACAAAATGTAAGGCTTAAGCTTAAGAGATCTTAAGAAGAAAGTAAAATTCAGGGAATTTTGCTTGATTGGTTTCTAATAACAATGAATCATATTCAGTTCAAATCTGATATATCTTAATTTTCAAAATCGAAAGGTTTGACACATATGCCCCCAAAAGCTTTAAAAATACTCCATAAAAACTGAAATCTGGAGAATATTTATTTATTGATGTCTAACACGTACTGTAAAAGTTTCACAAGAATAGAAACTATTTCAATTCTCACGAAGGGATTTCACGTCTCTTTATATACTTTGCATGAAACTGAATTTAACTAAATATTTTTTATTCTTATTTTTAAAAAAAAACATAGTTCACCCCCAAACAAGGCAAGTCGTCACTGTAGACGTAAGGGGATACTGGAAATTAGGTTGAAAGTTTAGGGGGGGTCATCCTACGTTGGGACGTATGCAGCGAGATGTATGTTTACATTAGTTTTAAATGGCCTGCATGTCCGTACAGTCGGGGAAACAAGGAGCAGGGAGGGAGTTTCAGAGGCCGGCAGCACGAGGAAAGAAGCTATTGGGGTAAAAAGCTTTGCGGCATCTGGGGACCTCCACAGAGAATGGATGACATTTAGCTGAGGTTGGTCGAGGGGGCACTAGAGCAGTAAATTCATCGGAGCACTACCCATTAAAGTATTTGTAAAACAGGCACAAGGATGCAATATTGCAGCGATGGGGCTTGGGAATTGGTGGATAGTGAGGGACCTATTTAGTTGGCGACTCTTTTTTTGACCTTGTCTAAGCGGGAGAGAAGTGGATGATGCACTAGCCCAGATGTGGCAACAATACTCCATGCATGGGCGGATGGTAGCTTTGTAGAGATATAAGATAATGTCAGGTGTGCGAAGTTTACTAGGACGATAGAGGGAGCCAACCTTCTTTGCAGCAGCCTTTGCAATGTCTTCAATGTATTTGTTCCAAAAATATAGCCCACATTAGACCCTTACGCCTAGCATCTGTGTTTCAAAATGCATAATCACCGGTTAATTAATTTAGAAATGAATGCCGTATATAAAAATGTATAATCATACAAAACTTTAGAATGATCGATATATATATATATATATATATATATAGAGAGAGAGAGAGAGAAAGATAGATAGATAGATAGATAGATAGATAGATATAATATCATAAGGAGATATAATATATTGCGTATAGATTTTCAATATCTACTTCAACAGTGCTCAATATGTAGTAACGCGAATACCATGCAATAACATTACGAATCCTTACGGTGACAAAACGCGGACGCCTCTGTGTAGCTTAATTAGCATAGAAGAGTTAAATATATATATATATATATATATATATATATATATTATAAAGCTGGTCGGAGGTTACAGCGACTGAAACGTTGTGAGGATAACACTCAAGATGAAAACGCGGACGCCTCTGTGTAGCTTAATTAGCATAGAAGGGTTAAAACTATATATATATATATATATATATATATATATATATATATATATATATATATATATATATTAAAAATCAGGCCGGAGGTTACAGCGGCCGAAACGTTGTGATGATGACACTCAACATGAGAACAATAGTCCGAATAATCCGCATTATTCAATGATATTGGCAAGAAAAGTTCATGAAGAAGCGACAAAAAGACCGTAGTACCACATGGTCCAAAGACACGTGAAGACGAAGAACACGTTTTAAACGCGCAGATTGAATGAACGTATGTCAAAAAAAACTAAAAAAAAACGTTCTTGTTCGCTATACTTAGAATAAGAGACATTCGCTGTTATTTATTTACTTTGCTATGAATCGAGCGGAAACAGTTAAGGCTGTCTGTAGGAATGTCATGTTTGTGTGCGAACGAGGAGATCGAATACACAGGACCCTGACACCGACAACCACTCAAATCTGACAGCTTAAAACAAAGATCGGGGCTGAGAATTATTGAAAAATGTCACGGAACCTACACGATTGAATCCTTTTCCGATATACATATATTTCACGGCTTCCAGTATTTCGTAAAGAGTACACACACACTAACGCACATGTGCACGAACATATATATATATATATATATATATATATATATATATATATATATATATATATATATATATATATTATATATATATATATATATTTAAATATATATATATATATATATATATAAATATATATATAGTACATGTATTGTATTAGTTTCTGTAGATGTAAATCCGTTGAAACTCAAGTGTTTATAAAAAGTGCTCAATAACAAGTAGAGCTGTTCTTTAGTATAAATTTGTATTTATACAAACATTATTGGTTACATATGTGCATACATGTTTCGGTTGCACTCTTCGCAGAAAGTTAACCTCATCAGACCAAGGATTCAGAGAAAAAATAAAGCTAATATATATATATATATATTATATGAATCTTTTGTCTGATGAGGTTGACTTTCTGCGAAGAGTGCAACCGAAACATGTATGCACATATGTAACCAATAATGTTTGTATGAATAAAAATGTATACTTATATATATATATATATATATATATATATATATATATATATAGTATGTTATGAAAATATATTTATGGCAATTAAGCTACACAGAGGCTCCAGCGTTTCATCCCCGGGGGAATCTTCAGGGATGAAACGCGGGAGCCTTTGTGTAGCTTAATTGCCATAAATATATTTTCATAACTTAATACATAGCTCTACTTACGTATCGAGCACTGTTGAAGTAAATACTGAAAATTAGTGCATAAAACATTATATTCGCTTATACAATTTTATGTGTATACATGAAATAATAATAATAGTAATATATATATATATATATATATATATAAACCCCTCCACTTTTTCACTCAGAACCATCCACATTTATTTCATTCAATGCTACTGACTTCACTAAACCCGGACCTCGGTCCTACTGCTCCCAGCAGTGGCTACTACTTCTTCCCATCAACCCATCATGTCAACCCAATATTTTCACGTACTTACATGATATTATTATTCATATTATCATCCTGAAGAAGTCTTACAAATAAAGACGAAACGTTGATAAATATATAAAAAAAAACATCTTTTTGGTTTTTCCTTTTTATTTTGCCGTATATATATATATATATATATATATATATATATATAGTATGATGAGACAAAATACAATAAAAGGTAGACTGTTTACGATCTTCTGTCTAGCGTCACGTATGTTGATATCTCGTATGTTGATATCTCATACGTTGATATCTCGTTTTTTTAATATATTCGTCGTGATGTATAGCATTCTTTTCCCGCGTAGATTTTACAGCTTACAATACATTATAAGCACACGAACATAGACACACATCGCATATATATATATATATATATATATATATATATATATATATATATATATATATATATATATATATATATGAGAGAGAGAGAGAGATAATAAATCTTTACTTCTATATATTCTTATATTTGTATAATATTTATTTGTCATAAATCCTAAAGTATATAATAAATCTTTACTCCCATATCATTCTCTCTCTTTCTCTCTCTCTCCTCTCTCTCTCTCTCTCTCTCTCTATATATATATATATATAGAGAGAGAGAGAGAGAGAAAGAGAGTAAATCTTTACTCCTATATTATCTTATATATGTATGATATTTATGTGTCATAAATTCTAAAGTATATAATAAATCTTTACTTCCATATCATTGTATATATATTACATTTATATATATATATATTTATATATATATATATATATATATCATCCATTTTATACGTACATAAAAGTAATCCATGGGCACGTGTTTCTGGCTCACAGCTATCTTCAGCATGGCTAACTTAGATAAAGATTGAACCTTCGATAGTGTTGTCTATAGTCCAGCGTCTTTACCATTGGACCAAGACGCCCTGTCTAGAAATATGTATATATATATATATATATATATATATATATATATATATATATATAGAGAGAGAGAGAGAGAGAGAGAGAGATAAAGAGAGATGTATATGTATATATATATATATATATGTATATATATATATATATTAGCTTTATTTTACTTCACTATAAGTTCTCAGAAATGGGGTTACGTCTCAAACATGGAGTTAATAAAGAAGTTAAAGACATTACATCTTCTCTCCCCAGTTTTATCAGTTAACTATGTTATAGTATATATTTCTTGTGGTCTCTTGGTTTAACTGAATCCCAAGACAAGAATTCGTTTCATCTGGTGGGGTATATAGCTTCGTGCTTTTATTTGAGGTAACATCACTTGGAGAAGGTGCACTGTCCACCATAAAAGCCAGTTTGGGGTAATCTTTCCGAGTGGATCTTATTTGTGCTGCGAATACTATGTTATTTTTCAATATTTATTCAGTGTTTACTCGTAAGGGAAAGTGACCTCATGCAAGGTTTTTCGTGACAAACCCCTGTACAGAGAGACCTCTGACACTCGAGGGCAGTGTGTAGTAGGCATTCAAGTTATCTGATTATTTTTTAATTCAAAATAGTTCTATGTATTGGGGAGGACAAAAAATTTGGGGGAGATGGGGTCAAAAAAATTTTTTTGGGTTCAAAATATTTCTATGTATGGGGGATGGTAAAAAAAAATGGGGGGGTCAAAAAATTTGTTTTTTTCTTTTTTTAACTAAAAATATTTCTATGTATGGGGAGGACAAAATTTTTTTGAAAAAAATGTTTGACCCCATCCCCCCGATGGGGTCAAACATTTTTTTCATTTAATTCAAAATATTTCTATTTATGGGGGAGGATAAAAAAAATTTTTTGGAGGGGGCGCAAAATAAATGTTTTTTTCTTTTTTTAACTAAAAATATTTCTATGTATGGAGGAGGATAAAAAAAAGTTTTCGGGGGCGTGTCAAAAATTTTTTTTTTCTTTTTTAACTAAAAATATTTTTATGTATGGGGAGGACAAAAAATTGGGGGGGATAGGTAAAAAACCTATGAACGCCATATTTGTGTGCGAACAGAAACAAAAAATAAGTATACTTTTATCATTAGCAATAACAAATTAAATGGTAAAAATAAATAAAATAAAAAAAAAATAAAAAAAAAATAAAATAAAAAAAAAAAAAATAAAGTAAATAAAAATTAAAAATTTTAAAAATTAAAAATTAAAAAATTAAAAAATTAAAAAATAAATTAGAAAATAAAAATAAATAAAAAATAATAAAATAAAAAATAATAAAATAAAAAATAAAAAATAAAATAAATAAAAATTAAAAATTTAAAAAATTAAAAATTAAAAATTAAAAAATAAAAAAATAAATTAAAAATAATAAAATAAAAAAATAATAAAAAATAAAATAAATAAAAATTAAAAATAAATTTAAAAAAAAAAAAATAAATAAAAAAAAAATAAATAAAAAATAAATGAATATAGAAAAGAGGGAGAGAGTTTGACTTTCCTACTGGACACAATCCCCGAGTGTCTCCGGTATCTCTGTACAAGGGTTTGTCAGGACAACCTGAGAGGAGAATAATTCAATATATAAACCCTGACCAAATATTCAAAATAGCATTGTACTCTTTAAATTCCCGAGTAAGCCAAAATAAGATCGACTCAACACGGCTATACACTGGCTCATACAAAGAATCGTGCACCTTCTTGATACTCCATCAGACAAGATTGATCCTTTGTCCTGGGATCCGGTAAGACCATGAGAAAGATATGCTACAACATAGTTAACTGGTCACTTGAGGAGAGAAGAATTAATGTTCTTAGCCGCTGGAATCCGGTACATATATGTGTATATGTGTATATATGTATATATATATATATAATAAAAATTGATAAGATAAATATGTGTGTGTGTTTGTGTGTGAAAAACAAACAAACGGAAAGAAGATTTAAATACAGGAGAAAAATAAGAAACGAGAGATTATACCGGTTTCGTTCTTCAGAAAAAGTGAATATTTGAAATGCATATATATATATATATATATATATATATATATATATATATATATATATATATATATATATATATATATATATATACTCAAGAGATAAAAGATGAGAATAAAAAATTACAAAGATACAATATTTATTAAAACATCAGAAGTTCATAGCAAGGAGTCTCATTTCCATGGATTAAGGATATGAGATTCATTGCTTTGAACTTCTGATGTTTTAATAAATATTGTATCTTTGCAATTTTTATTCTCATCTTTCATCTCTTGAGATGATTGCTCTATTAAATATATTGAGCTTTATATCATCACCATAGATTATTAATAAATCGATTATCTTTTATTTAATTCAATATTCTAATATAGATATATTCCCGAAACAGTTTTTCATGGTAAACAACTGATGATCCCTTAAAATAGTGTTAGAAACAAACTAATATAATAACTGTAAAAAATAAATTGACTTACATGAGTGATTTCCCACTGAAAGACTTGGGACTATAAGTTTTTTTTGTTTTTTTTTAATATAGTTTTAATGGTTGAGAAACTTCCGAGACTATATATATATATATATATATATATATATATAAGAGGTTCATGTAGTTTGCTTGAAGCATTGTTTATTTGTATATAGAAATGTGATACTTAGAAGGCAATAGATAGACACAAGTTGGAGCAAATAAGACATATAATGGTGGAACAAATTAAATAGTTTCACCATAAATAGAATGTATACATACATATATATATATATATTTATTTATTTTTTCACAAACACACATATATCTGTTTATCTACACAATGTTACAATGTTATGTAATACCTGTATCAAGATGGTCTAATGGAAACTCCGTATGATATAATATTTCGGGAACTCTTCCCTTCTTCAGAATTGTGCTCAATTCAAGTTCAAGTGTGCATATGAAAGAAGTCGTGGGGATGGCATCTATACCAACTATGTCCTTGCTAAAATAACTGTCTATTTCCACTTCATCCCCGTCGCCCCTCTTCGTCTCTTACGCCTCTCTGTTGGCGTCTTTACTAGTCTTCCCCCTTCACATGGCCGCACAAATCCAAATACTAGTTCGTAGGTGTGAAAAAAGAAAACAAAATACTTGTTAATATTTCCTGTATGGACCAATCACATCTCGTTGTGCGTTTCTTTCCTTTTCCTATGTCTGTGCCGCTATCGAAATTTTTTTTCTTTCAAATCTTCACTTTTTCCGAAGACGTTCGTTGATACGAACGAAACCGGTCAAATCTCTCGTTTCCTATTTTTCCTCTGTATTTAAATCTGTTTTCCGTTTGTCTTCGCACATTTTGTCTACTAAAGCATTTTATTTTCATGGTATGTCGTGCATTTCACCATATATATATATATATATATATATATATATATATATATATATATATATATATGAGAAATGAAAAAGGAAAAAAAAAAAAAAAAAAAGGATGTTTTTTATATATACATCAACGTTTCGTCTTTATTTATAAGACTTCCTCAGGATGATAATTTTAAGAAAAATGTCATGCAAGTACGTGAAAATATTGGATTGACATGATGGGTTGATGAGAAGAAGTAGTAGCAACTGCTGGGGGCGCAGAACCGAGGTCCGCGCTTAGTGAAGTTAGTAGCATAGAATGAAATAAATGTGGATGGTTCTGAGTCAAAAAGTTATGGGGTTGGAGTCAACGAATATAATGTGGCTGACTGTGAGTGAATATATATATATATACAGAGTGAGAGAGCGAGAGAGCGAGAGAGAAAGATGGGGAGAGAGAGAGAAAGAGCGTTTGTAACATGACTCGTTATACATTGATACGATAAAACATATACTATGAAAACGAGTAGAAAGTCATATATATATATGAGACGTTGGAATTTGAGTTTGAAATATAATTCATGTTCCGGGGTTTGAGTCCGGCGACAAGTGTAAATAATTCTTCTCTACACTGACGATTCCTGTTAGGATGAAACGTATACGTATGTAGATGAAAACAAATATTTATAATTAATTTTTTGTCGCCTATCAATACTTGGCACTATTATCTGATTTCAGTGCCTGTTCCTTTCAATAGTAGAACACTTAACGACGGCTACCCTTTAAAAAGATTAATCGCTCGCTGATTAACCGGCTTGTCGACAACGGTTGTGTGGGCAAAGACGTTGGGATTTGAGTTAGAAATATAACTTGCATTCTGGGGGTCCGGTATAGTAACCGGTGTGAATAATTATGGTCTACATCGTAGATAAAAAAAATGTTTTACGATTAATTATATATATATATATATATATATATATATATATATATATATATATATATATATATATATATATATATATATATATATATAAAAATAACCGACAACTCTTGTCTGGATATTTTTGTATTGATCCCTTCAATTTTCCGGATTAAAGTCTTAATCTCGGATGAGAATTGGCTGATGAAACTGTCGTAATTTACATTTTGGTCCAGAGTACTTTCTGACCCATCTGGGTCCATCTTCAGTGGAATAATGTCAATCAGGTAAAGACCTGGAGTGAGATTTATAATTAATTATGGCGAGAAAATTTAAATATGAAACTATATTTATTAATATATATATATAGTTTGAAAAGTCACACATTGAAAACGTTGCCGGAATAGCAATAATAAGGAGAATATTTTTTTTAAATATTTAGAAAACCTGGACAACGTAAATTATTTGTTTTTTTAAAATAAATTATTTATTTACTTTAAAATTTTTTTTATGAACTTGAGTACTTTCGATGATAAACATCTTTGTCAGAAGTATAAGCATAATTTTTCTTCTCTTCCTCTTTCGTACACTCCTACTCGACTGAGACATATTTATCGCAGTCAGGTTGAAATTCGTCTTGATGTTATAGACGCTAAGTGTTGATATGCCGTTGTGTGTAGCACGCGGTTACGTGAATAAGGTAGAATATTATTATTGAGACATATTTATCGCAGTCAGGTTGAAATTCGTCTTGATGTTATAGATGCTAAGGTAGTTTTGAAAAGTCACACATTGAAAACGTTGCCGGATATACAATAATAAGGAAATTATTTGTTTAGAATTTTTTGAAAAGTTGGACAACGCAAATTATTTGTTTTTTTTTAAAATAAATTATTATAATAAAATAATAATAATTAGTATATAAATAAACAAATGTTAATAAGATGATGACGTAAGCTGAATAATTATATAATTAAATTAATAAATAGAATAAATTTATATAAATTTAGTTCTAGGAGTATTATACCCTTGAAATACCCTTAAAATACCCTTAAAATAAAATAAATATGTATTTAGAAATTTACACTTTATATGTATATATCTGTGTATATTTTTATCTCTTAATTCCCCCTTCCCTTTCCAACGGTTTCTCTTAATTCCCCCCCTCATCCTTTTCCAACGGTTCCTTCCTACACTCATGATGTTAATTCTTTCCACAATTGATTTCAACTTTTTTTCAAGTTTCAAGTCTTATTTTTAACCATATTCCGTTTGTTCAAAGTTATCTCCCCTTGACCGTCCGTATTACAATAACGTCCCACACGTAAATTTAAAATTAGAATTGAATAAATAAATAAAAGTTAATAAATCAAATAAAATTTAAAAAATAATAAAATTATAATAATTAGTATATAAATAAACAAATGTTAATAAGATGGTAACTTTAGCTGAATAATTATATAATTAAATTTTGACATTTTCTGCGTACCTACTCCCAATCCTCTGCGGCAGTTTGTCAACAGTTTGATTCAGGTTTTTTTCCCATCGGTGCATCTCGTCTTTTCGACCGTTCGGTCTTTAATTTTTGGTCTTTAGAGAATGAAAGTTTTTCTTTCGAAAATTTAAGATTACCTTGTGCCGGAACTTGTTATTTACCTGACAGTATTTACTGTCCCGGTATTTAATCTGTTTTTACGTGAAATATTAATACATTGTTTTGAGATTCCACTCTCGTTTTCTCTCCTCGTTTGTTTTTGTTCACCCTCTCCACCTTCCGGCAACTACATCGCATTGCTACAGCCACGGATTACAAACCTTCACTTATTATTTATTTACTTTAAAAACTTATTTTTCTTTAAAAACTTGAGTACTTTCGATGATAAACATCTTTGTCATAAGTATAAGCATATATATATATATATATACATATATATATATATATATTAAGACAGGCTATGGTTATGGTTTGGGTCAAATCTCGAGCGCTTTCGGACGTCTCGTCCATCTTAATTTACGACCAGCATTAATGCCTTTTCCGTATTTAACAATTAATATTTAAGGAAAAAAAATCTATACATATGTAAATCAATAAAACATAAATAAATTACAGAATGAAGAAAAAAAAAGCTATAAAAATGGAAGATGAAAAAGACCCATATTAGCTAAAATCAACCTCCTGAAGATGGACGAGACGTCCGAAAGCGCTCGAGATTTGACCCAAACCATAACGATGGGTGCTATACTGCACCAGCTACTACCACACGATCGTAAAATCGCTCGAAGAGTAGAACGACTAACCAAGAAAATCTAAAAAAAGCAGAACTCCGTGGATTTTAATGAAGCCTGTCTTAATAACAATTTGCTGCCAAACTATACGTACATATATATATATATATATATATATATATATATATATATATATATATACATATATATATATATATATATATATATTTATATATATATATATTTATATATATTTATATATATATAAATATATATATATATATTTATATATATATATATATATATATATATATATATATGTATATATATATATATATATATATTTATATATATATATGTAAATACATATATATGTATATATATATATATATTTATATGTAAATACATATATATGTATATATATATATATATTTATATATATATATATATATATGTAAATATATATATATGTATATATATATATATATATATATATATATATATATATATATATATATATATATATATGACAGACAGGATTAGTTTTAGTTGTGAGTCCCAGCTTGGGTGTGCCAAGATGAATTATTGACTATATTTTATCTACCGTTACCTAGGTTGATGTCGTATCTTTATTTATGTCTTCGTCCTGGTATTTATCCGTTTCTCAACTCGCACATACGGCACCATCTTTAATATTTGATGTGCATACACCATGTGACGCAAAAATCAACACGCATCCATACGGCAGACGCATAGCTATATGTAGATGCATCTCTCTCTTCATCTCTCGCCCTCTCTCTCTCTCTCTTTCACTCTCTCTCTCTCTCTCTCTCTCTTTGTATATATATATATATATATATATATATATTTATATATATATATATATATATATATATATTTCAGAGGAAACATTTTTTTAAATCAATGAAACGGCCGGATGGAAAAAAAAGAAAATCGCTAAAATGTTCCTTACGGCGTATCGTCTGACCCTCTAAGAGGAAACGTCAGAATGATGAATTAAAAACTTACAAACCTACACTTATATTTACCAGCAATGCTTCAAGCAAACTACAATCTCCTTTTATACATATATATATATATATATATATATATATATATATATATATATATATATATATATGTATATATATATATTCATTTGCAAGAAAAACATTTAATAAATTGTTTTTCATTTAAATCTGTTGATTTTCAAAAATATTTCACTTTAATATATATATATATATATATATATATATATATATAATGCCAGGATTACTGCACTCATCTTTAATTCTCATGTTGATGCTGAGTGTTTAACAAGGGGGTATCAAGTTCCATGTTTGGTGTGACTCGTCCAAGGATTGAACCTGTTCTTCCGGCTAATTAGCGAACACACCTTTAACTATGGTAAATGGTCCGGTCATGTACACATAGTTCTAAAGCAGTGGAACACATTGCCTTTGCTTTCATTCACAATGCAACATGGCCTTCTTCAAGTCCAATGTCAACAAATACTTGTCTTTTTAAGTAATCAATTTTTCCTTTATATCTATCATGTTCATAGTATAGTTCATAGTTCATAGTATGTTCATAGTATTGTTCATAGTATAATTCATAGTTCAGTTTATGTTCAGGTTATGTTCATAGTATAGTTCATAGTATAGTTCATAGCATAGTTCATAGTTATAGTATAGTTGATAGTTTATAGTATAGTTGATAGTTTATAGTATAGTTCATAGTATGTTCATAGTATAGTTCATAGTATAGTTCATAGTTAATAGTATAGTTCATAGCATAGTTCATAGTTTACAGTATAGTTGATAGTTTATAGTATAGTTCATAGTATGTTCATAGTATAGTTCATAGTATAGTTCATAGCATAGTTCATAGTTTATAGTATAGTTGATAGTTTATAGTATAGTTCATAGTATGTTCATAGTATAGTTCATAGCATAGTTCATAGTTTATAGTATAGTTGATAGTTTATAGTATAGTTCATAGTATGTTCATAGTATAGTTCATAGTATAGTTCATAGCATAGTTCATAGTTTATAGTATAGTTGACAGTTTATAGTATAGTTCATAGTATGTTCATAGTATAGTTCATAGTTCATGTAATGTTCAGGTTATGTTCATAGTATAGTTCATAGTATAGTTCATAGTTTATAGTTAAGTTCATAGTATAGTTCATAGCTCATAATATGTTCGTAGTATAGTTCATAGAATAGTTCATAGTTCAGGTTATGTTCAGGTTATGTTCATAGTATAGTTCATAGTATAGTTCAAAGTTCATAGTATGTTCATAGTATGTGCATAGTATAGTTCATAGTATAGTTCATAGTATATAGTATTGTGCATTTTATAATCCATAGTATAGTTCGTCATCTAACTGATGATCTTATTACCCTTTTTCTTCGAGTTGCTTTTGGTCTTCGTGAATTGTGACTTATCGCTCTAGAATGTTCGTTGTAAACAAATCGTTATCTGACTTTGATCTGATGCCATATTGCGAGTGTTTCTATTAGTGAAACAATACTTTCTTTTTTCTAACGGAGACAAAAGATCTCAATTCGGGTTTTATCAACGGTTTTAATCGCAGAAAATACCCGACAGCCACCAAAACATACCATTGTTTTACAAACCTTTTTGTGTCGCTGTTGTTGAAGTAAATAATAATAACAAAAAAAAACTATTGATGGAAATATATCAACTTTGCTCGACCACTCTTCTCATTGTCCCCGAATGCATTATCCACTCTATAATCAATACCGATGGGTAATTATGTGTATAACATCATCATGGCTTTCCTTCAGTCGTGAGAGACAATGGGCAGCCTCTGTAAGGGTGGCAGTGCTTCTAATTGTTAAGCAAGACTTGCATAAATATACCACACCTCTCATGAATCGGCACTTCTTGACTGCAAACTATGACAAGATAAACGGAGAACATATACTACACCACTGTAGTGTCGTATGTTTGGAAACGACAAGTTTACCCTAATTACCTCCCTTACATTCTATAGTTATCTCCCTTGTATATTTCTCATGCGTATATAAATAAATGTTTACGTGGATTTCGTCTTCTTACGACGAAGCGATCGGAAGCACACATCAACTATGTCTCTCATTTTCATTCTGCGTTCTTGCTTGCATTGTTATGTATATGAAACTATTACGTCGCGAGCCGAATACTAATGGATTCACATAACAATCGACAAGAAGCAACGCTACAACCATGATCACTCATTTTGTACTGACAAAGCTCACTGTGTATATACAGGGGTTGGACAAAATAATTGAAACACTTTGTAAATTTTTCATCAAGTTTAAAACACCATATATTTTTTTCTATTTGTTTATTGTTGTCCATAGTAAATTGGTTGAATTTATTTTTTATTTCAAATAATGCTTATTAGTAAGAAACATTTAAATGGCAGATCTATCAGATTTCCAAAGAGGTCAGATTGTCACTGCCCATATGGCAGGTGCTTTCTTGACCTTTTGGCTAAGATCAAAGTGTAGTATCTGTTCCGATGGATACTGCACGAGACTGGTCCTGTGCAGTTCTAGGAGGTCCACCCTCCCAGGCTTCGCCTCCCCTCTTTGGGGAGGAGTAAGTTTATTGCTTACTGCCTGAAGCGCCCCTACCGGGGAATGCCGACGGGGCTGCCCAGGCAATTTTTAATGGCCAGAGTGCTCACCTCTCGGGCGCTGGCTTTTCAAACCCCACTTTCCCGACCCGACCTTGGGTCCCATCTTACTTATGGGAGTAAGATAAAAACTAGCCTTGTGCCTAACCCCTGGAGAGGAGTAAATCAATACTCTAACGGAAGTAGCTAAGATGGTTGCCATATCGAGAGGAATGAACTGTCTCGAAGGTGATAACAGCCTATAGAAAATAAAGGAAAACATCCTCGTCTAAAAATAATTCTGGAAGAAAGCCAAAGCTGTCTGAAAGAGGTCGTAGACCTCTTGTAAGGACTGTGAATAAAGGGCACACAAACGCAGCACCCAATATTACAGCAGAGCTTAACAATCGTCTGGATAATCCCGTTTCAACAAAAACTGTTCGCTGAGAGCTTCACAAGGCTGGATTTTATGGGGGGGGGGGGTTCAGGTGTTTTTATTATTCTGTCCAACCTCTATAGATATGTAAATGTCTATCCTATGCGGAAAAAAAATAACAAATAAAAAACTGCCGAATAAAATAATTTCAAGTGTTTAGAAGCAAGGGAAAAGAAAATCCGATTTCACTCGCTATCTAAAATGAATTCGGAAAAAAAAATCCCGCACTCTATTCCCCTAATGAGACGTTTCCTTTTTTTTTCCTTTTTTTTATTTTTATCCAATTTTTCTCTTTTTTTCATCCTCCCGTTTTCTCCTTTCTCATTTCTTTTTTTTTAACTGGTACGTTTTTTATATAAATAATAATATTACTGCGAACACTGGCAAAGCATTATTTCTTTTTGGCAGAGGGTGTACTCTAGTATTTTATATTGCAGTACTAGTTGAATACCCGTACCTGGACGGGTAAAATTAATTTCTCGAGTAAAACAGTTTTGCACCAATTCTTTGTCCTATTACGAAGATTAACATCCAGATATAATTTCATTAAACCTTTTATTTAGAATACTTTTTCCAATTTTTATCCAACTCCATTAACTGATTTGGATTTTAAAAAAAGATCGAAAATATAAGGTTTAAGCTTAAGGACTCTGAACAAGGAAGTCTCGCTTAATTAATGATCAAATTCCATGTAAATCTGAAATATTTGCGCTCTAAATACATTTTAAAATAATGCAGGAAACAGAAATTTGACGATATATCTATAAATTGATGTATCATACATATTG
>OY744553.1:3882170-3884670 GCA_963556195.1 Sepiola atlantica
ATATATATATATTAAATATGTTAACACTCCCCCTCAATATACGGCTTTAATAGTCCATTTCCCCCTCTCTCAATACATGTATTAAATATGTTGCCGCTCTCTCTCTCTCTCTCTATGTATATTGAAATAGTGAGTGTGAATTTCTCTTTTTTAATTTTCAAAAATGTAATCGCCTCACTTGGATGCTTGATAAGGCAATAGGGTCGAAATAAATTATTGCACCGGGTTATTATGGGATTCCATGTTATTTTTTTTGTATTTTATTTATGCTCTGTTTATTACATTGAGCTCTTATACCCGGATTTCCTTCTGGAATTTATTTCACTTTAACACACGATATATATATATATATATATATATATATATATATATATATATATATATATATATATATAATAAAAGTTTTAAAAAGGTTGAAGGCAATGCAGAGTTCCGGATCGCTGGAAGTTGTGAAGAACAAAAACAAAACAAACTCTGCATTGCCTTCAACCTTTTTAAAACTTTTATTATTACTCCCAGCAATGCTTCAAGCAAACTACCAATTTCTACTATATACAGGGTGGGCAAAAATAAGGGTCCTATTTTTAAAAATTCATAACTTTTTTATTTATTGATTTTTTTTTTTTAGAATAAGTAAAGGACCCCTTCCGAAGCAAGCATGAGCCGTATTAGCCCTAAGGAACGTACCCTCATTTAGAAAACATTATTTTTGCTTAAAAAACTCAAAACAGTGTAAAAAACAATACTTTAGTTTTTGTAAGTTTTAAGAAGTGTTTTTCGGCTAAAATTTGTTTTGTTTATTTCAAAAAATCTCGGAAGGGTCAGTCTACACACACATAATGTTTGGTGAGTTTAACTTTTATTTTGTGGAAGTTATTCAAAGTCAAGTTATTCAAATTTAAAGATAGGACCCTTATTTTGGCCCACCCTATATATATATATATATATATATATATATATATATATATATATATATATATATATATATATATCACTAACCGGTAATTGCATATCAGTTACTAAATGAAACTCGAGGATAATTAGATTGTCAGTTGGCTATTACAAACACTTGAGATGATGTGAGACGTTGGGTGAAATAGTTATAATTTGGTTATTAAAGTGAACCGCTCGATAAGAATTTGTTAACATAGGACTTGAAAACGACCATATTGTAATTAGCTTGGCAGCAGCGCTGTAGTATTGCATTTCCGCAGATTGGAATACAGGATATACGCACTGTTTTAACAGCATCCTTATACCGTGATAGCATAGCCTAAACTAATAGCAAGTTGCGTTAGACGTTCCTCCAGCTAAAAGTGTTCGTAAAAGCAATTGTTTTGACAGGCGCAGTTTGTTTGTTTGTTTTGAAGCGTAAAGATTTAAATGTCGTGATTGCGCTCAACTGTTTAGCTTAATTGTGGACTCAGACAGATTAAAACGGAAGGGGTCGGTGCCGTTCTATGGCGGTTGGGGGTGACACTTAAGAGAACTTGCACAAATAACACGCATCAAGTTGAAAAGGGGGGTTGGAGATCAGGACAACACCGATAAACACATGCGCCCCCACACACACACACACACGCACACGCACTAAGACACTTTAATCAATTTTTTCTGATGGTTTTGTAGTGTTGCAGAAACAATATTGAGATAAAAAAATGTTGTTTGGCTCACGACAAATGAAACGGACAGTAAAAAATATATTTCACAGAAATGTTATAGAAATCAAAATAATAAAATAAAAACATTGCTATTGGAATATAAATAACCTGACTTTATATATATATATATATATATATATATATATATATATATATATATATATATATATATATATATATATAATGTATATACATATATATATATATATATATATAATGTATATACATATATATATATATATATATATAATGTATATACATATATATATATATATATATATAATGTATATACATATATATATATATATATATATATAATGTATATACATATATATATATATATATGTATATGTATATATATACAAAATTACAAGACATTTTATGTGATTAATTGTTCATTTGAAAAGTTCAGCTCAATTAGAAAAGCAATAAATATATGTGTTTCCGTCTGTAATTTATAAACGTAAATGTGTGTCGCTTTTTGTCAAGGTGCGTAAGTGTACAAATGTGTGGGTGTGTGTGTGCGCGTGAGTTAACAATTTATTGAGACAGTGTAGATATATATATATATATAGAGAGAGAGATAGATAGATAGATAGATTTATATATATATATATAAATATATGTAGAGACAGAAAGAGAAAGAGAGAGCGACACACACACATACACACACACACACACATATATATATATATATATATATATATATATATATATATATATATATATATATATATATATATATATATATATGGATGATTAATAAGGCGAAACAATTTTTTATGCAAATCGCTCCAGACAAGCCATGAAGCCACTTGGTGTAAAGGGGCTAAGAAAAT
>OY744553.1:3889670-3892170 GCA_963556195.1 Sepiola atlantica
AAACGTCTCAAGCCTGACAAACGTATTGACGGTAAATAGAGATGCATCAGGGTGTGTTAAAATGCTATTTTAAACTTAATACTCAACACTGGCGATTTGGCTAGAGGATAAGTCTAGTATCTGTTCTATTACTAACATTCATACCGGGGAATGCCGACGTAAGCCAGAATGTTCTTCCTCTAGGGCGCTTGCTTTTTCAATCCCACTTTCAGACCTGGTGTCACATGTTACCGGTGTAGAATAGAGATAAGTAACAGCAACAAAAAAAGAATCAACGTGTTTTGATCAGGTACTTTCAGTAATAGCCATTGAAACATTAACAAACTTGTGCTTCTTTTTTATGTTTATAATTAACCACTTACAAAGGCCAAAAGCCACTCGATGACTAGGGTCAGTAAAAAATGTTAATTGGATGATGAAACAGTACAATGAAAAGATTGAGAACGATGCTGGATTAATTCGCACGACGAGAGATACCGATTGACATTGGGAGGTGACGATGGTTCAGTGGATCACGACGCGAACTGAGGACCTGGGTGTGCCAAGTTCGAACCCAGTCGATTCCATGATGCATAATAGCTGGTGTAGGTAGCGTAGAAGCTTGCATGAGGAAAGGGTTCGTGATTGGCAGGTCGTGACAAAAGCACTTAACGTATTTGATTGTTGATAAAGACCACGGTAGCAACAAAAGAAGAACAAAGAATAAAATGGTTATGTTTACACATACGCAATCATGGACATACGTACAGAGAATGACACATATTTCTATACACACACTACTGACATACATACACCTATGTACAGAGATATGTACACATTTGCACGCAAAAACACATACTGATTCGCGATTATACATATGTGGACACTAATGTAGAGATACACATATACATGCATAAACAATAAGGAAATAAAAATAAAAATAAAAATAAAAATTAAAATTAAAATTAAAAAGTTGCCAAAATTAAAATCGTCGAATGACATTTTTTTGGTCGATATTTTCTTCTTCCTCGTCCTCTCTTTTCTTCTTCTTCTTCTTCTTCTTCTTCTTCTTCTTCTTCTTCTTCTAATTTTTCTTCTTCTTCTTCTTCTTCTTCTTCTTCTAATTCTTCTTCTTCTTCTAATTCTTCTTCTTCTTTATCTCCAAATGCTTGTCTTCTTCTTTCTCCTTTTTATTCTTCTACATCATTTTTATTCTAATTTTTTTCCTGTTGAAGAAGAAGAGGAGAAGAAGAAAAAGAAAAAGAAGGAGAAAAAGAAGGAGAAAAAGGAGAAGAAGAAGAAGAAGAAGAAGAAAATGAGAAAGAAGATGAAGAAGAAGAAGAAGAAGAAAAAGAAGGAGAAGAAGAAGAAGAAGAAAAAGAAGGAGAAAAAGGAGAAGAAGAAGAAGAAGAAGAAAAGAAGGAGAAAAAGACGAAGAAGAAGAAGAAGAAAAAGAAGGAGAAAAAGGAGAAGAAGAAAAAGAAGAAAAAGGAGAAAAAGGGGAAGAAAAAGACGAAGAAGAAGAAAAAGAAGGAGAAAAAGGAGAAGAAGAAGAAGAAGAAAAAGAAGGAGAAAAAGGAGAAGAAGAAGAAGAAGAAGAAGAAGAAAGAATGCTGGCAACGGAATCAAAGTTGTACCATTCTGATGCATACGAATTTACTAGTTGACAAGCTGGGAAGTTCTAAGAAAGAAACTCTGTCCATGGAAGTTTATTTTTATTTAAAGTACACAAAAGGTAAGTAGGAGAGTTCTCGGCAGTGTTGGTAGAGAAACGAATACTTTCCGAGATGTTTTTACGACCAAGAAACCAGAGAGCTCAGTCAAGAGCCCACAATGGAAATATCGATGCTGTAGGGAAAGACTACCAACGTCTCTTTTTGTGAGAAAAAGGAGAGATCACCATCCCCACTACGTTCCGAAGTCGATTTTGTACAGGAAAGCGATCTCTTAGCGGCACCTCTCCAGATGTGGCAACAGTACTCCATCTTGGACCGGATTTGACTCTTATAACAGAAGGCGATTGCATCAGGCGTCAAGTACTTTCTGGGGCGGTAGAATTATCCAACCATATTTTCTAGCGCCGATAGCAAGGGATATCATATAAGTCTTTCATTTCTTGTCTAGGGTGAAAGCCTGTCCTAAGAGCTTGTCAAAGCAAGGGGCTTTCTTAAGGAGAGAGTCATTGATTTCAACTGAGGGAAAACGAAGAATCGGCCGTTGCTGCTAAAATAATCAAGTTACGGTAAAATCAATTGATGGATTGAACCCAAATGAAGAAGAAAAATTGGTTAACAAAACCTCCCGGAAAGCCAAGGTTCAGATGATATGATTAACTACCGAATCAAACGATGTCAGATCAAATTGCATCATATATTGATAGGGCAGAATCGGAGGCGTAGGGATCTCCCTTCTCTGTTTCTATAAAGAGCGAAAGGGGTCGTTAGGTTTTGTATAAACGTGGGGAAGGGAGGGAGTGAAATCGTTTAAGGAAACTGCCGCAATTGCTTACGTCTCGTACGAT
>OY744553.1:3897170-3914670 GCA_963556195.1 Sepiola atlantica
AACAGACAGCCATGAATTGTATCGGAACGGCGATATATTTCCCAATAACACAGATTGCATCAATTCACAACCTACAGTTTTATCTAGTATCTTTCATACTATAATAAACCCCAAAGTGTATTTATGAATACGTCACTATTCATATAAACTTCGTTATGTATATATGTTTTTATACCCTCCCAGGCTTCGCCTCCCCTCTTTGGGGAGGAGTAAGTTTATTGCTTACTGCCTGAGGTGCCCCTACCGGGGAATGCCGACGGGGCTGCCCAGGCAATTTTTAATGGCCAGGGTGCTCACCTTCTCGGGCGTTGGCTTTTCAAGTCCCATTTTCCCGACCCGATCTTGGGTCACATATTACCTTGTGGGAGTAAGATAAAACTGGCCTTGTGCCTAACCGCCTGGGGAGATAAATAAAATGTTTTAGTATCTTTCATATTTTTTTATATCGGCTTCCTGGCACAAAATGCACCAAACATTGATGTTTTATTGCTTTTTTTCTCTTTAGATAAATTCAATCACGTTCTGCAAAATCCCAAACAAAAAACAACAATTTCTATCCCTAACCCCCGCCTTCCCTAACTTCTCCTTCCTCCTAGTCCCCTTTCACTCAACCAAGCATCATAAATAAATACTTGAACATTTCAATGATCTTAAGTATGAAAACTTTTAACAAAATAACCGGATTCGGCATTAAATGAACAACAAAAAGGTTGATATGACGTTAAAAAAAAACCAAACCCAACAACATGAATAAATACTTGAACATATAAAGAACTTAAAGCATAAAAACTTTTGCCAAAACCGGATTCGGTATTAAATAATCAGAAAAAGTCAAACCAAAGCCAATGACTAAATACTTTAACATATAAAGAAGTTAAAGCATGAAAAACCTTTATCAAAATGACCGGAATCAACATTAAACAAACCGAAAAGGGGTGATATGCCGTAAAACAAAACAAACAACCAATCACTCTTTTTTTTTTCAATTTTTTTATCTTTTTTATTTTGCTGGAGATGGGGGAATCCTACCAGATGCCAGCCATTCATCCGTTATTCAATGAACCCCAACTTAGGGGTGCACTTAGAGATGCAAGAACACTTCCATTATATTCCTCAGTAGATTTTACATAAAAATAAACTTTTAAATGTTATGTAGATTCTCTAACCTTTCTTTCTGCAGGAAACACACAGACACACACATACACACAGACATTGGGTTCTCGAGTTCGATACAGGACACCTGATGAAAGCCGGAGGGCAGAATGGCCGAAACGTTGTGAGCATGGCAGCCAAGATGAAGAAGTCAGTCCGAACACTGAAATCCATAGATAAATATAATATATATAATACATGTAATATATTATATGGGAAATGAAAAAGGAAAACACCAAGATATATATTTTTGTATATATTCATCAACGTTTCGTCTTTATTGTAAGACTTCCTCAGGATGATAATTTGAAAAAAAATGTCATGCAAGTACATCGAAATTTTGGGTTGACATGATAAGGAACTAATGTGAGCGTTGGAGGAGAGTCCAGGCTGCGAGAAGTCAGTGGTGGCGAAGAATGAAATGAATATGGAAAGCTTTGAGTGGTTACCATTAAGGCGCAGTGAAATAGGGAGGGGTGAGAATATTAGTAAATTTGCCTTAAGGTGGGAGAAAATAAAAGAGGGGGGGCTGAGGTTTTTGTCGTGGTGAGGTGTGGCATGAATTTTCCTAGGCTGGGAAAGAGGAGGGAAGGAGAAAAACTCTGTGTGTTTAGCATGTAGGTGGTATCATAGTTTTAGAAAAAGATTTGAAAAATGAAGATAACTTAAAAATTAGCGGGTGGGTGGGTAAGATTGTGAAGGAAATAGTCAAAAGAGAGGGGAGAGGTGAGAGGGGAGAGGGAGGATGTTTATTGTGGTCAGGTGTGAAACTTTTTTGTACTTGCATGACATTTTTTCAAGTTATAATCCTGAGGAAGACTTACAATAAAGACGAAACGTTGATGAATATATAAAATATATATTTTGTTTTGTTTTTTTTCTTTTTTCATTTCCCGTTACGTCGGATTACTCTCATCCTTCCTTTCTCAATATATTATATATAATCTATATACTTATATATAATATATAATATATATGTATAAGATATAAACAATAGATATATAATATAACATATCATTATATCAGTAAAATATACAATCTATGACATAATCAATATTTTCAATCATGCTCCAAATATTACATTGAAAAACTCGAAGTAGCAGATTTCGTCGGAGGAGGGGGGGCGTTTTTCAATGTAATTTTGTAATAATTTGTAAAGAAAACTCTTCAACGAAAATGCAAGAAACTCGGAACAGTACTCTGGAGGCATCCTTAATTTTATTTGGGTGATTTCAGTAGCGCTTTGGATACCTCCTAAGTTTTATTTTTAATTTTTTTAATTTTTTATGATATTTCACCCCAAACAAGGCAGGACGCCACTGTAGACGTAAGGGGCTACTGAGAATTAGGGAGTAGGTTTAGGGCGTCATTATAAGTTGGGATCAGTGCAGCGAGATGTCTGTTTACATTAGTTTTAAACCTCTGCATGTCGGTACTGTCGGGGAAACAGGGGGCAGGGAGGGAGTTCTAGAGGCCAGTAGCACCAGAAGCTATTAGAGTAGAAGGCTCTCCGGCATCTGGGGACTTCCACAGTGAATGGATGGGATTTAGCTGATTGTCGAGTTGGTCTAGTGAATTTACGTCGATGGGGCACCAGAGTAGCCAGTTCATCGGAGCAATAAATGTAATATTAAAGTATTACACTTGGTAAGTAGTAATTAAAAAAGTGCTCAGTATCATACATAAAGAAGGTGTGTTTAAACGCAGAGCTGCCCGTCATTTAAAAAACCTGGTGTTGCCCGGGAGCCATAATAGAAATATTTGATAATACTGATAGTTGATAAGTATCGGCTTTTAAAAGCGGCTCAAATTTTCAGATTTAAATATAGTGCTTGATGTCTTCAAAGACGGAAGGTTGTAACGATTACATAAAATATGTTTTTTTCATTCGTCATCTCCATTGGTTTCACATGATGTTAAAAACAATTTGTTTACTTTTAACTAATTTCACTGATTTTAATAATTAACTCTTATCAATATATATTTTTTTATTAGCGATAAAGGAAGTGGAAAAATCCTTTACCCTATCTCCGTCCTCGTGAACACCGGGAACATATTTAAGATATATTTGTTTATTGATTCACCGTTCTATTGGTTATTACGTTCTCTTCCCCCTTCTTTTTGGATCAGTGGCTGATCAACATTCGACTTTAAAGAGAGAGAAACAGAGAAAGGAAAACGAAAAGACAGTTTGGTCTGTGTATCTAATAGCATCACAAATTTGTACCTCACCTCCAGTGGATGGATTGGGTAGCATGCCATACTGCTAAGTTCAAACCTTACCCAGGGTGGAATTACTTTTACTTTGTTTATGTCCCATAATGAACTTTGACTTGTTATATTATAATATTCAGCAGATTTGTAAGTTTTTCTTGAATGTGGGTGGCTGTGAGTGCTCACACTTCCACCCGTTCCCTTTTTCACTCACAGCCATCCACATTCATTTCACTCCCTGCCACCGACTTATCTCAGCCCGGACTTTGGTCCTGCGCTCCCAGTAGTGGCTACTACTTTTTCTCATTAACCCATCATGTCAACCCCATATTTCTATGTACTTGCATGACATTTTTCTTAAAATTATCATCCTGAGGAAGTCTTACAAATAAAGAGGAAACGTTGATGAATACATAAAAAAACATCTTTTGGTTTTTCCTTTTTCATTTCCCATATATATATATATATATATATATATATATATATATATATATTCTATGTATATTATATATATTACATATGTTATATATATGTATATAATATATATATATGTGTATGTATGTATGTATGTATGTATGCATGTATGTATATATAATATTGTGTAGAAATACCTCTGGTAATAAGATTTTATTTTTGAAAAGCCATGGCTTAAGAAAGCAAGATACATCTCTTTTGTTTTAAATCATTTTTCGAACTAGTGTGTACGTAATTTGGACAAAATAGACCCCTCAAAAACATCTATAATCATTGTCCTTCTAAATTATTCGTAAGGAGATAGACCTCAGTTGCTTTTCATATACCTAACTGGTGGATACTAACAGCTACTGAAGTCTAACTATATCAAATATCACCACTCTAAAAACGTGATTTAATTCAACCAATCAGAGCTTCCTTATGTTCTAATTCCTGACTGTAATATTGCATAGGATCTCTCGCCGAGGTCTTTGGGACACAAACGGTTGCTTTACAAACTTATTAGCGATGGAATACTGACAATGGCGTCGCAACAATCTAATTCATTCTTTTAGGCTCTCTGCAATTACAATTGAGTTTTATTTGGCATAATTATTAGTTCTGCATTCATGGAATCGATATTTAGAAGGAGAGTCGGAAATGTTAGGAAATGATGGCTTTTATCATCCACTCTGTTCAATAGATTTTCGGAAAGAATAATGGTGGAGAATTTGAAAGAATTTTGTCGGAAATATTGGTATCCGATTATGTAAAATCTCTAACTTTTGCTTCACAGACGATATTGGCTACATTGGTACCAACTACTACTTAAGTCTTACAATATCAAACATTTTTTTTTTTACTCTCTCCTGTCGATTAAGACGTATGAGTGCCCCACCACGGGCGGCCAGCGCGTGAATTTGTAATTGCAAGGGTTGCGCAATCTCTAACAACCGCTCTCCTGAGTCGGCATTGCTTGCTTCCAATGGCAAGTACTAGTACAAGACGACTGGAAACAATGCCGAGATAAGCAGAGAGCACATACAGCACCTGGTATTCCCAAATGGTCACCCATTTAGTACTGGCTAGGCTCAACGCCGCTTAACTTCAGTGATCTAACGGGAACCGGTGTGTCAACGTGAGTGTGCCGTATATCACACATACCAATCTGAAAACGTGATCTAATTCCACAATTGCGTTTAAAATATGCAAATCTTCTCGACAGATTTGTATTTCAACCGATCGCTGTGGAGACGAGTGGAGTGATTGGCTCCGCCACACGCGACTTCCTCGGCAGTCTTGGTCTATTAATGACGCGCAATACCGGAGACAATCGCGAATTGTCTTGGCTTTACGAGCGCCTCTCTATCGCCATTATTTGTGGAAACGCCTCGAGTCTGCTCTCGGCCTGCCAAGCCAGCCGGACATTCGAAGAAAGCTATTGACTGTGATACAGTTATATATAAGGAATCTAGATTTTTCGATATTTAACGAAACAATGTCCAAGTGACGAATAAGGGATTATTTATTATTTATTGAATTATTAATCTTATAGTTACTTTTTCACCGAATGGATCAGTGTAATATATAAGGAATCAGGATTTCTCGATATTGAACTAAACAATGTCCAAGTGACGAATAAGGGATTTATTAATTATTTATTGAATTATTAATCTTATAGTTTACTTTTTCCCCGAATGGATCAGTGTAATATATAAGGAATCTAGATTTTTCGATATTGAACGAAACAATGTCCAAGTGACGAATAAGGGATTTATAAATTATTTATTGAAATGATTTCAATTTTATTTTATAACAATTCCTATTTCAAGTTGAAATTTATTTAAATTGTATTCAAACTTATAAAAAGTTATTTTATTTCGAAAACAGACGAGATGCTGAGTCATCAAACGACTCGTGAGACGCTAAGCTGTTGAAAAGTCTTCTTTTTTATTTCATTCCATAATCATCCCCTATTTGTAAATCCATGTTTACTCTGCGTTTATATATACTTTAATTAGTGAAAACAATTAAATAAAAAAAGACTATATAGACCAATTTCGTTTTCGGCCGAGTAGTTAGTCGCAGAATAGACCCTTTCGTAACGTTACCATTCAATGTCGATCATGAGTATAAAAGAGTCTGTGTAAGTCATACTCACCCTATTTACTTGTATGCCCATGAAGGCAGATTTACATACAAGGTCGGTTTAAAATGTGAGGGGGGGGGCATCCATCTTCTCAAACAGAGGGCTCTGGATTGCTTCAGTCTGTCACACTTATATTGTTTGAAATAGCATATCCTTTGGTCTGTCTGGATTCCATTTTATATAGTCGTTTTAGAAACCGCCAGCATCAATCCGTCTGTCACACCTATCACGTTTGAAATAGCATTTTACTTGGTCATTCATACAATCTGGTCGCGTACGAAAATAGCTGAGAATAACCCGTCGGCATTCCCAAAAAGACGGTTCGATTCTCGCTGAACGGATCCAATCTGGTATGTCTCTATTTACATGGATCCCCACGAGGACATACTTTTTTGTTGACTTAAGATTCACGTCTGGAAAGAAATGAGATTTCCATGACAATAAAAGTGTAAACATTTGGGAATTTCCTTGCTTTTGTACATTTAGTGTATATGAATTTTCATCTTAACCCTATTAAGGACATATGACTTTAGTATACTGGCATTTTTCATGGAATTTAAGCTAGGGTTAATGTGAGAAATAGGGCTTGTAGGCGGAGTAAGTTTACAACGTTTTACGAACGACGTGTTCTCGCGTGGATAACGTTAACACGAGATATTTCTGCTGCGGCGTTATAATTAAGGCGAACGCAATATTCCAGCCTCAAATTCCACGTTAGACCGTATTTCCGCGAGAAATCATAAGATAACTCTGTCTCATAAGCGAATCCAATTCATGGTGTTGTATTAGCAGGGCAACCCGACGTTACCCGGATCGCTGGAAAAGATAATAGAATACTTAAAAGAAAACGTGTGTAGCATGCTTCTTTGAAAACGTCTCTTTCTATCTGTCAGTCATGTTAATTTTTAAACATGGCACGGTGGCTAAGTTGTTAACTACGGCTACTGAGGACCTAGGTGTGCCGGGTTCGAATCCAGTTCGTTCTAAATAAACACTTTTATCAAAACGCACACCTGACCTTGTGTCTAACCTCATGGAGAAGAGGTTAATATAATACTACTTCGTAAAACTGTTTTTTAGGGTGTGTATATGACGGTGGCTAAATTATTTACGACACGGACTGACAACCTGGGTGTGTCACAGTCGAGTTATTTATCTACCTCCCACAAGGTAAGATGTGACACAAGGTCGGGAAAGTTGGATTAGATAAGCCAGCGCTCGAGAGGTGAGCACTCTGGCCATTTAAAAATTGCATAGGCTGCCCCGTCGGCATTCCCCGGTAGAGGCGCCTCAAACAGTAAGCAATAAACTTACCCCTCCCCAAAGAGGGGAGGCAAAGCCTGGGAGGGTGCACCTCCTAGAACTGCACAGGACCGGCAACCCCCAATAGACCGGCGTAAATTCAGACCCAAAGGCCCGAACAATACCAGTCTTTCGTTCCACAGATACACTTTCACTTAGGATATTGGCAACTTTCCTGTGGCCCCTCCCGTAAGTACCCGATATATTTTTAGAAAGATATCGGGGAAACCAATGCTAACAATAGAAGCATCTAAGCCATACAAAAAAGATGTATTACCCCTTTTCAAGCAAATATCCTCAATGAAAATAATAACTACATGACATATCACCATAAGAAGCAACGTTACGCATACAATGAAGAGAATAGTATTATTTTAACGATGCATCACACCTTGAATCTATTTATCTCCCTCCCACAAGGTAAGATGTGACACAACGTCGGGAAAGTGGGGAAAAAAACAGCGCTCGAGAATTTGAGCACTCTTGCAATTTAAAAATTGCTTGGGCAGTACCGTCGGCATTCCTCGGTAGGGGCGCCTCAGGCGATTAGCAAAAAATTAACCCCCTCTCAAAGGATGAGAAGGCTAAGCCTGGGAATGTGCACCTCCTAGAACTGCACAGGACGGACAACCGATAGACCGGCGTAAATCCAGACCCGAAGGTCCGGACAATACCGGTCTATAAGGGTGGGGTGAAAAAAACCCTGAAATTCATAAACATATCCTGTTTGCTTCTCGTTTCTGCGCGCCTTCTTTTTATGTGATCCTGTCAGACTGGGAAAATGCAGTCTGCAAACATATTCGTTCATACTTAAACCAATAAGGGCCAAGTCGTGAAGACAGTTGAAGACAAACAAATGTTTATTCGCCTGGGATCGTCTTTTCTAAATCACTGACGAGAGGGCAAAGGTGAAATAGAGATAAGTACGTAGTTACTAGTTAATCATCTATTTAGTACATAACTAAATCTACGTGTTCGCAGACATAGGATTCCGATCGAACTGCTTACGTCTCTCTCACACTCTCTTGTAAGCCATGTGATGTCACGTCTGCTTCTAGCTAAAGCCGGTTGAAGTGACATTTGAGTTCCTGAGCACGCATAAACGTTTGCCTGCTAATCTAGTACATTAGGTGTATACGAGTGTGCGTACTACTTAACAATATCTATGTGACACATAATTATAAGTAGCAACGTCACACATGTTCGCTAATATATTTTTTATTTTAATAAGAATTGAAAAAAATATTATTCGTTATATTACTTTATTTATTTAAGACAACCGAACTATTTTATACATATGCAGAAGGGTACATTTTTAATGTTAGATTTTTAATTCTGTATTGCATTGTATTCAGTTCCAATATGTTAAGCCCTCTTTAAGGATTCGAATTTCACACTAGATGATTGCTTTTTTTCTATGATGTTCCAGTTATTTCTTCAGTAAGGCACTTTTTATTTTTTCAAATTACTTTACTGCGATTCAAGTGATACAATATATATACATATGTATATATATACATATATATATATATTTATTTATTAATCTATTTCTTATTCCTTTCTATTTCCTAGTCTTTCTTTTATGCTTTCTTTTTTTTTCTTTTTCTTTTATTTTATATTTTATATTTTATATTTTAATATATATATATAATAACCAATATTATGAGTATCGTATATTTGGCCGTTGCTGTTTTGGGGTTTGATTATGTGTCTTTATATATATATATATATATATATATATATATATATATATATATATATATATAGACTTTCTCGTCTTTTGTCATTGTTTGAATTTTTGACAAAGCCTATTTTGAGCTTTTTAGATCTTCCACTTATTCCATTTCAATTTCATTCCTCTCAGATTATTTTATCCTTTCATCTGTTCATATATATATATATATATATATATATATATATATATATATATATATATATATATATATAAGTTCAATTTAAGAGACATTTGCACCGTTAGTCCACATAACATCGGACGCCACTTCTAGAAGACCAGGAAGGATTATTACGAAAAAAAAAGTTAATACTTTTTATTTGTCTAAAGTTCTGTCTAAAGTTATATCAAGCGAAATATTAGATAAAAAAAGTCAAGATGAAGAAGAAAACATTTTTTTTAAATTTTTAATTTTGATTTTAATAAAAGATATTTGCATCTAAAACATGGTTTTTATGAAGGCATTTTGCCTCTTTCTTTATGTTTATATATATATATGTATATATATATACATATATATATATACAAAAAATGTTTTTATTTTTTATTTTTATTTTAATGAAAAATATTTGCATCTAACACATGGTTTTTATGAAGGCATTTTACCTCTTTATTCATGTTTATATATATATATATATATATATATATATATATATATATACAAAAATGTTTTTATTTTTTTTTTTTATTTTAATGAAAAATATTTGCATCTAACACATGATTTTTATGAAGGCATTTTGCATCTATCTTTATATTATATATATATATCTTTATATTATATATATATATATATATATATATATATATATATATATAATTTTAACTGCGTGCAAGAAAACAAAGGTTTGGTCAAGCCAGCGTTAGTGGCTATTTCAGCTAGTAATGATATATTTCTTACACGTAGGCGGGCCGGTTCACACTGTATTCTGAAATCGTTGTTCTCGTGTGAATAACGTTGCAACGAGATAACCATTCACCCGTGCAAAGTTTCATAATGGCCTTTTCTAAATTTGATTACAATCGCATAAATTTGTGAAAAAAAAACAAAAACAGAACAAATAATGACAAAACATAAAATATAATTATGGAGAATTTGTCTTGTCGAATTTCTATAAATTTTTTTGTAAAAAATGTGTTTTTTGTATGTTTTATATTTCTACAAGCCGAAGTACACGTCACCGCTTCAACTTTTGGATAGGGGCCAAAACAGAGTACCCCAGATCAACCGCACAAGTAGCAAAATCCCGCCACTTCAATGTAGAGGTTCGCTAATGCCGGAAATCTATCGACTCTTATATCTTCTTTTCATCGGACCGCCTGCCTTTTTGAAATTCTATCACTGCACCCTATTCTCCAAACGGCACCAACATGCAGACATCTACATTTAATATGAATCACTATCTGGCTGCGCAACTCCCCATTTAGTATGCCCTTTTATAAATGTGACCCCTTCATCAAAGTAGCCCCTTATTTCTCAGTGGCCACATGCTTTGTTTTGAGTAAAGAAAAGTACAATAAAGCATATAATGAAACAGGATAATATCTACATCAGTGTCTGAACTTGGAGAAACGAGGAATTAAAATAATTTATAATACTACTGACAATGTATCCATCTTATAAACCCTTATCCTCAAGTGGCTTTTGGCCTTAGTAAGCTGTGAGACATTAGGGACTAGCTACCCCCTTTGCATCTGACTTAGCAGTAACCCCGCCTAATAAACCGGTATCGTCCGGGCCTTCGGGTCTAGATTAGCGCCGGTCTATTGAGGGTTGCCGGTCCTGTGCAATTCTAGGAGGTGCACCCTCCCAGGCTTTGCCTCTCCTCTTTGGGAAGGAGTAAGTTTATTGCTTACTGTCTGAAGCTCCCCTACCGGAGAATGCCGACGGGGCTACCCAGGCAATTTTTAAACAGCCAGAGTGCTCAAATTCTCGAGTGCTGGTTCTTTCCCCCTTTCCCGACCTTGTGTCACATCTTACCTTGTGGGAGGAAGATAAATAAAAGCAGTATATTGTATGTATGTATTCCACTTCATGTTTCCAGTTTGTCATGGTTTGTTTTAGAAATAGTATTTTCACAATGCGTTTATCAAACCTGTATAATATTGTTGGTTTTAATATCTACTCTTTATCCTTCTTCTCATCGTTTTTGGAGCAACACGTTAGGAAAGTAAAGAATAAAATAAAAATAAATAAAAGCTGATTGATTACTGGATATTCTGGAAATCCGGCGCCGGATCCAATTCCCCCCCCCCCCCCGTGTGTTTGTACATAACGTCTAAATCTGTCTAAATCTGGACATGCAGTAAAAAGGAAAGTTTTCGTTGTCGATCGAAGAAGGTAAAAGAAAACAACAAAAAAAAAACAGATAAAGATATCCGGCAGGCAATTGCAATCGATGGAAGACCACACACGGGATCTCTGGGAACCGGACATCTTGCAGTCAATGACGAATCTGCTTCCTCATCAAAATCGGATTTTGCGATTTCTTCGTTGTCCTTCGAATTGAAATATTTAACGTATGACGAAAGCTTACCGCCAAAAACAGAAAACCAAAAAAAATACAAAGAGAAGCCCCAGGTTGCGTACGTTCTTGTTTGTCGAGAAGAGAGGTACTTATTGAACAAAAACAGCACTGTATTTACTTTCTCAGTGGTTCCAGAGAGGATTGCTACCTGACAGTCACATACTCATTCTTGATACACGTCAGTTTCCGAAATTCACTCTTTCTGATTTTTTAAAAGACTGTTTCACATACGGGCGAGTTTGAATGTTCAAAACATCTTTGTGTGCATGTGTAAAAATGCAGTACGCTTCACGTTTTTTTGGTAATGCATGTGAATGGCGGGCGTTTCAAGTGTTAGATGCTCAGCCAGAGGAAAGAGGGTGAGCACAAAGAAAGTGAAAATGTCTCTGGTTTTGTGTTGGGCAACCCAGAAGTTTACTTCCATTTGAAATGAATTAAATATCTCGTAAAAAAAGGAGAATGATTTTGAATCAGAAAAGTGATCGTCAGATCGTCTCTATGATGAAGCTCTACTAGGTAGACTGTCTGGCAGTTATCTCAAGATGGAATCTCAAGTGGCCAGTGCTTGGGTGACCCGTCGATGACCAGTGCAAAAGACTGGAGTCCAGGATTTCCGGCCTGGGAAAAAAGGAATTCAATGGACGGCAGGGGCGAGACCTGGCTCACCAAGCATGACAGGAAAATGGGTTTTGCTGTGATAGCTTGCAGAGTTGAAGCTGGTGTGCGGCCAGGCAGAATGGGCCAATTTAGGCTCTTAGCCAAAGGACTGCTTTTAGACTTATATTTTATTTCACCGGGATAGAGAGATCTCATTTGCAAGTCTGCCATTCAACTTGGGAGCACGAGTATCATTTATAAGCAACAAATAAATGTCTTACATGTTGATAAACTCCAGTTTCTCAACAAGGTTGTTACTTGGGATGATACTTTTATTGTTGCAGCACGGAGACGATATCGCACAACAACCTTAGACCGGCACAACGTGTCGAGACGATTACAGCCAGTGCAGTGAGCGCAAGCATGCCGACATTTTCACATATATTTTTGAATTTTTTTAGATGATGACTGATAAGTTGTATAATTTCGATTATTCGGACTACTGTTCTCATCTTGAATGTTATCATCACAACGTTTAGACTGCTGTAACCTCCGGCCTTCTTCGGGTGTATCTTTTCGAACTCGTAAATATTTCTGTCGAACTCGGGAATCTGGACGAAATTTCTAACGCAACCCTTTATTTAATCCCCGGGGGTAGCATGCTCTTGTTCCGTCAGCCATGACTGGGAGAAGTAATCAGTAATTCGCAATTATACGTATTGCCCGCGCCGAGGATTGAACTTATATGATATAAGAGGCTACCGGGTTTCATCCCAGTAGGGAATCGTCAGGCTAAAATGCATGGAGTGTGTGCTGCCTGGTGTTTTTATATATACACGTTGTGTTTAGTCTAGCTAGTTAACCAATCAGATTCTTTGTTATTCCCTCCTACGAGTTAATGTTTCCATTAGCCAATAGTAGGGCTTCTCACAAACAAAGGTTCGGCTAATTTTACCTACTATTATCTTGTTCTGTTATATATAGGGTGACTCATCCCTGTTTTTATTTGGAGTGTCGAATTAATAGGTGACCTTTTTTTACACGTGCGTGCTTGTATTTCTATTTTTAGGTGTAAGTTTAGTTTTTAGTTTATTTATTTATTTATTTATTATGTATTGTTAACCTAAAGTAAATGTTATTCAGTGTAAGCAGTTGTTTGCTATTTCACTTCTACAGTTTAATAGATTTGGGGGGGTCTTTAAAGTCTAGGATTTCAAATTTCTCATTTAGACATAATCTACACGGGTCGTCAAAATTTTTACATGCACTGGCTTGTCGTACTATTTTCCATTCCATTATTGGTGAGCGCCTGCTTTCTGTAGTCTCTCAGTAATGGTTCGCTAGTGCTGTTTTAATTCGCCGTGTTATTGTTTTTAAAATGTGATGTTGTGTTCGTAATATCTTGTTTTAAAATATAGGGAGGTCTTAGCCACGTAGACATTTTTGTTCGGTCTTTCTTTGACCAATATTGTTGTTTGGTAAACTATATATATATATATATATATATATATATATATATATATATATATATATATATATATATATATGAATAGATGAAATGATCAAATAATCCGACAGTATGAAATTAAAATGGAATAAGCGGAAGATCTAAAAAGCTCAACGTTTCGCCCAAATGTTATATGGGCTTTTTCAAGTGGAAACGAAAAAATGTAATGCGTCTTTTGACATTTTTTGCATTTTTTCGTTCGCTCTTGACAAAGCCCATATAACATTTGGGCGAAACGTTGAGCTTTTAAGATCTTCCGCTTATTCCATTTATATTTCACACACACACACACACTATATATATATATATATATATATATATATATATATATATATATATATATTATATATATATATATATATATACATATATATATATATAATATAGTGTTGTCCTTGGTTAGAAAGCATTGTTTATATGGAAATATTAATTATTAAAAATAATAATTAGCAATTAGAACGGCATACAATGCATTTTAGTTTTATTAACTTTTTTTTTCAATTTAATTTTCGAAGATATACTTCCTCATCAGAATTACTGAATTTCAAATAAAGATATATTATTATTTTTAATAATTAATATTTCCATATAAACAATGCTTTCTAACCAAGGACAACACTATATTATTACAATTTGCACCGCCATGTGCCGTCCAAAAAAAAAAGAAGACTCTCGTTCACCAACATCGAACTGAAAAAAAACAAGATGAGGACGTAAAGGAAAAAAAGGAAAGGTATGTTTATATATTTTTATTCGAAAATTAAATTGAAAAGAAAATTAATAAAACTAAAATGCATTGTATGGCGTTCTAACTGCTTATTATCATTTTTAATAATTAATATATATATATATATATATATATGTAATACAGTAAGTTAGAACTACCATCCGTACCATCGGTTTCAGATCTGAGTAACTTAGACCTTCGTCAGCGGAGTCGTTCGGCCTTCTTATCTAGTTAGTTTTACTTTTGTTTTAATAATTGAGCACTCTGCTGTGAAACTCTACCGATACCATTAAAAGTATATATATATATATATATATATATATTCCTCTTCTATTTTCTCACCCTTTTTGAAACACCAACCAAGAGAACTAAAAATACGATTGATTACTGTATCTGGCGGAAGTGAGACGCCGAATCCAGTTGGAGAATCAAATAAAACGAAGGAAGAAAATATCTGGCGCCCATTGCAATCGATGACCGACCGCGCGCGGGATCTCTGGGAACGAACAGCGAAACTTAGCCCTTTCCCCCTGGTTCATCAAAATTGGATAGTTTCTATTACCTCTTGTCCTTCGAATTTATTTAGTGTACGCCGAACGATAAGCGGAGAAAAAAATCCGAAAGTAGAACCACGTTGCATACATATGTTTTGTTTTTTTTGTGTGTGTGGAATATAGAGGGACTTGTTGGACAAAATAGCACCGGAGAAGAAACCTTTGAAAACTCCGACAAATATTTATTTAAAACGTTAATTTTACGCTTTCCTCCCTGTGCCGATTGCGTCTAGATTTGTTATCCTCTTCCCTGCATTGAATGCCGCCGCCTGAATTGCAAATCAAACATCGTTAGACATAATTGTTAGACAATTTGACAACAGAGATGTCGAGAAACGTTAGTTTTATAGAGTCGCACTCGCTTATCGCGTTATAAGTAAATAATTCCGGCCGATTTCGTTTCAGACTTCGGATCGGGACAGAGAATCAAGAGCGAGAAAGTTAGAAAGATGATTACTAAGCTTGAATGATTTTTGTATTACTAATATTTTTTTCTATTCACACACTCACACACATTATTCAGCTATATATTTGCAGACATTTTTCAGTCAGAGCCATGGATTATCAGGTATAGTCGTGCCAACATATTTACTTTACGGTCATATCATGTAGAATGAGAAAAAATCTCATTCTGGAAGTAAAACTCAACTTATTAAAAACAATTCAAACTGCGGAAAATGTTCTACGCTTTAAATTCTAAATTTATACACACACACACACACACACACACACATATATATATATATATATATATATATATATATATATATATATATATATATATATATATATATAAGAAGAAGAATGGAATTTTGATTTGGCTTTTGCTTCTCTAATTCCTTTCCATTCTTCTTCATATCATCCTGCTCTATCCTGGATATTGAGCTGTATACTCTTCACAATAGGTTTTACCTTTCCTAAAAGTTCGCTTTTAGTACACAACTTTATATATATATATATATATATATATATATATATATATATATATATATATATATATAATTTTATTTTTAATTGTTATTTTAAATGAAAAAGTGGACAAATGAAAAAAAACATATTTAAGATAAAAATATAAAATTTAAATCTAACGTATAGAATATGTTACAGAGTTCGAATTATTTTTTTTTAGTTAATCTCGTGTTCAGTTTCAGAAAAAAATGTTCTGTCTCATTCTACTTAATGTTCGCCTAGCTATTCATGGCTCTGACTGAAACATGTCTGCAAATGTATTGTCAAATAATGTCTGTATAAATAAAAAAACATTATACCTATATATATATATATATATATATATATATATATATATATATATATATATATATATATAGGAATTATAATTTTCATATTTTTCAAATATTTGAACTTTGGTTTTTTCGAAAGCCAACTTATCCATCTGTATTTCTCCTCTGATGATAAGATTTCGATCTTTGAAAAGCCTTGGCTTAAGGAAAGAATAATAAACACTAGTTTATTACTGAATACACCTTGCATTGAACAATTGAAATTTGAAATAAATTTGGACAATCGTCGCATATTTATCACTCTTTTTTCTTCTATCTCTCTCTCTCTCTCTCTCTCTCTCTCTCTCTATATATATATATATATATATATATATATATATATATATATATATATATAGAGAGAGAGAGAGAGAGAGAGAGAGAGAGAGAGAGTGAGGAGTATTAGAAGGTTATCACAATGTAAGAAATAGAAATATGTCGGCGTTGAGAAGTAAGACAAAAACAAGTGATTTTAATTTATATATTTTTTCAAAGACATTTCAAATAATTTTCTTTTTCTATATCGCAAATCTTACTTGATTAGGCAAGACTTCAACAGTGATGTATATATATATATATATATATATATATATATATATATATATATATATATATATATATATATATCGTTCTATTGGTCTCTTGGTCTTATCGGATTCAAGGTCAAGGAGTAATCTAGTCTTGTGGAGTATCCAGCGTAGTGTTGTTACAAGAAGACACATTACTTGTACAAGGTGCACTATTCATCGTATGCGCTACTGTATACCCATGCTGAGGGGATCTTATTTGGACTTCGAATACTATGTTATTTTGAATATTTGGTCGGGGTTAACTTGTACGGGGAAGTATCCTCATGCCAAGTTGTAGTGAACAAACTCGTGTACAGAGAGACCTTAAAAACTCGATGGGAGTGTCTAGTAGGAAATCAAATTTTCTCAAACATATATATGTTTATATATATATATATATATATATATATATATATATATATATATATATATATATATAGGGTGGGCCAAAATAAGGGTCCTATCTTTAAATTTGAATAACTTGAATTTGAATAACTTCCACAAAATAAAAGTTAAACGCATCAAACTTTATGTGTGTGTAGACTGACCCTTCCGAGATTTTTTGAAATAAACAAAACAAATTTTAGCCGAAAAACACTTTTTAAAACTTACAAAAACTAAAGTATTGTTTTTTACACTGTTTTGAGTTTTTTAAGCAAAAATAATGTTTTCTAAATGAGGGTACGTTCCTTAGGGCTAATACGACTCATGCTTGCTTCGGAAGGGGTCCTTTACTTAT
>OY744553.1:3917170-3923025 GCA_963556195.1 Sepiola atlantica
GTCGAGACTGAAACTTGATCGTGTTGTGACCACTCGGCGTCTCTACCCATTCGACAGTCAGTAAACGATACGTGAGTAAGCAAAATCTTGATATGAACAGAGCAGAAGAGATAGATAGATAGATAGATAGATAGATAGATAGTGATGAGTAAGATCGCTCGATCGATAGATAGATAGATAGATAGATAGATAGATAGATAGATAGATAGATAGATAGATAGATAGATAGATAGAAATATAGATAGATTATGCTCCGATGAACTGGCTACTCTGGTGCCCCCTCGATGTAAATTCACTAGACCAACTCAACGATCAGCTAAATCCCATCCATTCAATGTGGAAGTCCCAAGATGTCGGAGAGCCTTCTACTCCAATAGCTTCTATCCTCGTGCTGCCGGCCTCTGGAACACCCTCCCTGCCCCTTGTTTCCCCGACAGTAATGACATGCAGAAACAGACATCTCGCTACACAGCTCACAACTTAGGATTACACCCAAAACCAACTCCCTAATTCTCAGTAGCCCCTTACGTCTACAGTGGCGTCCTGCCTTGTTTGGGGTGAAATATCATAAAAAAATTAAAAAATAAAACATAAAGTAATGGGTGAAAAAAATAAAACATAGGAGATATCCAGAGCGCTACTGAAACCACCCAAATTAAATTAAGGATGCCTCCAGAGCGCTTCTAAAGCAACCCGTTCCGAAACACGTTTATAGATCTACATAAAAGTGTGCCGGATTTATTCTCTACTGAGGAATAGATTACTATCAGCTGTATTTGTTTCGACTCATCCTGGAGTGCTGTTATGTTGTTACAATCTATTCAGATAACTAATAATTCCGGAATATTAAATGCCTGACAAATATAGCATCCATTGTGATCTGCGGTGACTAGACACAGGCCAACGATAACAAATCGGGGTCAAAGTTCAGATGTTTCTTTTACTGTTATCATTATTTTTAAGTTCAGCGAACAGATACTTTTAATAAGTCAACTTTACAAAAAATTGTTTATATGGAAATCGCTCCAGACACGTCATGAAGCCACTTGATGTAAGGAGCTTTTTAATAAGAGAAAACCAACATTGGCAGTTTTCTGATTCATTGCCAGAGAATATTGCACAATTAATTGACGTCTAGTGAAGAGAAAAATATTTTGATGACAAGCGATAATAATTGTTTTCAGAGTTTAGTTGTATGAATGTTCATACACAGAATTTGTGACTTAATTCATTTTTTATATAACCATGTCTTTGACCAGAAAACTAAAATTTACCAAGTGTGTGTCTTTTTTCAAATTCGGTATATTACTCTAAAATTTAGATAGAAAAAAAAACTAATATATTTTGAAATTAGTTCTAATTTGAAGGTGAGTCCCTGGGGAGTGAGGGAGGGTAGTTCGCCGAGTTACAGGACGGGTGGTTGATATTTGTTGCATAGGATTGAATTCTCAAAAGCGTTTCTAAGATCTCAAAAAAATCCCCCGACGGACGTGTTTAAATGAATGTGTTATCATCTTACTTAGATAATTAAGCACTTGATCGCCATTTCTTGAATCAATCTGCTAAGATCGCCATTTTTTGAAGTAATCTACTTTGATCGCCATTTCTTGAATCAATCTGCTAAGATCGCCATTTTTTGAAGTAGTCTACTTTGATCGCCATTTCTTGAATCAATCTGCTGATATCGCCATTTTTTGAAGTAGTCTACTTTGATCGCCATTTCTTAAATCAATCTGCTAAGATCGCCATTTTTTGAAGTTATCTACTTTGATCGCCATTTCTTGAATCAATCTGCTTAGATCGCCATTTTTTGAAGTAGTTTACTTTGATCGCCATTTCTTGAATCAATCTGCTTAGATCGCCATTTTTTGAAGTAGTCTACTTTGATCGCCATTTCTTGAATCAATCTGCTTAGATCGCCATTTTTTTAAGTAATCTATTTTGATCGCCATTTCTTGAATCAATCTGCTTAGATCGCCATTTTTTGAAGTAGTCTACTTTGATCGCCATTTCTTGAATCAATCTGCTTAGATCGCCATTTTTTTAAGTAATCTATTTTGATCGCCATTTCTTGAATCAATCTGCTTAGATCGCCATTTTTTTAAGTAATCTATTTTGATCGCCATTTCTTGAATCAATCTGCTTAGATCGCCATTTTTTGAAGTAATCTATTTTGATCGCCATTTCTTGAATCAATCTGCTTAGATCGCCATTTTTTGAAGTAATCTACTTTGATCGCCATTTCTTGAATCAATATGTTTAGATCGCCATTTTTTGAAGTAATCTACTTTGATCGCCATTTCTTGAATCATTCTGCTGAGATCGTCACTTTTTGAAGTAATTTTCTTGGAACGACATTTTTTAAGTTGTGTCTGTGGATCGCCATTTCTTGAAGTAATCTGATTGGATCATCATTTTTGAAGTAATCTGCTTTGATCGCTATTTTTTTTTTTTGAATAATCTGGATCGCAATTTTTTAAATAGTCTTTGGATCGCCATTATTTTAAGTAGTCGCCTTTCATCGCCATTTCTTGAAGTAATCTACTTGGAGCGCCATTTTTAAAAGTAATCTGCCGATATCGCTATTTATTGAAGTAATCGACTTAGATTGTCATTTATTTAAGTAATCTACTTGGATAGCCATTTTCTGTAAATTATCTTCTTGAATCGACATTTTTAACTTGCTTTAGTGGATCGTCATTTCTTGAAGTAATATACCTGGATCGCCATTTCTTGAAGTAATATACCTAGATCGCCATTTCTTGAAGTAATATACTTGGATCGCCATTTCTTGGAGTAATATACTTGGATCGCCATTTCTTGGAGTAATATACTTGGATCGCCATTTCTTGAAGTAATATACCTAGATCGCCATTTCTTGAAGTAATATACTTGGATCGCCATTTCTTGAAGTAATATACTTGGATCGTCATTTCTTGGAGTAATATACTTGGATCGCCATTTCTTGAAGTAATATACCTGGATCGCCATTTCTTGGAGTAATATACTTGGATCGTCATTTCTTGAAGTAATATACTTGGATCGTCATTTCTTGGAGTAATATACTTGGATCGCCATTTCTTGAAGTAATATACTTGGATCGTCATTTCTTGAAGTAATATACCTGGATCGCCATTTCTTGGAGTAATATACTTGGATCGCCATTTCTTGAAGTAATATAATTGGATCGTCATTTCTTGGAGTAATATACTTTGATTGCTATTTTTTAAAGTAATCTGGTTTGATCACAATTTTTGAAGTAATCTCCTTACTTAGATCGCTATTTTTTAAAGTTATCTGCTCATGTTGAATATTCGCTTCCCTTCGCGTATATCTTTTCGCTAGACGCCATTCTGACAACGCACGCGGGTGTCTGTTTGCCTCGCCGTGGTCGCCCCCTCCCATCACTACCATTGTTGTAAAGCTGTTCGTCGTTGCTCTCATCATCACCATCGTTGTCGAGAACAAAAGTACGTGAATGCTGTGGATAGTTTTTTTAACTGTTTATTCCGACACAACACACTTAACAAACTTTGTGTGTGGCGTATGAAATATAGATAGACCCAGCGTGAATGTGTATGCATTATCCCGCAACATCCTGTCAGGGTTAGCGGGATGAACACATTTTTAACGCCCGCTTCTACTTGTAAGAGGAACGAAAATGTCGACAAAGCCTCCTACCGTCATGATGTCGCTCTCGATATCCGTTTTGGGTCTTACCCACTTTTTGAAGCCCCCCTCCCACCAACTCTCTTCACCCACCACTATCTAAAACTTGTATCACCATGTTTTGTATTAGTCTCCTCGGATCGCCATTGTTTAAAGTAGTCTGATCTAATCTCTGTAGCGTGTAATTTTATTGTTCTAAAAGTAATGATAGGTTTTCTAAATCAATATATTATTAAATTCTATTTAATATGTTAAAATATGGGTAGGAATATGTATATATATATATATATATATATATACATATATATTTATATATATGTCTCTCTCTCAATATATATATATATATAATCTTACATAATTATCGATACAACATAATTTTGCTACACTTTTACAGACATGTGTCGGCCCAAGCTTTATATAGCAATGTATATATATATATATATATATATATATATATATATATATATATATATATATATATGTTGTTACACCGGCCGTTCTTACACAGGAGAAACTGCACCGGTTGTCACTATAAATAGTGCGAGTCACCAGAGACACAGAGAAGACAAAGCACAGTCTTGTAACTGTCTAGCCAAGTGCTAGTCACTTTCTTACTTTGTTAATACACTTGTTAAACCAACCCTCGACTTGACTTCCTTTATTTATTATTTACTGTTGGACAACTTCACAACATATATATATATATATATATATATATATATATATATATATATATATATATATATATATTTTTATATATATATATATATTTATATATATATATATATATTTATATATATATATATATTTATATTTATATATATATATATATTTATATATATATATATATATATATATTTATATATATATATATATATTTATATATATATATATATATATTTATATATATATATATATATTTATATATATATATATATTTATATATATATATATTTATATATATATATATATATATATTTATATATATATATATATATTTATATATATATATATATATTTATATATATATATATATATATTTATATATATATATATATATATATATATATATATTTATATATATATATATATATTTATATATATATATATATATATTTATATATATATATATATTTATATATATATATATATATATATTTATATATATATATATATATTTATATATATATATATATATATATTTATATATATATATATATATATATTTATATATATATATATATATATATTTATATATATATATATATATATATATATTTATATATATATATATATATATATATATATATATATTTATATATATATATATATATATATATATTTATATATATATATATATATATATATATATATATATATATATATATATATATATATATATATATATATATATGGAAAAATACTCCTATCACCTCTAAGGTAGCGATATGTCATTTAATGAGTGTTCATTCGCTCAACGGCGCTTAAGAAAAACAATAAAAAAACACATATATATATTATATATTTTAAGTAAATGTTAATTATTATTATTAGTTACAGACATCGATGTTTCATGCTTATGCAATCTTTAGTAGATCCTGTACATACAAAATATAAACATACACACATACCTAACTTGATATAGATAGAAAGAGATATTGAAATAGTGATACTCTTCACTCTTCATCTCTGCCTACTCGATGGAAACTAAATAAACTAAGATAAAACAAACATTGACGTCCGTTCACTGTCCGAATCTACTTCCAAAGAAAGGTTCCTACTTTTAAGCGTCTTGACCCCTGATCGAATTGATGCACATGCAGGAAACCTGCCGCATTTGACTTCCGAATCCTTAGTCCAGGCAAGGAAGGCGATGCGTTTGCTGTGTTGGATAGAAAAGAGCGTATATCGAAGTGGCAATCTGTTGATGCCATTACTTTATATTGGGGAAAATCAGTTTGGAAAACTATCCGAGGCACTTACCTCATTGAGGGTGGCATTTAGATCGATGGTACTTTTAGATACGCAGGGATATGAGACGAAATATTATAACAACTTTACACAGGCATACACCACTTGAATGCCTCCAGGGCACTATCTTCGAGTGTCTACGTTCTCTCTGTACAGGGGTGAGGATACTTCAGCCTACAAGTAAACACTGACCAAATATTTAAAATAGCATAGTA
>OY744553.1:3925725-3948225 GCA_963556195.1 Sepiola atlantica
ACGTAAATTCTATTTAGACTACCATTGTCGTCTTAGGAATATAAATTTCTGTTTACTTTCGTGAATTGACGCTTTCATATACTTTTCCTACAAATTCGGAAAATCTTGCTTAAGTGATTTTTAATATGGATCGAATTTAATTCAAATCTGAAAATTTTGATTTTCAAATGGCCGGCTGTGCTCATATTCTGCCTCCCTTAAAATCGATTAAAATACCCTAACGAAGTTGGCTATGAACAAATAAGATAATATATGGGTTCAGATTTCCTAGTTTTGAAAGATGCACCTGAAGAAGCCTGGAGGTTACATCGGCCGAAACGTTGTGAAAATAACAACGGAGAAGACAATAGTCAAATAATGTAGATGATTATTTAATTATTATTCTTGGCCTTTTCGCTAAGATCAAAGTGTAGTATCTGTTCCGATGGATACTGCACCTCATAGACTGGTATTGTCTTGGCCTTCGGGGCTTGATTTAAGCCGGTCTATTGGTTGATCTGTCCTGTGCAGTTCTAGGAGGTGCACCCTTCAAGGCTTTGCCTTTTCACCCTTTGAGAAGGGGTAAGTTTATTGCTAATCGCCTGAATCGCCCCTACCGGGTAATGCCGACCGGGCTGCCCAGGCAATTTTTAATGGCCATAGCGCTCAAATTCTCGGGCGCTAGTTTTTCAATTTTCACTTTCCCGACCTTGTGTCACATCTTACCGCTGTGGGAGGTAGATAAATAAAACAAACGCTTATTTTAAATACAAGCCCACTTTAAATAACCACAAACACAGCGACACAGGTGAGTTTGAATTACCTACTAGACACTATCCTCGAGTGTCTTCGGTCTCTCTGTACAAGGGTTTGTCAGGACAACCTGACATGAGGATACTTACCCCTACAAGTAAACCCTGACCAAATATTCAAAATTACATAGTATCCGCAGCACAAATAAGATACCCTCATACAAGGAATAGTGCATTTTCTCCTAGTGATGTCACCTCAAGTAACACCACGTAGCTGGATACTCCACCAGACTAGATGAATTCTTGTCCTGGAATCCGGTAAGACTAACAGATCACAAGAAACATATAGTATGACATATTTAACTTTTTTTACTAACTCAATATTTGAGAAATAAAGGAGAATTTTAATAGAATATTCGGATATCTATGTATCTCATATAGAGATCAAGTGTTAGCCACAGGAAGGGGCCCCTTGATTTCTGAGATCTTCAACTGAAGTAAAATTAAACATTAAGGGACATGTGTTGGTCAGTACTTGACCTCTAAACTAACCTATCTCAGGACATGTCTTTATTAATCCCTCTTTCTTTCGAATCATCCTGATCACTTCCCCTCATGTTTTCCTTGGCCGGCCCCTGTTACCATAACTGTTTTACATCTACTAACTCAAACACTCAAATCCATTATTTCAATGTGACAGAACCAACGAATCCCCTGTTATACACATATCTCCCTATACTCTCCAGATGTAATATTTGTTTGAGGTCATCAGATCTAAGCCTGTCTTTAAGACTCACATTAAATATTTGTGTATCATTCTCACGCAATTTCTCTTCATGCAACACGCATCCCGAACCCTCGCTGATCAGTTTTCACTTCCATAACTCATCACCCTCCGTACAATCTGCTGGTAAGTAATGACAGAAGCTCTATGGATATACTCCATCCACATTTACCGTTTACAATCATACCGGTATACTGTGCTTTAATGGTATCACCAAGGTAATAAAACTTCTGGACAACCTCGCCTCGCAATCCAAATATATTTTCTTCGCATCTGAGTTCTCATCCTTCTCCATTATCAAACTGTTTATCATCTCTCAACCAACCTGTAATTCTACTGTACTTCTTGTGTACGAAACGCTTTGTTTGCAATTCAAAATTAGATCGTGAAAAACTTAGAGAAAAAAAGTAAAATGGAAGAAAAATTTCAAAAAATCAATGGAAAAAAAGAGAAAATTTAATATGATATAAAAATAGAATTTCTATCATATAGCATTATTAAACACTATTAATTATAATTAAGACAATAATCACCAATCTAGTTAAATATTGAATGGCTACAACGGATATGTCTGTATACTTCCGGTTGTCCTATGCGAGAAAACGGAAGTTGACCACGGATTTACTAATCTAATGTTGGAAGGACATATACAACAAAATTTGACGGTTAAAACCTGGATATAAAGAAAATAAATCGGTGGGAACAATCAGAAAACGGTTAGTTTAATCATTTATTCATATTTCCTGTGATTTTGGAATGAATACCTAAGTCGATGACGAACGATTTAAAAAAAAAGAGGGGCGTTCGGAATTAATTACAACCTGGAAGTAATTACAACTCGGACTTAATTTATCAATTTTATTTATTATTCAACTAATAAATCTCATTTTATTTCTTTCATTTGCAAAATTATATTGTACGAATTAAAAAAAAAGTTGTATTTCATTTTATCATCAAGAATTTGTAAAGTCGTATATTAATCATATTTTTAAAATAAATTTGTAAAGTATATTTAGATTTCGCTTACGAGATTTCTAATAACTCGGCGACATATAAAATGACTTCCGGTTTGTAATTAATTCCGTCACCAAAAAAACTTATCGCTAAACGCATGTAGCGTGTAGATGCCGCGATTTTGAACATTTAAGATTTAACTACTCCATTAATATAATTATTTTTTCCTGATTTTTTTTGTCTTTTGTTCTTGCTTTTTTCGTTGTTTATATACGGGCACTGAAAGTGTCCACTCCCAGAAAATAAAAGCATATGACGCAGGAGCATTTTATAAATGTCTTCGTAGTAGGCGGAAACAATTGTATGCTGGAAATAAAAACAAGTTTTTTTTGTGAAATGGTGTGAATCTGTTCTTCCTATCATTTGACGTTGTTTAAATGAAACTAAAATATTTTATATCAGAGCTATTACAATTGCTTTGTGTTATAAAATTTGGGTTACTTTTACAATACTCAGCAGACTAAAAACGTTCAAAAAACAAATATACAACAAATACAAGTAACTTTAGGCGATAAAAGTTATTTTCAAACTTACCTGTGGCATTTGTTTGTATTTTAACCCGTTCCAATTGCTATTTATTAGAAATTAAATTATTCGTAAAACCAACAGCGCACAAATCCAAGATGGCGACATAGGGGGTATGTAAGAAAAAGAGGACCGTCCGCCATTTTCTTTTTGTGCAAAAAAAAACAAGAATTTTTTTTACATCTAATAAAAACCCATTTATACTACGTAAAAATACAAACAAATTTTATAGGTAAGTAGGAAAATATCTATTCTCGACGTAGGTCGCCTTTACTTGTTGCAAATTTATGTTTTAAACACTTTCTCGTTCGTTTTTTTGACCCCGTACACGACTCTGCGGAGTAAAGTAAAAGATACCCAGTTTTTTTATATTTAAAATATAAATTTTAGGGAATCTTTTACAATAATCAGCAGAGTCGCGAACGGGGTCCAAAAAAAAAGAACAAGAAAGTGTTTAAAAACATAAATTTGCAACAAGTAAAGTTGACTTATGTCGAGAATAGATATTTTCCTACTTACCTATGAAATGTGTTTGTATTTTTACGTAGTATAAATGGGTTTTTATTAGATGTAACAAAAAATTCTTGTTTTTTTGTGCGTACAATTTGGGAAAAAAATGGCCGGCCTTCCTCTTTGTTATTACATCCCACCATCCACAGCGGCCATCTTGTTTTGTGCGATGTTCGTGTGCCGAATACTTTAATTTCAAATAAATAGCAATTGAAACGGGTTAAAAATCTTGTTAATTGTTGGAAAAGACACTAGTAAGTTTGAAAATAACTTTTATCGCCTACAGTTACGTTCATTTGTTGAATATTTGTTTTTTGAGCGTTTTAACTTTGCTTATCATTGTAAAAGATTCCCATATATATATATATTTATATATATATATATGTATGTATATATGTATATATAATCGTTGACTTGTTTCATTAAATTGGTATTTATTCTACCCGTCTTAATTTTTTTTGTAATCACTGCAAAATCTTTTCTTTTTTTTTTTTTTTTTTTTTTTTTAGAGTAATGCATTTTTGATTCAACATATTCGAATGCTACTATAAAGTGTGTGTATATATATATATATATATATATATATATATATATATATGGGAAGAGAAGGATGAAGGTAATCCGACGTGATGGGAAAATGAAAAAGGAAAACCAAAAAATGGATGTTTTTTATGTGTACATCAACGTTTCGTCTTTATTTATAAGACTTCATCAGGATGATAAAATAGAGAAAAAAAATGTCATGCAAGTACAGATACATGTAGGGTTAACATATTGGGAGGAAAAATAAAATGAAATAATGGCCCCTACTGGGTGGACGTCCGTACTTGTTGGAGAAATAGAAATGAATGTTGAAGAAAATGAGTGGGGAAAAAATGGAAGGATGGGGTGAGCAAGGACTACTGTGGCTGGTGGTAAGAGAAAGAGGTGGGGGATGAGCAGGGGTAAAGTGGATGGCAGAGAGGGAGTGGAAGAAGAGGGGGGAGGGAGGTGTTTGACCAGATGGCTGCGGTCAAGATTGAAGGGGAAAAAGTAAGTTGGAATGTTTGTGTATTCATTTCTATTTCTCCAACATATATATATATATATATATATATGTGTGTGTGTTTAGGCAGCATTTTCTCATTCATGCAAACATTGAGAAAAATAACAAAGTTCGTCTGTTTCATTTTACGTTATATAATATTTAGAGCAATGAACAAATGAACTTTTGATGCAACATAGTCGTCTAGCTGGCGTACGTTTTTGTTTACATCTCTGTTCTGAAGATAAAAATTCCTAGAATAATTATTTTAATACGCAGATTTTTTAAAAACAATTGTAAACTTCGTTCAGCTATAAATTATGATATAATAATATTTATTTAAACAAATATATGTGAATAAACTATATTTACTGTATGTGACAGCTTTTGCTCATGGCAACGGTGAGAAGGTGTGAACTTGATGAGGGCAACGCGGACGAGACAGCTTTGGTCAGGGGCAACGGGTCAAGAGGTGGGGGCAATGGGGAGAAGGTGGGCGGTGAAGGAGGGTGACTGGAGAACAGTGATTCCGGGCAACGCCGGGTAGCCCTGTTTTTGTAATAGAAACTCGTTCTTTTTCAGAAATTATGTTTGATCAATATAAATTCAATTTTGCACTTCTGCAGTCTTTATGAAGCAGCTGCCGATTAAGAAATCGAAATTGAAGAGTTCCGTTTTTTTTCTCCAAGTACCATTCATTCATAATTCACCGGAAGTTGAATTTACCGGGAGGTGAAGTAGAATTTAGTTTTTAGAAAATGGAGTTAAATGAGCTGAATCGTCGCGACATTGGTAATTTAATGAACCAGACGCAAAAAACAATAGATTTTTTACAGGCACATCGCCTGATTTCTTGCAGTCGGACATGTCCGTCATGTCAAAGACAGATGCAGATGGCAAGCCACAATGGAAGTGATGGATTTATTTGGAAATGCTCACGGAGGAACCAGCTGCAAAAAACAATAGATTTTTTACAGGCACACCGCCTGATTTCTTAATGTTAGGGTTAGGGTTTTTTATTTAAATTTTTTTTACTTCATATAATAAAAAAAAAGAAATTGTTAATTGTTACCCAAAAAAAAATCAGTCTTGCATTTTTTTTTAGGTTGTAAATAAGTCACTTCCGGTTGAATTACTTCCCTTTATTTTCAGTAGAAGGACAGAAAATCCGCTGCTTCATAAAGACAGCAGAAGTGCCTTCAATTTATATATATATCTATATATATATATATATATATATATATAAGAACGATTAAAATAAGAAGTAAGTAGTAAAGTAGGTGGTATATACACTAGCAGGGTAACCCGGCATTGCCCGGCGTCGTGGATAGATAAAAACGATTAAAATAAAGTGTGCATCACACATATGGCTAAAATAAAACGGTGCTTCTTTAGTTCTGCTCCGATATTTTAGGCCTCTCTCTTTTTTTAAAAATAGCTAAAGAAATGTATAAACTTTGTTATGTACTTACGTGGTAGCTGAAAAGAAGACGGTACACCTAAAGTTACGCAAATTCATCCAGCATTTATTAAATTAAAAATAAGAAACGATTGGCACTTCTGCAGTCTTTATGAAGCATCAGATTTTCTGTCCTTCTACTGAAAATAAAGGGAAGTAATTCAACCGGAAGTGACTTATTTACAACCTAAAAAAAAATGCAAGACTGGTTTGTTTTTGGGTAACAATTAACAATTTCTTTTTTTTATTATATGAAGTAAAAAGATTTTAAATAAAAAACCCTAAACCCTAACCCTAAACCCTAACCCTAAACCCTAACCCTAACATTAAGAAATCAGGCGGTGTGCCTGTAAAAAATCTTTTTTTTTTACGGTTGGTTCCTCCGTGAGCATTTCCAAATAAATCCATCACTTCCATTGTGGCTTGCCATCTGCATCTATCTTTGACATGACGGACATGTCCGACTGCAAGAAATCAGGCGATGTACCTGTAAAAAATCTATTGTTTTTTTGGCGTCTGGTTCATTAAATTACCAATGTCGCGAAGATTCAGCTCATTTAACTCTATTTTCTAAAAACTAAATTCTACTTCAACTCCCGGTAAATTCAACTTCCGGTGAATTCTGAATGAGATGTACTTGGAGAAAAAAAAACGGAACTCTTCAATTTCGATTTCTTAATCGGCAGCTGCTTCATAAAGACTGCAGAAGTGCCAAACGATTTTATCTATCTATCGATCGCCATTTTTAATTTTTCTTGAAAACAAAATTTGAGTTATCTCCCTTACCAAATAAGTTAGTATAAATGTCTACAGATACGTAAGATCGTTTTTTTTTATTTTCTTAAAATTTAATAAATACTCGATAAATTTGCGTAATTTAAAGTAAATTTTAAACTAGTCCAAAATATTTGGGTTTACTTACTAATTAGTCAATTCAGAAAGCAGTAGACAGTTCAATGTCCACCATGTTGGCTGCGAAACGACAAAATCACCAATTAAAAATAAAAAACGATTTTATCTATCGGTCGCCATTTTGAGTTTTCCCGAAAACAAAATTTGAGTTTTGTACCTTGCCTAATAAGTAAGTATAAATGTCTACCGATACATAAGATGGTTTTTTCTTCTTTTTCTTATAATAAATACTTGATAAATTTGCGTAACATTTTCTGTACAATTCTATTTTCAGCTAACACGTAATTACATAACAAAGTTGTGGTATCTTTTACGACGCTCAGCAGAGTTGTGAACGGGTTCAAGAAAACGAACGATAAAGTGATTAAAAACATAAATATGCAACAAGTAAAGGCGACCTAGGTCGAGAATAGATATTTTCCTACTTAACTATGATATTTGTTTATATTTTTACATAGTATAGATGGGTTTTTATTAGATGTAAAAAAAAAAAATTCTTGTTTTTTTTTTTTGCACAAAAAAAATGGCGGTCGGTCGTGATTCTCTTACATAGCCCCCACCCTCTCCCCCACGACCGCCATGTTGGATTTTGCGATTTTGGTGTGGCGAACAATTGAGTTTCTAATAAATAGCACTTTGAACGGGTTAAAAATACAAACAAATGCCACAGGTAAGTTTGAAAATAACTTTTATCGCCTACAGTTACTTTTATTTGTTGTATATTTGTTTTTTTAGCGTTTTTAGTCTGCTGAGCGTCGTAAAAGATACCCCAAAGTTTATACATTTCTTTAAATATTTTCATGTCGTCGTGAAAGTAAAGAACCACAATATATATATTATATATATATATATATATATTAGTTATACAAGTTTAATAAAACAGAAGTGGTGAAAACTTTTGTTTATTTCTTATTTGATCCCATCTTTCTCGTGGGCACCAAGCGATCTGATGTTATGTTCTAGCGTAAACAAGAAGTCGACATTCATAATGGAGTATCAATTTATTATGACATTAATCAATGGTTGTACTTCAAGACATAAATATAAAAGGAAGAATAAAAATATGTACGGTCAAGTTAACTATCGAGAATAAATGCAACATGGCCGCCTGGTTCTAAATTTTAAATAGTCGAAGTCCTGGCATACAAAAAGCAAAACGTTAACCATCAACTTTCTTTATGCCAATTTCCTTTCATTTCCTCCGCAACACAATATCTACTCATTTCGTGCCTCTATTTCTGGTTTAGTTCACTTTTATGCCGCATTTTCGTTTTCAATTGTTCGACTCACGACGCGGCCATCGTCGCTAAACACAAGACGGCGCGCAGACACGTCATCACGCATGCGCATTGGGAATAGGCGAGAAAATATGTCGGCCATTTTGAATTCTACTTTGTTTCCTGCTTTCTTTAGTTATTCTTGTATTTTTTTTTATCAAAATCTCTTCATTATAACTGAATAACTGTAATTCCCCCTCGTTTTAACGTATCCTCCCATCACTATAGGAGGTTTCTAATTGTCTATCGGACAGCCATTCTTAAGTTTTTCTTTCAATAAATATTACTATTTTAAAACACGGTTGAACCCGTGTCGTAACTCTTCATATGAGTTTTGATTATTTGTAGTTTTGGGATTATTATGATTACTGTTCACAGGTCTGATGGGTTTTTTTTTTCACAAAGTTGCGACCGTTTTCACGTTCATATTGTCGAACTCGGGAATCTGTACTGAATCCCGAAGCGAAGCCTTTATTTAATCCGCTCGCGGAACGAGAACAGTCTGCTACCGTGTATTAAATATGGTTTGCAATTCCGGTGCTTGTTGACAGTAAGTCCGAAAAGAATATTTTCTTTAATTTGAGGAGTCAAATAAGGGGGAGAGAACTCTAGTTTCAAGTTTCAACCACGCTGTATCTTAAAATGGATTTACTATTGTAATTATTATAAATAAAGTTAAATGACAGTTTTACACTGGGTAAAATTCGGCAATTTGTTTGAAAACGGTTATTTTTACATACACATTTTAGTGTAAAACTGTCATTTATTTCAAAAACTTTATTTCCTTTTGTTTCATGTTTTTTTTTCGTTCCATTTACGTATTTTTCAATTTTTTTTCTTCTTTGATAATTTATTTTAATAAATCATTTGATTTTTCAAAATTATTTGATTTTTCATTGGTGCCGAATGCGTTGATTGTTTTATTCCGAAATTATTCTTTTTACGTATTAATTTTGAAATAGCATTTTCGTTATTTTGTTTCACTTAATTTTGAAATAGCATTTTCGTTGTTTTGTTTCACTTAATTTTCGAATAGAATGTTCGTTGTTTTGTTTCACTTAATTTTGAAATAGAATTTTCGTTGTTTTGTTTCACTTAATTTTCAAAAAGAATTTTCTTTGTTTTGTTTCAATTAATTTTTAAATAGAATTATTGTCCTTCTCCAATGCTTATGTTTACAATGGCATTTTCATTGTTTTGTTTCAATTGATTTTCAAATAACATTTTCGTTTTTTTGTTTGACTTAATTTTCAAATAGCATTTCCTGCCTTAAATTGTAAGCAATTCATGAATAGAATTTCAGTTATTTTAAAAAAATTCTTTCTTTAATTCTTTTCCTTCTCGACTTTTGTCGATATTTCAAGCGAATTAAGACACTTTCTTTTCTTGCTTTATATTTCTAAGTTCACTCACATGTACTCTGTTTATTGACCTCCTCATGACACGCGAATAGCAACGAAGTTATACTTAGAAAGGGGAAGTCATGGGGTCATCTAATTGCATCCACCAGCCACTGTGATGTGTGTGCAAACCAATGAGTTGAATGCACTGCTTCTCATTCTTGTTTAAGTGCTCGTTCTAGTCGCCGACTGCCTCTATTAGTCGGATAAATCGAGCCAGTGTCTACCGGGTATGATTGCCGAGAGAAACATTAGGCAGGCTTTGCCGACATTAACATCCTTCCATGGCTCTATATAGCATTATTTATATTTTATGTCAGTTTTCCTCTTCCCTCTATCTGTCTCTTCTTCATTTTCTCTCTTATATATATATATATATATATATACCGTATTTCTTAATTGGGAGAGTTTCCCAGCAGAGTGCTCAATTATTAATGCAAAAGTAAAATTAACTAAATAATTAATAAGAGCATGATATTTATTAATATTAAATAAAGTGTTACAACAACATCCGGACCAAGGTTTCAGATCCGAGAAAATCGGACCTTCATCAGCGGAGTCGTATAGCTTAATGAGTGAGAACAACCGCCAGGAATTTCAAAATATTGTCCGTTGGAAAGATGGAACACTTTCAGATTTAAAATTGTCACGTGCGTGGAATATTCGTAGTCAGTTATGGATCAAAACAACAGCAACGCTGTACATCGAAAAAGCAAGAAATTAAATGGGAATAACGTTAACATTTGGACAGATGGCATGTTTAAATTGTCACGTGCGTGGAATTACGTGGCCGTTATGGAAAGTATTTAAATTTAACTAATAGAGACGCTATATATCTTATCGAAAGTAAATGGAGATAACGTTAAAAATAAAAATAAAAATAAAATTATATTAAGTTATATATATATATATATATATATATATATATATATATTTTATGTTGAAAAAGATTAGATATACATACTGATTGTACACATTATAAGTTATTTCGACCTTAACTAGGTCTCCTCGGATGTGTTTCCAACCACAATTCAACCCTAAATGAAATAATTTTAACACCTTTATATATCTGACAATAATTTTAAAATAAAATAAAGAATAAAATAAAAATAAAGAATAAAATAAAAAATAAAAAGAATTTCAACGATGTTCTATTTCCTGATTGGTCTCTATAATATATAGGTGTTAAAATTATTTCATTTAGGTTTGAATTGTGGTTGGAAACACATCGGAGGAGACCTAGTTATGGTCGAAATAACTTATAATGTGTACAATCCGAATGTATATCTAATCTTTTTCAACACAACTTATTCATGCTCTGTTTGAACGGACATAGAGCTCTCTGATTCGAATTCCTATCGAAAATAATCCTGAAAACTATATATATATATATAATATATATATATATATATATATATATATATATATATAAAATGAAACTGGAAAAACCAAAAGAATTTTCTTTTTATATATTCATCAACGTTTCGTCTTTATTTTGAAGACTTCTACAGGATGATAATATCAAGAAAAATGTCATGCAAGTACATGAAAATATTGGGTTTACATGATGGGTTGATGGGAAGAAGTAGTAGCCACTGCTGGGAGCAGTAGAACCGGGGTACTTGCATGACATTTTTCTTAATATTATCATCCTGAAGAAGTCTTAAAAATAAAGACGAAACGTTGATGAATATATAAAAAAAACATCCTTTTTGGTTTTTCCTTTTTCATTTCCCATCACGTCGGATTACCTTCATCCTTCCTTTCTTTGTTAAAAATTACAGAATTTGTTCGTTAAATTATACTATTTTTTTATTATTTCAATTTTTCTGATGTTTTTTTGCATTAAAATCCCCCCCCCCCAAAAAAAATAATAAATGTTCCATAGGTTTCACGAACGTTTTCGATTCTTCGTCGAATCATCCTCAGGTGTCAAAAGCAAATGAACAAAAAAGCTGGAGAAAGAAGATAATTTTAAGAAGACGGCGGAGAAACGCGCAAAGAACGTTTTTCGCATTGTTCCAGGAAGTTGTTGACGATTTAAATTCAGCAACGCTCGATTGCATCACAGAACAAAATAGCATTACATTAAACATAAAAACAAAAACAATTGTATCAAATAAAAACTGTATTTATGAAGAATGTTCTATATACTTATTAAAGTTTACATAATAGTAACAAAATTATATATATATGTATGTATTTATATATATATATATATATTTTTCCCCACTCATTCTTTTCTACATTCGTCTCTATTTCTCCAACAAACACGGACGTCCACCCAGCAGTTGGCCACTATTTCATTCTATTTTTCCCAATATGTCTACCCTACATGTATCTGTGCTTGCATGACATTTTTTCTCTATTTTATCATCCTGATGAAGTCTTATAAATAAAGACGAAACGTTGATGTACACATAAAAAACATCCATTTTTTGGTTTTCCTTTTTCATTTTCCCATCACGTCGGATTACTTTCATCCCTCTCTTCCCATATATATATATACATATATGTATATATATATGTATTTATATATATATATATATATGTATTTATATATATACATATACATATATGTATATATATATATATATATAATGTATTTATATATTTATATATATATATAATATAATTTTGTTACTATTATGTAAACTTTAGTAATTGTAGAGAACATTCTTCATAAAGAGTTTTCGTTTCATACAATTGTTCTGTTTCTTGTTTTTTTTTTTTGCAAATCGCTCCAGACAAGGCATGAAGCCACTTGAGTTAAGGAGCTTAAAAAATACTACTTCAAAATAAAAAACAACCCAGCCAACTATAAGTGTTACATGGATAGATTCCTACAAATTATTTCCTATTTCACAGAAACATCGTTCATAGAATGTGAGGACTAAAGCCATGTTTCTGACAAAGGAGGGAGAATTTCTGTTTTCTAGGACTGCATTTATCCCTATAACACTTATTGTTAGCAAGCTTCTGACCATAAAGTAGTATTTTTGTAGTTCCTTACATCAAGTGGCTTCATGCCTTGTCTGGAGCGATTTTCTATTTAAAAAAATCACATCGTTCTTATGTATTTCCTCTCTTGGCGCTAAAAACATCTTCGCAACAAAGAACTAATACTTAGTCAAGCGAAACCCATCTCTTGATGTTACTCTCCAGTATTAATGTAAGCGGCTTCATGCCTTGTCTGGAGCGATTTCGTCTTTAGTATTAATGTGAGATGATCTAGATAATTTCTGGGTCTGCATTTATCCCTATAACACTCATCGTTGGCAAATTTCTGACCTCAAAGTAGTATTTTCTTAGCTCCTTACATTAAGCGGCTTCATGCCTTGTCTGGAGTGATTTCGTCTTTAGTATCAATGTGAGATGGTCTGTATGGAGTAAGGACACAGACTAACATATGAAGATTGCTTTACGGATTGCCTGCTAAACAAAAAAGATAGAGACACAAATCTTGTCATCTTCAATCCTAGTGCGCTGGCTTTACACACTTGACCTTGTGCCTGTCCTGTTAGAGAGGAGCTAAATAAACGTACTAGTAATAATAACTAATGTTAACATAATATAATTTAACCCAAACGCAGACAAATAAAAAATCTAACATTACGTTTAATAACGATGGGCGATACACACTGTGTTATTTGTGACCCTTGATCGAGTTTGTGTCCCTGAATCTATGGTTCCAATTCCCATCCCCTTTAAACCCTGAAATCCGCCCCACGGGGATGGGGACCCTCCCCCTCTGGTTGAGAACCACTGTCTAAGAACATATCTCATATAAGTAGAGGATTGCACCAACAGTCAGAGAATCATCATGAGTCAGAGAACTATTTTTAGCTAAGATTAAAGTGTAGTATCTGTTCCGATGGATACTGCACCCCTGCCATGTGCAGTTCTAAGAGGTCCACCCTCCCAGGCTTTGCCTTCTCACCCTTTGAGAAGGGGTTAGTTTATTGCTAATCGCCTGAGGTGCCCCTACCGGGGAATGCCGACGGGGCTGCCCAGGCAATTTTTAATGACCAGAGTGCTCACCTTCTCGAGCGCTTGTTTATCAACTCCCACTTTCCTGACCTTGTGTCACATCTTTACCGCTGTGGGAGGTAAGTAAATAACATCTAGGGGTAGATAGATTCTTCTCTCCCCTCTTTTTCACAGAAGAGACATTGCTAGTCTTTCTCTATACCATTATATTTAGAGTGGAGGTTCTCGAATGAACACCAATCCCTGGTTATTTTATTATATACATTCACAGCAAGAACTCGTCTCCCTTACACAACTAAAAATGCCTTCCCTTTCTTCCGTGTGCCTAGCGTCAGGCAGAATTTCTATGAACAAAAAAATATTGCCAATAACTTTTCGTTTGTGAAAAACATTACTACAGTACTGCTTCCTTGCAGACTACAACACAGTCGTCTACAAAAACTCTCTACAAATACTTCTCATAAACCTGACCCATAAATAATCGAACGTTGTCCTTTCTACTTATCATTGCCAATCCTCTCGTAATATTCGTTATCATTCAGCTGACAACCGATACACCTCGTTGACTCTTATAGTAATGTTTATACTTTGTGTAACGAACATAGGAAGTTTCCGTAATTTTTTTACAGAAACGACAGATTTCACAGATTGTATTCCTACCTTTTGGTCGCTTGCAGGTTCCCCTTGTAAACGCCTCCTCATGATTATCCTAGACCGAGAGAACGCAACTCGGTATCATATAAGACTAATTTAAGACAAAACTGATGGAACACAGTTGACATTTATTCAATTTGATCTTTATTCAAAATCACTGAGCATTGCGGGTACAAAGATAGAGAGAGAAAAAGAGATCGGGATCATTAATTAATTATATTGTATCAGCCCATATCATTGTACACGTACACACGATGCGCGCTCTCAAGTAGACTCTATCACACGCTCTATTACTGCCATGTGACGTCATATCTGTTTTTAATTATATTTCAAAAACTTGTTAATTAAAACCTTTATGTCCTGTTATTCTAAACTAATTGTCGTATGTACTAGTTGATTTGTTTGACCAATATCTACATTATTCTCAAGTGGCCCTTAAGATTTATAAGTGGTGACTCGTTAGTAAATAAAATCACATGATAACTTATGGGGAGTGGAGGAAAACGGTTACAGATGACACGACAGACAGTCACGAAAACAGTTTATTGCTTTATGGGACTGTCCAGCTATGCGAGGACGTATGGGGAGTGGAGGAAAACGGTTACAGATGACACGACAGACAGTCACGAAAACAGTTTATTGCTTTATGGGACTGTCCAGCTATGCGAGGACGTATGGGGAGTGGAGGAAAACGGTTACAGATGACACGACAGACAGTCACGAAAACAGTTTATTGCTTTATGGGACTGTCCAGCTATGCGAGGACTTATGGGGAGTGGAGGAAAACGGTTACAGATGACACGACAGACAGTCACGAAAACAGTTTATTGCTTTATGGGACTGTCCAGCTATGCGAGGACGTATGGGGAGTGGAGGAAAACGGTTACAGATGACACGACAGACAGTCACGAAAACAGTTTATTGCTTTATGGGACTGTCCAGCTATGCGAGGACGTATGGGGAGTGGAGGAAAACGGTTACAGATGACACGACAGACAGTCACGAAAACAGTTTATTGCTTTATGGGACTGTCCAGCTATGCGAGGACGTATGGGGAGTGGAGGAAAACGGTTACAGATGACACGACAGACAGTCACGAAAACAGTTTATTGCTTTATGGGACTGTCCAGCTATGCGAGGACGTATGGGGAGTGGAGGAAAACGGTTACAGATGACACGACAGACAGTCACGAAAACAGTTTATTGCTTTATGGGACTGTCCAGCTATGCGAGGACGTATGGGGAGTGGAGGAAAACGGTTACAGATGACACGACAGACAGTCACGAAAACAGTTTATTGCTTTATGGGACTGTCCAGCTATGCGAGGACGTATGGGGAGTGGAGGAAAACGGTTACAGATGACACGACAGACAGTCACGAAAACAGTTTATTGCTTTATGGGACTGTCCAGCTATGCGAGGACGTATGGGGAGTGGAGGAAAACGGTTACAGATGACACGACAGACAGTCACGAAAACAGTTTATTGCTTTATGGGACTGTCCAGCTATGCGAGGACGTATGGGGAGTGGAGGAAAACGGTTACAGATGACACGACAGACAGTCACGAAAACAGTTTATTGCTTTATGGGACTGTCCAGCTATGCGAGGACGTATGGGGAGTGGAGGAAAACGGTTACAGATGACACGACAGACAGTCACGAAAACAGTTTATTGCTTTATGGGACTGTCCAGCTATGCGAGGACGTATGGGGAGTGGAGGAAAACGGTTACAGATGACACGACAGACAGTCACGAAAACAGTTTATTGCTTTATGGGACTGTCCAGCTATGCGAGGACGTATGGGGAGTGGAGGAAAACGGTTACAGATGACACGACAGACAGTCACGAAAACAGTTTATTGCTTTATGGGACTGTCCAGCTATGCGAGGACGTATGGGGAGTGGAGGAAAACGGTTACAGATGACACGACAGACAGTCACGAAAACAGTTTATTGCTTTATGGGACTGTCCAGCTATGCGAGGACGTATGGGGAGTGGAGGAAAACGGTTACAGATGACACGACAGACAGTCACGAAAACAGTTTATTGCTTTATGGGACTGTCCAGCTATGCGAGGACGTATGGGGAGTGGAGGAAAACGGTTACAGATGACACGACAGACAGTCACGAAAACAGTTTATTGCTTTATGGGACTGTCCAGCTATGCGAGGACTTATGGGGAGTGGAGGAAAACGGTTACAGATGACACGACAGACAGTCACGAAAACAGTTTATTGCTTTATGGGACTGTCCAGCTATGCGAGGACGTATGGGGAGTGGAGGAAAACGGTTACAGATGACACGACAGACAGTCACGAAAACAGTTTATTGCTTTATGGGACTGTCCAGCTATGCGAGGACGTATGGGGAGTGGAGGAAAACGGTTACAGATGACACGACAGACAGTCACGAAAACAGTTTATTGCTTTATGGGACTGTCCAGCTATGCGAGGACGTATGGGGAGTGGAGGAAAACGGTTACAGATGACACGACAGACAGTCACGAAAACAGTTTATTGCTTTATGGGACTGTCCAGCTATGCGAGGACGTATGGGGAGTGGAGGAAAACGGTTACAGATGACACGACAGACAGTCACGAAAACAGTTTATTGCTTTATGGGACTGTCCAGCTATGCGAGGACGTATGGGGAGTGGAGGAAAACGGTTACAGATGACACGACAGACAGTCACGAAAACAGTTTATTGCTTTATGGGACTGTCCAGCTATGCGAGGACGTATGGGGAGTGGAGGAAAACGGTTACAGATGACACGACAGACAGTCACGAAAACAGTTTATTGCTTTATGGGACTGTCCAGCTATGCGAGGACGTATGGGGAGTGGAGGAAAACGGTTACAGATGACACGACAGACAGTCACGAAAACAGTTTATTGCTTTATGGGACTGTCCAGCTATGCGAGGACGTATGGGGAGTGGAGGAAAACGGTTACAGATGACACGACAGACAGTCACGAAAACAGTTTATTGCTTTATGGGACTGTCCAGCTATGCGAGGACGTATGGGGAGTGGAGGAAAACGGTTACAGATGACACGACAGACAGTCACGAAAACAGTTTATTGCTTTATGGGACTGTCCAGCTATGCGAGGACGTATGGGGAGTGGAGGAAAACGGTTACAGATGACACGACAGACAGTCACGAAAACAGTTTATTGCTTCATGGGACTGTCCAGCTATGCGAGGACGTATGGGGAGTGGAGAAAAACGGTTACAGATGACACGACAGACAGTCACGAAAACAGTTTATTGCTTTATGGGACTGTCCAGCTATGCGAGGACTTATGGGGAGTGGAGGAAAACGGTTACAGATGACACGACAGACAGTCACGAAAACAGTTTATTGCTTTATGGGACTGTCCAGCTATGCGAGGACGTATGGGGAGTGGAGGAAAACGGTTACAGATGACACGACAGACAGTCACGAAAACAGTTTATTGCTTTATGGGACTGTCCAGCTATGCGAGGACGTATGGGGAGTGGAGGAAAACGGTTACAGATGACACGACAGACAGTCACGAAAACAGTTTATTGCTTTATGGGACTGTCCAGCTATGCGAGGACGTATGGGGAGTGGAGGAAAACGGTTACAGATGACACGACAGACAGTCACGAAAACAGTTTATTGCTTTATGGGACTGTCCAGCTATGCGAGGACGTATGGGGAGTGGAGGAAAACGGTTACAGATGACACGACAGACAGTCACGAAAACAGTTTATTGCTTTATGGGACTGTCCAGCTATGCGAGGGCGTATGGGGAGTGGAGGAAAACGGTTACAGATGACACGACAGACAGTCACGAAAACAGTTTATTGCTTTATGGGACTGTCCAGCTATGCGAGGACTTATGGGTAGTGGAGGAAAACGGTTACAGATGACACGACAGACAGTCACGAAAACAGTTTATTGCTTTATGGGACTGTCCAGCTATGCGAGGACGTATGGGGAGTGGAGGAAAACGGTTACAGATGACACGACAGACAGTCACGAAAACAGTTTATTGCTTTATGGGACTGTCCAGCTATGCGAGGACGTATGGGGAGTGGAGGAAAACGGTTACAGATGACACGACAGACAGTCACGAAAACAGTTTATTGCTTTATGGGACTGTCCAGCTATGCGAGGACGTATGGGGAGTGGAGGAAAACGGTTACAGATGACACGACAGACAGTCACGAAAACAGTTTATTGCTTTATGGGACTGTCCAGCTATGCGAGGACGTATGGGGAGTGGAGGAAAACGGTTACAGATGACACGACAGACAGTCACGAAAACAGTTTATTGCTTTATGGGACTGTCCAGCTATGCGAGGACGTATGGGGAGTGGAGGAAAACGGTTACAGATGACACGACAGACAGTCACGAAAACAGTTTATTGCTTTATGGGACTGTCCAGCTATGCGAGGACTTATGGGGAGTGGAGGAAAACGGTTACAGATGACACGACAGACAGTCACGAAAACAGTTTATTGCTTTATGGGACTGTCCAGCTATTCGAGGACTTATGGGAAGTGGAGAAAAACTTTTTAATATGACACGACAGACAATCACGAAAACAGTTGATTGCTTTATGGGACTGTCCAGCTATGCGAGGACTTATGGGAAGTGGAGGAAAACTTTTTAATATGACACGACAGACAATCACGAAAACAGTTTATTGCTTTATGGGTCTGTCCAGCTATGCGAGGACTTATGGGGAGTGGAGGAAAACGGTTACAGATGACACGACAGACAGTCACGAAAACAGTTTATTGCTTTATGGGACTGTCCAGCTATGCGAGGACTTATGGGGAGTGGAGGAAAACGGTTACAGATGACACGACAGACAGTCACGAAAACAGTTTATTGCTTTATGGGACTGTCCAGCTATGCGAGGACGTATGGGGAGTGGAGGAAAACGGTTACAGATGACACGACAGACAGTCACGAAAACAGTTTATTGCTTTATGGGACTGTCCAGCTATGCGAGGACGTATGGGGAGTGGAGGAAAACGGTTACAGATGACACGACAGACAGTCACGAAAACAGTTTATTGCTTTATGGGACTGTCCAGCTATTCGAGGACTTATGGGAAGTGGAGAAAAACTTTTTAATATGACACGATAGACAATCACGAAAACAGTTGATTGCTTTATGGGACTGTCCAGCTATGCGAGGACTTATGGGAAGTGGAGAAAAACTTTTTAATATGACACGACAGACAGTCACGAAAACAGTTTATTGCTTTATGGGACTGTCCAGCTATGCGAGGACTTATGGGTATTGATTTACTCCTCTCCGGGAGTTAGGCACAAGGCCAGTTTTTATCTTACTCCCACAAGTAAGATGTGACCCAAGGTCGGGTCGGGAAAGTGGGGTTTAAAAATTGCCTGGGCAGCCCCGTTGGCATCCCCCGGTAGGGGTGCGTCCGGTAGTAAGCAATAAACTTACTCCTCCCCAAAGAGGAGAGGCGAAGCCTAGGAGGGTGGACCTCCTAGAACTGCACAGGACAGGCCCATAGACCGGCGTAAATCAAGCCCTGAAGGCCAAGACAATACCAGTCTATGGGGTGCAGTATCCATCAGAACAGATACTACACTTTGATCTTAGCCAAAATGCCACGACAGACAATTCCCCCCAAAAGTGTATTGCTTTATGGGTCCGTCCAGCTATGCGAGGACTTATGGGCAGTGGAGGAAAACTGTTACAGATGACACGACAGACAATCACGAAACCAGTTGATTGCTTTAGAGGACTGTCCAGTCATACGAGGACGTATGGGTAGAGGAGTTATGAGTGTTTTGCTATGGTCAGACACGAAGGACAATCGTGAAAAAAAGATGATTGCTTCACAGGATTGCAGAGTTATATGAGGATTGATATTCACACGTTTCAAGTCAACATCATAAGATAATTTCCTCCCTACTTTGCAATCGGATAGACACGGACGTGATTTTATACGAAGGAGGAAGAAGTTAGTTTACTTCTGGACATGCGAGTCGTGTAAATTGAGAACAACAACACGCCATCATGAATTAGAACGCTGATCGATCGATGATGAAAAAATGTCATGGAAAGTAAAATACAAAAACATGCTATACGTATCGGAATTGATGAGATGAGGGTTGATAACTTGTATACTTCGGATTGCTCAGACTACCTTTCTTATTTGATGTTATTCTCACTGCGTTTCGGCCGATATAACCTCCGACCTTCTTCAAGTGCGTGATGTCCAACTCGTGAAATCTGTAATTAATTAATTACTTAAGATCTGATTGCATCAGACTTCTACCCGGCCACGGCTGACGAAACAAGAACAATCTACCGTCGTGGATTAAGTAAAACGTTCAGTTCGAAATTTCGCACAGATTCCCGAGTTAGGCTGAAAGAGTTCCGTTTTTTCAAAACATGCACCTGGAGAATGTCAAAGTTTACATCGACCGAAACGTTGTGAGCCTAACATCCAATATGAAAACAGTAGTCCGGATAATAGAAATGATGTACGTAAATATATATCTCTATATATATATATATATATATATATATATATGCAAACATTATTAAAAATAACAGAATCCGTCTGTTTAATTATACCTTTTTTTATTTTTTCAATATTTCTTGATGGCTGTTTTTGTATTAAAATTTTTCAAAAATAATATATATTCCATAGGTTTCACGAACGTTTCGATTCTTCGTCGAATCATCCTCAGGTGTCAAAAGCACATGAACAAAACGCTGGAGAAAGAAGAGAATGTTTTAAAAAGACGACCGAGAAACGCACAGAGAACGTTTTTCGCATTGGTGGTACAGTAATATCGTGGGGTCTGCGTTCGCGCTGAACGTCCATAAAATGTAAATATGTCACAAACTCCGACGTAATTCCATGTTTTTACATATTTGTTTTTGTAATATATCAGTGATTTTTGCAATTCCTCCCTTATTGTGAATTCCGGTGTTATTCTGCAATAAATGACGATTTATATCAGATTCGGATAGCCAGAAATTATTGCTGTTTTATTTCATTTTACTTCGGTGAAAGTTCTCAGAAATCAAGGGCCTTTTCTTGGGGCTAACACTTGATCTCTATATGAGATACATAGATATTAAAGTTCTCTTTGAACTGTCAGACGTTTAGTTAGTAAAGAAGTTAAGAACATTATGTTATACTATATATTTATTGCGGTCTCTGTGTCTTACCGGATTCCAGAACAAGAATTCATCTAGTCTGGTGTAGTTTCCAGCTAAGTGGACTTGAGGTAACATTACTTTTAGAAGATGCACAGTTCCTCGTATGAGCCAATGTCTATATGAGATACATAGATATTTGAATATTCCATTAAAGTTCTCCGTTACCTGCCAAACGTTGAGTTAGTAAAGAATATTCACTTTCCTCTCGTCAATTGACCAATCAACTCTGTTATAATATATCTTCCTTGTGGTCTTGCCAAATTCAAGGACAAGAATTCATCTAGTCTGGTGTAGTTTCTAGCTAAGTGCTGTTACTTGAGGTAACATCACTAAGAAACGGTGCGCCATTCTATGTTATACTATACCAGATTCCAGGACAAGAATTCATCTAGTCTGGTGTAGTTTCTAGCTAAGTGCTGTTACTTGAGGTAACATCACGAAGAAACAGTGCGCCATTCTATGTTATACTATACCAGATTCTAGGACAAGAATTCATCTAGTCTGGTGTAGTTTCTAACTTAGTGCTGTTACTTTAGGTAACATTACTTTTTAAAGATGCACAATTCCTCGTATAAGTCAGTGTATAACCGTGTTGGGGGATTTTATTTTGTCTTCGAATACTATGTTATTTTAGAAAATTTGGTTTACTTGTATAGCGAAGTATGCTGATGTCAGGTTGTCTTGACAAACTATTGTACAGAGAGACCGAAGACACTCGATGATGGTGTCAAGTAGATAATTCAAACTCCACAGTAGGTAATTCAAACTCCACAGTAGGTAATTCAAACTCCCCAGTAGGTAATTCAACCTCCCCAGTAGGTAATTCAACCTCCCCAGTACGTAATTCAAACTCCCCAGTACGTAATTCAAACTCCCCAGTGGGTAATTCAAACTCCCCAGTGGGTAATTCAAACTCCCCAGTGGGTAATTAAAACTCCCCAGTAGGTAATTAAAACTCCCCAGTAGGTAATTAAAACTCCCCAGTAGGTAATTCAAACTCCCCAGTACGTAATTCAAACTCCCCAGTT
>OY744553.1:3958225-3963225 GCA_963556195.1 Sepiola atlantica
TATGTAAATAGAGATCACCCTGTGCAATTCCGGCGAAGCCAATAGTCGTTAACGAAATAACTTAATACCAGTGCTACTAAAATCTACCAATTACTCGCGAACCCCGCATCAAGCGTCTTCTTTTATAGCAATGGGGAGGTAACTCCTGTCTGAGCCAAGTTCGACGGTTGCGTAGATCTTAATCACCTGGGCTGTTCTGAAAGCTATATTCATCGCTAACTGGCGCGCCTTGGATATTCCACAGAGTCGCTTGGAAATAAGCGATCGATCGTTAAAGTCGACCAATTTAAGGTTATGAAATTTCTTAAAGGTTTTCGTCTTTTTTATTATTTTGGCCAACCAACCATTTACTTTGTAATTTATCCATTAACCCTGCATTAGTTATGCTCAGTGGACATCGGGGACAACCTGAGAATATATATATATATATATATATATATATATATATATATATATATATATATGAGAGAGAGAGAGAACAGTTTTTTTTATTATATTCCAATAACCATGGTCTGTTTTATTACTTTTATTTTTGTTTTTATTTTTTTCACATTTCCAAAAATTCCAAATTTCTGTGAGATATATTTAACGGTCCGTTTCATTTGTTTTGTGCCAAACCACATTTGTATGTCAATATCGTCTCTGCAACACTACAAAATCATCAGAAAAAGTTCACAAATAATAAAAGAGTTCTTAGATTAGAGTGTCTTGAAAAACACCCACATCATACACCAGTTTCATTTTAAAGTGTATATAAACAAAAGAACAAACAAAAATTTTAGAGCAGACACTCACATGTGTACGATCAAACTAATCAGCCATTTTTATTTTTATTTTATTTTATTTTTTTATTTTTATTTTTTTTAATTTTCGTTCAAAGCTAGTATCTCCCCCCAAAAATTAGTGCGATCAATTTAAAACTGTAATTCGGTAATATTTGCTAAAATATTAAATATGTACTATAATTTATTTATAAAGTTCCAGTTTATTTGAAGATAATTTATTTTTTATTAAAGTCACCTGAATGTTTATGGTGCGAAACTCATTTAAGCAGATCATTATAGAGCTAGTCTCATTGTGTCAAACCGTCCATTCAATCAACTATTAAAAAAGTTTCTTCTACATAAGTGTTTATATGGAATTTATATAGTATTTATTAGTAAACCCTTTCTAAGAATATTGAGACAAGCTTACCTTCCCAGAAATTCATCACTCAAGTAGTAAGCCACTGTTCTATATTTTGCTCTGTTATCAATAATTGACAAACATTGAGCTGAATCTTCAAAGGAGACTACAAAGTAAAAGGAACTGGTGATATATGATAATACATATATTGTCTTTAATAATTAATTATATATATATATATATATATATATATATATATAATGTATATTTGTATAATTGGGCAGCATCCTTTCTTTTATACATGTTTGCCACATCACCTCCCCTTATCTATTAATATTAAGTTATTGAGTTCTGTTATTTAAGTCGTCCCACTGGTCGGTCAGTTGGTTATAGCTACACTGATGAGTTTGAATCAAGACGAATCTGGCCTGTCTTTAGATACAAATGCTATTTATTGAATTTAATTACTCGTTTTTATCAAATTTTACTTCAGTCGCAGTTCTCATAAATCAAGAGATCCCTTCATTGGGCTAACACTTGATCTCTATATGAGATACATAGATATTCGGATATTCATTAAATTCCTCGTTTAACTGTCAAACGTTGACTTAGTAAAAACAGTTAAGAACATTAATTTTCCTCGCCCCAATTAAAGTAAATAGTTATTGTAGTCTTTTGGACTTACTGGATTCCAGGAAAAGAATTCATCTAGTCTGGTGGAATTTCCTGCTTAGTGCTGTTATATTAGAGAACATTACTTAGAGAAGGTGCCCCATTTCTTCATATGAGCAAGTGTATAGCCGTGTAGATGGGGGATCTTATTTGTGCTTCGAATGCTATGTTATTTTGAACATTTTGTCAGGGTTTACTTGTAAGGTGAATTATTATCCTCATGTAATGGTTGTCCTGACAAACTCTTTTACAGAGAGACTGAAGACAATCGAGGATGGTGTCCAGTAGGTAATTCAAACTCCCCAGTAGGTAATTCAAACTCCCCAGTAGGTAATTCAAACTCCCCAGTAGGTAATTCAAACTCCCCAGTAGGTAATTCAAACTCTCCAGTAGGTAATTCAAACTCTCCAGTAGGTAATTCAAACTCTCTTGTAGGTAATTCAAACTCCCCAGTAGGTAATTCAAACTCCCCAGTAGGTAATTCAAACTCACCAGTAGGTAGTTCAAACTCTCCAATAGGTAGTTCAAACTCTCCAGTAGGTAGTTCAAACTCTCCAGTAGGTAGTTCAAACTCTCCAGTAGGTAATTCAAACTCTCCAGTAGGTAGTTCAAACTATCCACCTCAGATATGTGTGTGTGTTTAATAAAACTATTAGACAATTGAAATTGAACATATATATATATATTCTCTCTTGCTCCTTTTCCTTACTCTTTTCTTTTTTCTTTTTTTCTCTTCTTTTCTTCTGTTTTTTCTTTTTCTTTTTTGTCTTTTCCTCCTTTTTTCTTCTTTCTCTTCGGTTCCTAACCCCCCCCCCCTCCTATGCTATTTCCACTTTTTTCTTTCTCTTACCTTCCCCTACATATCCCACAATTCCAAGTAAGTTTCACACTTTACAACAATTCGGATTACCATTTTTCATTGAGTTTGGTTCGTTGCTTTTTGCCTTTTGATCTGTTTACTTGAAAACAGGAAGAAATGCGTTTTCTTAATATGGCTAATTTTGTCTGATCCCCCCTCTAAGGACTTGAGTGGAATAGTGATCGTTGGATTTTCATACAGATTCTTCTGGATTTACCAATTACATTTGAACCCCATACAACTTGGATCTCCGTGTTTGGTGACTTTCATTTAAATTGTAACACACCCGTTTGAACTTTTTAAATTAAAAAAAAAAAACTATTTTTGAAAAAACTTTTTACAAATTTTGAATATTGACTGTTCTTATCTGTCAACCTATCAATCACTACTTCCTCTGGTGATAAGATTTTAATCTTTGAAAAGCCTGGCTTAAAGAATGAAATTGAAAGAGAAGAAGAAGAAGAAATATGTTTATTTACTAAATGCTCCTTGTTCTGAACTACTGAAGATATTGATCTGTTTCCATCTGCACGTCTAATTATTTTTCATTGACTCACCTTATATATATATATATATATATATATATATATATATATATATATACATATATAATGTAAAGGAGTAAGGCTACCAACATTTGCAAAAAGGTTTTTTCAACATTTATTATTTTGTTATTTTATCATTTTATAAGTTTATATAACGCGTTTCAAGCAGTAGTCCGCGATCATCAGATATGTAAATCCATTTGAAGAAATGTCTTTCGATTTCCTCAAATGAAACAACACTCTTTCAAATCGAAAGACATTTCTTCAAATCGATTTACATATCTGATGAAAGCGGACCACCGCTTGAAACGCGTTATCTAAAATGATAAAATGATAAATAAATGTTGAAAAAAACTTTTTACAAATATCGGTAGCGTTACTCCTTTACATATATACTTTTCTCTCGTTGGAACTGCACTAATATTGCACTACCCTCTTTTATTTATATATATATATATATTTATATATATATATATATATATATATAATATATATATATATATATATGATAATTTTTATTTACACAGACATGTACAAAATCTGCGACACTGGCATGTCGATGTTATCGATCCACAGTTATTATAAACTGAGATCTCATTAGGAAGAGTTAGAATTCGATCTTAACCTCTGATGATATTTGGATATATATATATATATATATATATATATATATATATATGTGAGAGAGAGAGATAAATGTCTATATAGTATTCCAGAAGCAGACTGTTCGTTGTATCACAACTCCTCACTGCCGCTAGATTATCACGCGCCTCAAGCTTGTTCGAAACTATGACAATCTAGTATATATTCGGCGATTCTAACCACTTTACTACGAGGTGGGCGCTGTTTTATATACACATTGTCAAGTATTAGTTATTGCACCATTTGTGTATCTATAAAGAGCTGGCGATATAACTGACCACTCGGAAGGAAGGGATAAAATTATCATCCACAGGAAACAGTTTCGCTGTATCACAACTAGCACCGGTCTCGAGTGGGGATCTAACCTATGACCATCTAGTTGATAGTCATCGATTTTAATAACTATATATATATATCCATACATGGAGTGTGAAGGTACCTCCACTGGACCATCTGTAAGAAACTGAATATCAGGTATAGCAGCAGGCCATGGGATTATCTACCTGAGAGAACTGTGGGGGTTGAGATATACACCATCCATTATGATCATGAAATCCCCTACAGCTACCTATCTGGAAAACGCAGCTGTCAAACCTGACATTGTCATATGGAACAAGAGAGAGTGGCAACTTAGGTTGAGGTCAGTGTCCCTAATGATGGGGGCCTAAAAAGAGCTGAAAGGGAGAAAATAACAAAATATCAAGGTCTAATGTATGATATGAAAAGAAACTCGAACCTCAAAGAGATCTCCATCATTCCAGTCATCATATGAGCACCTGGACTCATGAAGAAGAACTTGAAAAAGTATTTAGCAAGTATACCTAGTGAACCAAGTGCAAGAGAAATCCAAACAACTGCACTCAAGGGAACAGCCTGAATCCTGAATAGAGCTCTCGGTTGGAGTCTGTAAATGGCGGGTGATCGTATGGCATTTGGAAGAATGCCCTGTTTTCCAGCAAATGAATGAAAATAAAAATTTGAAAAAAGAGTGAAAAATAAAAGAATAGAAAAAAAGATAGGGGAAGAGACAGATAGAGATGAGGGTTGACAGAGAGAGATAGAAAGGTGAGAGAGGGGAAAGTGGAAATATATATTCTTGCTCTCTGCAAGTTGTTATCTTAGAATTAATTGAATGGGTGACCTTTCTCTATTCGCAG
>OY744553.1:3968225-4003225 GCA_963556195.1 Sepiola atlantica
GAGTTTGTAAAGAAGTGAAGAACATTATATTGCCTCTTTCTAACTGACCATTTTTTTTTCATGGAAATTGCTCCAGACAAGGCATGAAGCCACTTGATGTAAAGAGCCAAAATAAGAAAGTTCTTTTGGGTCAAAAACTAGTCAACGATAAGTGTTAGATAGATAGATAGATAGATAGATTACGGCCCAGTAAACAGCAATTATTTCCCCATTTGTAAAAAAAATTGCTCATTGAATATGAAATCTAAAGGACAAAATAAAGGGGAGCGAGAGTTACTAGATTGACAAAAATAAATTCAAGATCCACTTTCTACTCTTCTCACTATGTTACAGTATATTTGACTTGTGGTCTATTGGTCTTACCGGATTTGAAGACAAGGATTAATCTAGTCTGGTGGAGTGCCCAGCAAAGATACTTGGGGTAACATTACTAGAAGAAGGTGCACCATTTCTTGTATGAGCCAGTGGATAACCGTGTCGAGGGGATTTTATTTGGGCTTCGAATACTATGTAATTTTTAGTATTTGGTCAGAGTTTACTTGTAGGGTGTAATATCCTCATGCCAGGTTGTCCTGACAAACCCTTGTACAGAGAAACCTTAAACACTCGAGATCAGTGTCTAGTAGGCATTTAAATTCTCTCCAATATGCATTAAAATTATCTTCAGTAGGCATACAAATCTTCTCCAGTATTGATTTACTTCTCTCCAGGAGTTAGGCACAAGGCCAGTTTTTATCTTACTCCTACAAGTAAGATGTGACCCAAGGTTAGGTCGGGAAAGTGGGGTTTAAAAATTGCCTGGGCAGCCCCGTCGGCATTCCCCGGTAGGGCGCCTCAGGCAGTAAGCAATAAACTTACTCCTGCCCAAAGAGGGGAGGCGAAGCCTGGGAGGGTGGACCTCCTAGAACTGCACAAGACAGACCTATAGACAGGCGTAAATCAAGCCCCGAAGGCCAAGACAATACCAGTCTATGGGGTGCAGTATCCATCGGAGCAGATACTACACTTTGATCGTAGCCAAAAAGGCCGAGAGTAGGCATTAAAATTATCACAGTAAGAGACACGTGACGTGATAAATGGCCTGGTAGGTGCTCGACTGAGCTCCACTCTTTGATTCCATCCCCTTAAAATGTCACAGCAAGAGTCGTCTTCCTACCAAAACTTTTTTCTTCTGTGCACCTATCAACATTTATATTAACTTTTCTATTTTGTTTTTGTCTGTGTACCTAAATTCAAACCTAACTTCCATAAACAGGGTTTCTTTACAAAGAACTTTCCACCCGTGGAACACGTTACTGCGAGACTGCTTCCCTACAAACGACACTATTTTTTTTTTAGTTGAATGTCAACAAATATCTGTTGAGTCGGCATCTGAGTCAATCTCGAAAATCAACATGAAAAGTGTAAGAGAAAGATACGCCCCGAGCGGAAATAGTGCTACCACATGTGGGGAGGTGCCGCTCGGGGTACCTTTTCTTGACTTGACAGAGTACAGAATCGAATTCGCAATCTAGTGAGTGATGATTTCTCTTCCCTAACCCTAACCCTAACCCTAACGTTTCTCACAAAAGAGACGTTGCTCGTCTCTCTCTCTAATTTATATTTATTTTTCATGAGAGATACTCGACTCAGCTCCAATCTCGCGGAAATCCTTCTCGGTAAGATCTCGTCTTCCCGCCAACACTGCAAAACAAAAAAAAAGATATCCTTCATTAGGGTGTGCTCCTAAGATATAACGGAACTTCCATGAACAGAGTTTCTTTCCAAGAACTTCCAACTCCTGAAATACCTTACTAAGAGAACAAGAAAACTATAGACTGTTTTAAGAACGAATCTCCTGAGATACGTTCCCGCAGATACTAGTTATTTGTAAGACATTTCTTTTATTTCTTTTCTAAAACCGAAAGATGGAAAACAATTTAGTACAGGCCACCTTTTAGATCCTCTACTGAAATCCACGTGAGCGGGTTTTTCAAAAGGAACTAACAGAACAAGAAAATTCAAGATACTAGCTATTTGTAATACATTTTCTTTCATTTCTTTTCTAAAATCGAAAGATGGAAAACAACTTAGTACAGGCCACCTTTTAGATCCTCTACTGAAATCCACGTGAGCGGGTTTTTCAAAAGGAACTAACAGAACAAGAAAATTCAAGATACTAGCTATTTGTAATACATTTTCTTTCATTTCTTTTCTAAAATCGAAAGATGGAAAACAACTTAGTACAGGCCACCTTTTAGAACCTCTACTGAAATCCACGTGAGCGGGTTTTTCAAAAGGAACTAACAGAATAAGAAAATTCAAGATACTAGCTATGTGTAAGACATTTTCTTTTATTTCTTTTTTAAAATCGATAGATGGAAAACAACTTAGTACAGGCCACCTTTTAGAACCTCTACTGAAATCCACGTGAGCGGGTTTTTCAAAAGGAACTAACAGAATAAGAAAATTCAAGATACTAGCTATGTGTAAGACATTTTCTTTTATTTCTTTTTTAAAATCGATAGATGGAAAACAACTTAGTACAGGCCACCTTTTAGAACCTCTACTGAAATCCACGTGAGCGGGTTTTTCAAAAGGAACTAACAGAATAAGAAAATTCAAGATACTAGCTATGTGTAAGACATTTTCTTTTATTTCTTTTTTAAAATCGATAGATGGAAAACAACTTAGTACAGGCCACCTTTTAGAACCTCTACTGAAATCCACGTGAGCGGGTTTTTCAAAAGGAACTAACAGAATAATAAAATTCAAGATACTAGCTATGTGTAAGACATTTTCTTTTATTTCTTTTTTAAAATCGATAGATGGAAAACAACTTAGTACAGGCCACCTTTTAGAACCTCTACTGAAATCCACGTGAGCGGGTTTTTCAAAAGGAACTAACAGAATAAGAAAATTCAAGATACTAGCTATGTGTAAGACATTTTCTTTTATTTCTTTTTTAAAATCGATAGATGGAAAACAACTTAGTACAGGCCACCTTTTAGAACCTCTACTGAAATCCACGTGAGCGGGTTTTTCAAAAGGAACTAACAGAATAAGAAAATTCAAGATACTAGCTATGTGTAAGACATTTTCTTTTATTTCTTTTTTAAAATCGATAGATGGAAAACAACTTAGTACAGGCCACCTTTTAGAACCTCTACTGAAATCCACGTGAGCGGGTTTTTCAAAAGGAACTAACAGAATAAGAAAATTCAAGATACTAGCTATGTGTAAGACATTTTCTTTTATTTCTTTTTTAAAATCGATAGATGGAAAACAACTTAGTACAGGCCACCTTTTAGAACCTCTACTGAAATCCACGTGAGCGGGTTTTTCAAAAGGAACTAACAGAACAAGAAAATTCAAGATACTAGCTATTTGTAAGACATTTTCTTTTATTTCTTTTCTAAAATCGAAAGATGGAAAACAACTTAGTACAGGCCACCTTTTAGAACCTCTACTGAAATCCACGTGAGCGGGTTTTTCAAAAGGAACTAACAGAACAAGAAAATTCAAGATACTAGCTATTTGTAAGACATTTTCTTTTATTTCTTTTCTTAAATCGATAGATGGAAAACAACTTAGTACAGGCCACCGTTTAGATCCTCTACTGAAATCCACGTGAGCGAGTTTTTCAAAAGGAACTAACAGAACAAGAAAATTCAAGATACTAGCTATTTGTAAGACATTTTCTTGTATTTCTTTTCTAAAATCGAAAGACGACCAGACTTTATCCTGACTATCCATGTCTGTTACAGAAAGAAATATAGTCTAGAACACGCTTCACAGGATAAACAGAAGAAAATAACCAACCTTAAACATGTATGAAATCATGTGTGGAGACTTTTTTTTTTTAAATCTTTAAGAGTTTTCTATTGTGGCTGTCGAATTTGGGAAGAATAAAAATAACAATTTGCCAAAAGCGGGGAGGGTGATATGAAAATATTTTTGTCGGGGAAATGTTTGTTCGCCAGAAAAAATTAGACATATTTTCGGGAGCGGCGTTGTTATGTTTCCGGTCGAACAAGGCAAATTGGAGTCAATGGAAAATCATAATTGGATTCTATGAAATTCAACCAAGACGTAAATAATCATTGAATGAAAACAAAAGTCAATGGAAATAAAAACATCTATATATCATATATATAAAACATAGTTATTCGTCCGTCTGTTTTATGATTGTGTAGGTCGATGCTTATCTCTGTAGACTTGCAACATCGTGATCGTTTCTAGTTATTTATCTACCTCCCACAAGATAAGATGTGACACAAGGTCGGGAAAGTTGGATTAGATAAGCCAGCGCTGGAGAGGTGAGTACTCTGGCCATTTAAAAATTGCCTGGGCAGCCCCGTCGGCATTCCCCGGTAGAGGCGCCTCAGACAGTAAGCAATAAACTTACTCCTCCACAAAGAGGGGAGGGTGCACCTCCTAGAATTGCACAGGACCGGCAACCCCCAATAGACCGGCGTAAATTCAGACCCAAAGGCCCGGACAATACCAGACAAACAGACAGTTGCGATACTATATCTAAACTATATTCATGGGATTTAGAAAGTTTGCCAAATTATTTTTGTATTTATAAATGTTTTGCGAAATTGCGCGGGAAAAGAGATTGAAATTTGATGACGTTGGCGTGAAACCGTATGAATTCGTTCTTCTATATTCATGACGACAAGTCAGCCATAATCGACAGCTGACCTCGACTGAACTTCCGGTCATGTGTCTTCCGCCGACGGATAACTAATTAACCATATTCCTATTCGCTTACGTACATTTTCTTGTATGAATAATTTTCCATAATCGATACTGTTTAAATACGCGATTATTGGAAAAATATTATCGCGGGTTATCAACGATGACCCCCCCCCCCCATCATTTATCCCCCCTGTCGCCGTGATGAATTATTTTCATTTGTATTAGATTTGAATATTACTTTGTTTTCATGTTTATCGCCCAATAAAGAATCGGCGAAAAGGGGTTGCCAATATAAAATGAAACTGACAACATGTGTTCCTTGTTCGTTGTGGTTACTATATAAATGGCTAACCTATAGCACGTGCGCCAAAAATGGCGCATAGCACAATTCCAAGTGACCTTCAGAGAGAATACAAGACAAAGATGTCTGCTCTTACAAGGTAAAATTGATTTCAACAAATAAGTAAACCAGGAATTGAAGTAAGTTTTTTTTTTTAAACCGACACCAATTATAAACGCTAAAAGCAACTCGATCATAAGGGTTTAATCACGAAGAATATAATGAGAGGATTGAAAATTATTTATTTACTCCTCTCCAAGAGTTAGGCACAGGGCCAGTTTTTATCTTACTCTCACAAGTAAGATGTAATCCAAGGTCGGGTCGGGAAAGTGGGGTTTGAAAAGCCAGCGCCCGAGAGGTGAGCACTCTGGCCATTAAAAATTGCCTGGGCAGCCCCGTCGGCATTCCCCGGTAGGGGCGCCTCAGGTAGTAATTAATAAACTTACTCCTCCCCAAAGAGGGGAGGCAAAGCCTGGGAGGGTGGACCCTCTAGAACTGCACAGGACAGACCCATAGACCGGCGTAAATAAAGCCCCGAAGGCCAAGACAATACCAGTCTATGGGGTGCAGTATCCATCGGAACAGATACTACACTTTGATCTTAGCCAAAAGGCCAAGAACAACGCTGTAGTAGACCATGCAAATCAAGAATTGATCTCTAAAGTCACACAAAAAGATGCATACAAGCAACATCCCAATACGGCGCTGATCCATAGTCGTTGCGACTAGCGGATGCCAATACAACAGTTGTAGTAATAGTAATAGTAGGCCTCCGTCCTTAGCTTACTTGTCCTGTCTGTCTGCTCGGCTGGAGCAGCACCACTTGTAGCTAAAGAGACCAATGTCGGAGTAGCAGTTTCCGTCGCAAAGATCACAGACATGTGTAGTCTCTGGACTGTTGACATTGGTACTCTCTTTTCTCCAAGAAGGAAAAAAGAAACAAGAATTTGGGTTTAGAACGCATGCTAGCTAATCCTATTGATTAAGCAGATAATAAAGAAACCTTTTGGAATTGTATAGACGAGGATGGATGTTATTCGGCTGACACGTTGTGAGAATAATACTCCAGATGAGAACAGTAGTCGAAATAATCAAAATAATATAAATAAATTTGTATAAAAATTACAAAAATGTTAATATTTATTCATAAATGTTAATGTTAATCGGGTGATTCTCCATTTAAACCTTTATATAGAAATATTGCTTTTAAGAAGAAAACAGCACAAACACGTTATTATGTACTTACTAGTTAGGGTAAAAAAGCATGTGTTTAATCTTTTCCAAATAAGGATTTATAATTTGGATTATTTGGGTTATTCGGACCACTTCACTTGTATGTTATTCTCAAAACGGTTCAGTCGATGTCACCGTTCAGAATTTTGAATTTAGCATGAAGATTCCCGAGTTAAAAAATACGCAGCTGAATGAGGTCAGGAGGTTACATCGGCCGAAACGTTTTAAGAATAACATGTAAGATGAGAACAGTGGTCTCAATAATCCAAATAATACAAAACTGAAGGTATTTTAGACATTCCGATAACAGATGTTTGACCTTTAAATGATAGACATTGATATCATTCTGTTCCGATGAATACTCCACCCCGCAGACTGGTATTGTATTGGCCTTCGGGGCTTGATTAACGCCGGTCTATGGGTCTGTCCTGTGCAGTTCTAGGAGGTCCACCCTCCCAGGCTTTGCCTCCCCTCTTTGGGGACTAGTAAGTTTATTGCTTACTGCCTGAGGCGCCCCTACCGGGGAATGCCGACGGGGCTGCCCAGGCAATTTTTAATGGCCAGAGTGCTCACCTTCTCGGGCGCTGGCTTTTCAAGCCCCACTTTCCAGACCCGATCTTGGGTCACATCTTACCTTGTGGGAGTAAGATAAAAACTGGCCTTGTGCCTAACCTCTTTAAGAGGAGGTAAATAATACTAAACAGGGCTCTAGGGAATTGATTAGATCTCCCTACTAGATTTCGAAGTCAGCGTTGTGCTGTGTCAATTCTTTAAAACATTAAGAGAACAAATGTTTGACCTTCAAATCGTAGGCATTAATATGTATCAAACTGAACGTGCCTGATTCGGAAAGCTCCGAAAAGCCTATAAAGTATTTGGAAAATGGATGGCAGGATCAACCAGACTCAGCTAAATAGTCTTTGACAGCTTGGCCGAGCGCATCAAACTCAATCCAGTGGGTCAAATTGATCCGGACCCTAATACAGGGTGGGCCAAAATAAGGGTCCTATCTTTAAATTTGAATAACTTGAATTTGAATAACTTCCACAAAATAAAAGTTAAACTCACCAAACTGTATGTGTGTGTAGACTGACCCTTCCGAGATTTTTTGAAATAAACAAAACAAATTTTAGCCGAAAAACACTTCTTAAAACTTACAAAAACTAAAGTATTGTTTTTTACACTGTTTTGAGTTTTTTAAGCAAAAATAATGTTTTCTAAATGAGGGTACGTTCCTTAGGGCTAATACGGCTCATGCTTGCTTCGGAAGGGGTTCTTTACTTATTCTAAAAAAAAAATTTTTTTAAATCAATAAATAAAAAAGTTATGAATTTTTAAAAATAAGACCCTTATTTTTGCCCACCCTGTATAATTTACACAGAAACAGAACCGCCGAAAATAGTAGCATAGTTGAATCAAACATAGATGACAGGGTCTTCAATTTCCGCACGAAAGGTTAACGCTTTCTGTTTTTGCCGGGATGTGCGATCGGTTTAACATCGGTTGGAATCACGTTGATACGCCGGTTCCAGTCTGGACATTGCAGTTGAGCATCGGTGAGCCAGGTCATACTTAGATGGGGGAATCATGTTGTAAAAAACGGCTGATGTAAGAAAACACCCCACCCAGATGTATAAATGTGTATCTGACTGACTGGTTAGTATAATAGGCGACAGACTAGCGTCCTGTCATGAGAATGGTTCGAGCCATGTGTTCGACTTAACGGTCTTCGTGCGTGATTAAAGATCGGATCAAACACATTTCCGGCAAGAGATAGGGAATACTACTTCTACAATAACAACTACTAATGATAATACTACTAATATAACTACCACTACTACTAATAATAATAATGCTATAACTATAATTGCTACTAATATTACTAGTACGACTACTACTACGAATATAATACTACAACTCACACTACTACTACTACTACTACTACCAACAACAACACCACCAACACCAACACCAACACCACCACCAACACCAACACCAACACCAACACCACCACCACCACCACCACCACCACCAAAACCAACACCAACACCACCACCACCACCAACAACAACACCACCAACACCAACACCACCACCACCACCACCACCAACACCAAAACCACCACCACCACCAACACCAAAACCACCAACACCAACACCACCACCAACACCACCACCAACACCACCACCAACACCACCACCACCACCACCACCAACACCACCAACACCAACACCACCAACACCAACACCAACACCACCACCAACACCAACACCAACAACAACAACAACAACCCGCATAAGCTACGAATTGTGACCAGTCTCATGGAATTTACAAGAAGAAAACAAAACCACAGGTAAAACGCCACCGCATGAACAGAAATTGCTAGAAACATCATAAGTTGCCCCCCCCCCACCAAAAAAAAGGAAAAATGGTGCCGGCCTAGGCTGACACCACACAAAATATTTGTAGAGGGTCAAGGAGGATGAGAAGACCGAAAGAATTTCAACCGGGCTTATAAAAAGTGCTTAATATCAAATAGAAATTATATATATATATATGATCAGTGTGATTTATACAGACATGTACAACATCTGCGACATTGTCATGTCGATGTTATCGATCAACAGCTGTTAGAAACTGAGATCTCATCAAACCGAATTAAAAACTGATCCTTAACTCAGATCATATTTGGATCGATCAATGGCTGTGATAAACTGAGATCTCATCAGGAAGGATTAAAATCCGATCCTTACTTCAGATCATATTTGGGCAGAACCAAATATGATCTGAGGTAAGGATCAGATCTTAATTCTGCCTGATGAGATCTCGGTTTTATTTTTCTAGCTATATATGTTGATTTTTAGCATCCGCATCTCCAAAACCGTTTCATCCCCGGGGGGAATCTTCAGGCTAAAATGCATGCCTGAAGATTCCCACCGAGGATGAAACGCGTGAGCCTCTGTGTAGCTTAATTGCCATACATATATTTTCATAGCTTACTATATATATATATATATATATATATATATATAATGTTATTTATACGGAGTGACATCCACGAGGAAACGTGATTTATTCTTGGGAGATGATCAAACTAAACAGCTCAAAACATACATCAAACACAATAAACAACATGTGTGACAATATTGGTTATTTGCAATTAATGAGTGTATATACAAAGCAAGTAAAAGATCCGCCAAGTTGCACGTTGTAAATATTGTTTTTACTATAAAAGTATACATCGACGAAGAGATAAAATGAAAACATATTCATTCATAAAAAAATACTGAGCATCGAATATTTCTGATTTGTATTTATTGATGTGCAAAAAAGGGACGAATAAATATACATAATCCTGCTCTTTTAATGAGACATAATATGGTACGTGAGCCGCATGTGGCCCTTTGCATGCACACTTGCGGCCCGCATAAACTATACTGTAACGTTGTCATTTAACTGCCAAAATTGCAGCCTATAATTCAAACGGGTATTGTTTATTTTTGTTTTATAACGTTCTTTCAGGGTGATATCCGTTATGTGTGTTAATATGTCATTAATGACATGTGGGTCACTATGTATTGACATGAGGGTCACACGCGACTAATTGAAGTCGTTTGATAAAATTATTGCAGCATAGTAATACATTGAAGACATTGCTAAGGCTGCCGCAAAGAAGGTTGGCTCCCTCTACCGTGCTAGTAAACTCCTCACGCCTGACATTATCCTGTATCTCTACAAAGCCACCATCCGCCCATGCATGGAGTATTGTTGTCACATCTGGGCTGGTGCATCATCTACTAGTCTCCCCCTCCTTGACAAGGTCCAAAAAAGAATCGCCTACCTAATAGGTCCCTCACTGTCAACCAAGCTCCAGTCCCTGTCCCATCGCCGCGATGTAGCTTCCTTGTGCTTGTTTTACAAATACTTCAATGGATTATGCTCCGATGAATTGGCTACTCTGGTGCCTCCTCGACGTAAATTCACTAGACCAACTCGACAATCAACTAAATCTCATTCATTCACTGTGGAGGTCCCCAGATGTCGGAGAGCTTTCTACTCAAATAGCTTCTTTCCTCGTGTTGCTGGTCTCTGCAACTCCCTCCTTGCCCCCTGTTTCCCCAACAGTACAGACATGCAGAAATTTAAAATTAATGTAAACAGACATCTCGCTGCGCAGATCCCAATTTAGGTGCCCCCCTACCTTCTTCCCTTTTCTTTTTTCTTAGTAGCCCCTTACGTCTACAGTGGCGACCTGCCATGTTTGGGATAAACTATGTTAAAAAAAATAATTTAATTACAAAGTTATGTATATGTACAACTTGTTTATTAAAAAAACTATACGTTACATAATTAAAAGACGTACCATGGTTTCATTGAGATAGGCGGACCTTTTATTTTTTTATCAAAACGTCGTTAGAGCCCAATTCAAATCATCAGCGACTCACGAAATAAAAAGAAATCCTCCATGAAACCATGTATGTAACGTATGGTTTTTACATAATTTGTGTATTAGCTCTCATATTTTTTGCGATCGACCACTTAGATTAACTTTCAACATACACCAAAGCACCATACTATTTTTTTTATTTATTTATCTTTAAAATTGTACAAAAATGTTTAGAGTAAAGTAAATTTTCTTCTTTAAAAATAAGATGTGGCAGAAGAGCTCTTGGTCTATTCTCTAAACTAGTTTGTCACCAAAATACCACATTCACTCTCTAGGTAAAACCTACTTAGATTATCTCCAATGGTAAGGCGTTTTTTATTTACAAAACACTTATGTAAAAATTAAGCTGAATAAATAAAATGCTAAGTGGGGTGGTTAATAAGACCCTTCCCAAATCTATCTAAGTACAGGGTGGGCAAAAATAAGGGTCCTATTTTTAAAAATTCATAACTTTTTTATTTATTGATTTTTTTTTTTTTTTTTAAATTTTTTTTTAGAATAAGTAAAGGACCCCTTCCGAAGCAAGCATGAGCCGTATTAGCCCTAAGGAACGTACCCTCATTTAGAAAACATTATTTTTGCTTAAAAAACTCAAAACCGTGTAAAAAACAATAGTTTAGTTTATGTAAGTTTTAAGAAGTGTTTTTCGGCTAAAATTTGTTTTGTTGATTTCAAAAAATCTCGGAAAGGTCAGTCTACACACACATAAAGTTTGGTGAGTTTAACTTTTATTTTGTGGAAGTTATTCAAATTCAAGTTATTCAAATTTAAAGATAGGTCCCTTATTTTGGCCCACCCTGTATAAGCTGCTCACCGTTTTCCGGTGTGTACTAAGAGCCGAAAACAAGCAAGACAATGTCTAAGGGGGGAAAATAAAAAGAGAGGGGAGCCAAGACTAATTTGTACCACTACCACGTTTTTATTTACAAATACTATATGTACAAATTCATCGGTTGAGGGAGGTGGGTGTGCTAAAACACTACAAAGATTGCTGAAAAAAATGCTAAGTGGGGTGGTTAGTAGGACCCTTCCCAACATTATCTAGGTATAAGCTGCTCACTGTTTTCCGGGTTGTTTCAAGAGTTGAAAGTAAGCAAAACACTTTCTTAGTGGGGAGAAAAAGGGGATTATTGGGGGAGAAAAAAGAGAACAAATGGCTGGGTTTCACGGGCATGGACTGTGTGGTTCCCAAGATAAGTACCATTTACGAGGAGGGGACAACATGGAAATGATGAGTGGGTATCGCGGAGGATATCTAATATCGAAAAAAAATTATATATATATATATATATTTATTTATTTTGGTACAGAAAAATTAGTACAACATTCGCACCGTCGGTTTCAAACACGGAAGGACTTAGCCATCCGGCTCTCTTCAGCTTATGTTGTCATCCTTCCGTGTTTGAAACCGATGGTACGAATGTTGTACTAATTTTTCTGTACCAAAATAAATAAATATTACGCTCTTAATTTTTAAGTTTTTAACTTTAACTTTAATTCTTAATTAATCTGCTGGGATTTTTCCTGCTATATTACAAAGAAGTTATATATATATATATATATATATATATATATATATATATATATATATATATATATATATAGGGTGGGCAAAAATAAGGGTCCTATTTTTAAAAATTCATAACTTTTTTATTTATTGATTTTTTTTTTTTTAGAATAAGTAAAGGACCCCTTCCGAAGCAAGCATGAGCCGTATTAGCCCTAAGGAACGTACCCTCATTTAGAAAACATTATTTTTGCTTAAAAAACTCAAAACAGTGTAAAAAACAATACTTTAGTTTTTGTAAGTTTTAAGAAGTGTTTTTCGGCTAAAATTTGTTTTGTTTATTTCAAAAAATCTCGGAAGGGTCAGTCTACACACACATAAAGTTTGGTGAGTTTAACTTTTATTTTGTGGAAGTTATTCAAATTCAAGTTATTCAAATTTAAAGATAGGACCCTTATTTTGGCCCACCCTGTATATATATATATATATATATATATATATATATGATCTATCTCATAGGCGGAAGAGACACATGTTTGCATCTGTAGATAGATGTGACGAAATTCGTTATTCTAACCCCCTTGAATAAATATTTTAGAACACTGTAAATTATAAACGTAGGGTAAATTTTAGGGTTCAGGATTATGCAGAGAAATGACTGAATACATATAATTTGTAACAACATTCTGCAATAATTTTATTGAAACGAATTAGTCGTGTTTAACTCTTATAGAAAACTCACATTGACCCACATGGCTATCATCGCATACTGTCAAGTTCAAATTTAAATTCAGTGATATTGGACGAGGTATGTAAAATAGTACTTAAATCGGTATTTTCGACATGAGGTAAAATTAAGCAGAAGAATGGAAAATTCCATAAGAAGTTTGTAAAAAATAATGGCAAGATACCAGGATATATATACAGGGTGACCCCCAAAAAACGGGCCCCAAATCTAATTAGGCTCCGTTTCTTAGTGTTTCGTCCAAATGAAATGAATTTTGGGGCATAACTAGTTTATTATATTCACAACATCATATCAAAACACTAGGGTCCTTGGGCATTTTTTCTCCGTTCTACAGCATGTGTTCTAGATGAACTCCTTTTAGCTCCGTGTATTTCTTGAGGCGCAGAACGGAGTTGTCCATGACGTTCTTACAGACTTAATTGGGAATGGATCTCATCTCCTCCCTGATGGCTTCCTTGAGTTCCGTGATGGTTCTGGGTTTCCCTGCGTACATTCTGTCCTTAAGATGGCCCCAAAAGAAATAATCTTGGGGGGGGGCTTAGGTCCGAGCTATGGGGTGGCCACCCAAAATTAGTCTTGAGACTGATCACTCAGCCTCCGAAGTTCTCTTTCAACCAATCTCGGGACAGGTTTGAGGTGTGAGAACTTGCTCCGTCTTGCTGGAACCAGAACTTTCTCATGAGCGACGGGTAGAGGGTCTGGAGCTCACTCTTGAAGGTTTTGCGGAACTCCACATATCGCTCCTTGGTGACTGTCACTGCTGCGCCAGATTTTTCGATGAAGATTGGTCTGATGATGCCTCTGACCGAGATTGCAGCCCACACCGTGCAATTAGGAGAGTGCAGGGGCTTGGTGGCTACTTCATTGGGTCTGGAGGACCCCTAGAAGACATTTGTCTTGGAGTTTGCCTTTCCGTCAAGATGGAAGTGGGCCTCATCTGAGGTCCAAAGGAGTTTAATGAAACCTGGTGTCTCCTCGATCTTATCATCTTGACTGCCATAGCGCTCCTCTGCTTCTTGTTTGAGGCTGTAAGGGTCTGCAGCGTCTGTATTTTGTATGGGTAAGCCCTGATATTGTTCACCAGCACTTTCCTGCAAGTCTCACGGGAGATACCGAGGGACTGACTTCGCTTACGCACAGAACGTTTCGGACTCTCCTGGAGAGACTCTCTCACACTTCCGACCAGCTCGGCTGTCCGCTTCTTGGGACGTGCCGAGTGGTTTGGACGGTTCTCACTGGCAGCGTTGAAGTTCTCCACGGTCCCATACTTCTCGAAGTGGTCCACCCAGTTCTGAATTCTGCTTTTGGATGAAGCCTTTTCACATCCGAACTGATGCATGAAACTGTCCTGGGTTTTCTTAAACGAGCCTGTCTTGTAGTAACATTTAACAGTGTATTCTTTGTCCCAGCTCCCACTGAGGTCTTGGTGTACTCACGGTCGTTGATTCTGCCCTATCCTGTAAAATAATGGCAATCGGTGAATAAATAAAGGAGATATCACATAAAGTGTACACGAGGCCCGTTTTTTTTTTAGTCACCCTGCGCTTTTTAGTTTTATTTCACTTCAGTCGAAGGTCACAGGAATCAAGAAGGCTATTCCTTGGGCTAACACTTGATCTCTACATGAGATAAATAGATAGTCGCATATTCTATTAAAGTTTTCCTTAACCTGTAAACCATTAAGTTAGTAAAAATGTTTTTAAAAAATAATTTACCTCTCCCCAATATACTAGTTAACTATGTTATAATATATTTTCTTGCGGTCTTTTTGTCTTGCCGAATTCCAGGACAAGAATTCATCTAGTCTGGTCGAGTATCGAGCCAAGTGCTGTTGCTTGAGGTAACACTGAGAAGATGCAGCATTCAACGCATGAGCCAGTGTATAGGCGTGTTGAGGGGATCTTATTTGGACTTCGAATCCTATGTTATTTTTAATATTTGGTCAGGGTTTACATGTAGGGGGAAGTATCCTCACATCAGGTTGTCCTGACAAACCCTATTAGAGAGAGACCGAAGACACTCGAGCATAGTGTCTAGTATGTAATTCAAATTTACCCTCTCTATCTATCAATCTATCTATATATATATATATATATATGATAGATAGATAGATGGATATATATATATATGATAGATAGATAGATGAATATATATATGATAGATAGATAGATGAATATATATATGATAGATAGATAGATGAATATATATATGATAGATAGATAGATGGATATATATATATAATAGATAGATAGATGGATATATATATATGATAGATAGATAGATGGATATATATATATGATAGATAGATAGATGGATATATATATATATGATAGATAGATAGATGGATATATATATGATAGATAGATAGATGGATATATATATATGATAGATTGATAGATGAATATATATATGATAGATAGATGGATATATATATCATAGATAGATGGATATATATATATATCATAGATAGATGGATATATATATATATATCATAGATAGATGGATATATATATATATCATAGATAGATGGATATATATATATATGATAGATAGATGGATATATATATATATATATCATAGATAGATGGATATATATATATATGATAGATAGATGGATATATATATATATATATGATAGATAGATGGATATATATATATATGTGATAGATAGATGGATATATATATATATATGTGATAGATAGATGGATATATATATATATATATGTGATAGATAGATGGATATATATATATATATATGTGATAGATAGATGGATATATATATATATATATATATATATGTGATAGATAGATGGATATATATATATATATATATGTGATAGATAGATGGATATATATATATATATATATATATGTGATAGATAGATGGATATATATCTATATATATATATATGTGTGATAGATAGATGGATATATATATATATATATATGATAGATAGATGTGTGTTTGGGAGGGTTAATTCACTGTCATCTTTGATTTATAAAAACGTGGCAATCTTCCAGCAGTTGGCAGGTTTGTATATATCGCAATGTCTTCTATCGTCGACACTAGAAGTTCGTGTAGATCACATGTTTTATTTCTTTGTCTGTCTACCTTTAACAACCATGCAAAGTCGTGCAGACGCCAAGCGCTCACCCAGACCCTAACCCATTGCCCACTATTTGCAAAACAAAACACTGTGTCATTTTTTTTAACCAAACCCTTTTTAAAATGATCTCATATGACGCAGAGAACCAAACGTGTTCATGTTTACCTTTCAGTAGTGATGATACAATGATTTTCGTAATAACGACTAGACCATTATTAGACTGATCATTTTATTTCTCCGACCTCGCTGGGTGAGATTGCATAGTGGATATACACACGAACTAAAAAAAAACCGCCTGGTTTCAGCCTGAAGCACTGAAGTGATATGATACAGCCGAACACGTTCTGTCTGTTGATTACTACACACACAGACACACACACATTATATATATATATATATATATATATATATATATATATATATATATATATATATTAGTACAATCACGTTGACACACCGGTTCCCGTTAGATCACCGAAGTTAAGCAACGTCGAGCCTGGCCAGTATTAAATGGGTGACCATTTGGGACTACCAGGTGCTGTATGTACTCTCTGTTTATCTCGGCATTGTTTCCAGTCGTCTTGAACTGCTTGCCATTGGAATCAAGCAGTGCCGACTCAGGAGAAGTGTTGTTAGGAAGTGCGCAACCCTTGCTTCATAATTACACACGCAGCCAGCCCCTTATAGGGGTATCCATAGTCTCTCTAGACTGAACGGAGGGCTTATATATATATATATATATATATATATATATATATATATATATATATATATATATATATATCCTCCTGCATTGAAGATTGCGTAAGCATGAAACATTGATGTCTGTAGGTAATAAATAATTAATATTTATTTATAGATATTATTAAAATCCACCTTTACTAAGGCCGGACACTCTGAGTGAAGTTAAATACTACTAGCTTCATTGCAAGATCCAACAGTTTGTTGTTGTAGATCACTATTCGCTGCTCGTTGTAAAATACCCGTCGACTTGGTATTTACAAAGTTAAATTACCCCTTTAAGCTAATGTGTGGTGGCCAACGGGAAACGCTCTTGACTGCAAATCAGTGGCGATTTGTGATCGGAGTTCGCGCCCGCCGACCATCGGAAATTTACTTCGTGCACTGAAGATAGCGTAAGCATGACACGTCGATGTCTGTAGGTAATAAATAATTTATTTATATATATATATATATATATATATATATATATATATAATAGTAACAATCCAGGTGAAAAATATCCACAGGGTGGTAATCCAGAGAATTTTAACCGGGTTTATAAAAAGTGCTCAATATCAAAATAGAGCTTTATATATGATAATTTTATTTACACAGACATGTACAAAATCTGCGACACTGGCATGTCGATGTTATTGATCAACAGTTACTGAGATCTCATCAGGCAGAGTTAGAATCCGATCTTAACCTCAGATCATATTTGGAGAGATGATCTGAGGTTAAGATCGGATTCTAACTCTGCCTGATGAGATCTCAGTTTATAGTAACTGTTGATCGATAACATCGACATGCCAGTGTCGCAGATTTTGTACATGTCTGTGTAAATAAAATTATCATATATATATATATATATATATATATATATTGCTTGTTCGCGCCTACAGCCATTCCGAAGTCTGGACACTTTCTGACATATCAAAATTAATATTCTGTATGATTTTTCTACATTGTTTTTTTTTTCATCCTGAGAAAGTCTTTCAATAAAGACGAAACGTTGATGAATACATAAATAACATAGTTTTTGGCTTTCTTTTCTTCATTTTCCATATGAAATAAAACACCGTTTTGTTTTTTAAATTCCTGAAACAGTTTTTCATAGTAAACAACTGATGATCCCTTAAATAATGTTAAGACTAGCGTAAATTGTTAGAAGCAAACTAATATAGTAACTGCAAAAAGTAAATTGACTTACAAAAAGATAACTTGAATGTCTACTAGACACTGTACTCGAGTGTCTAAGGTCTCTCGATGCAAGGTTTCGTCAGGACAACCTGGCATGAAGATACGTAAACCCGTACAAAATATTAAAAATACATAGTATTCGAAGCCCAAATAAGATCCTCTCGGTGTGACTACCCCACACTTGCTTATACAAGGAATGGTGCACAAGCTGGATACTCCACCAGACTAGATGAATTCTTGTCCTGGAATCCGGTAAGACCAATAAATCATAAGAAATGTATACTATAACATAGTTAAGTGGTCAATTGGTGAGAAGAAGAATAATGTTTTAACTTTTTTACTAACTGAACTTTAATGGAATATTCGAATATCTATGTCTCATACAGAGATCAAGTGTCAGCCCTAAGAAGAGACTCTTTGATTTCTGAGAACGTCGACTGAAGTAAAATATTTTTTTCTTTTAGAACACCTATATCACCATCAAAACAGCTCAATATTATTTAAATACAACATAATCTTTGAAATACTATATATATATATATATATATATATATATATATATATATATATATGGGAAAATGAAAAAGGAAAACCAAAAAATGGATGTTTATGTGTACCTCAATGTTTCGTCTTTATTTATAAGACTTCATCAGGATGATAATATAGAGAAAAATGTCATGCAAGTACAAACACATGTAGGGTTGACATATTGGGAAAAGGGAAGAAAATAATGGCCACTACCTGGTGGACGTCCGTACTTGGTGAGGAATGAAAAATGAATGTTGATGAAAATGAGTGGGAAAGATGGGGGTGATCAAGGACTACTGTGGCTGGTAGTAAGAGAAAGAAGTGGGGGGGATGAGCAGGAATAATGTGGATGGCAGAGAGGGAGTGGAGGAGAGGAAAGGAGGAAGTGTTTGACCAGATGGCTGCGGTCAAGACTGAAGGGGAAAAAGTAAGTGGGAATGTTTGTATGTGGGGGTGTATGCAGAGAAAAGGAGGGTGGGTAGAGAAGGAGGGGGACTGTGATTTTGGTGGATGGGCGAAAGTATATATTATATATATTTTTTTATTATTATTATTATTATTATTATTAAAAATAACCGACAACTTATGTCTGGATATTTTTGTATGAATCCCTTCCATTTTCCGGATTAAAGTCCTAATCTCAGATGAGAATTTGCTGATGAAACTGTCGTAATTTTCTTTTAGGTCCAAAGTACTTTCTGACCATCTGGGTCAATCTTCAGTTGAATAATGTCAATCAGGTAAAGACCTGGAGTGAGTTTATAGTTAATTTTGGCGGGAAAATTTTAAATACGAACCTATATTTATTTAGTGTTATAAACATTTAAGTATATTAGTACTAGTGTTAAAATTAATCCTGTTAATAACCGGTTTATAATACTAAATATATATGTTCATAATACTGAATAAATATAGTTTCGTATTTAAATTTTCCCGCCAAAATTAACTATAAACTCACTCCAGGAACTGAGACTGCATATATATATATATATATATATGTAAAAATAAAAATGGAATAAAGGATAAGCCAATCGACAACTAGCAAAAATAAACGCAAAAACACATATTGAATAGTTCTACCAAAATATTTCAATTGTTAAAATACAATCATCATCAGTTGGTAGCAGAACTTAAATTTAAAACAGAAAAGTTTTCAAATTTATACAAAGAAAGCAATTTGGAAAAAAATAGTCACGTGTAATAAACAGTAGTAAGGGAGAAAGAAATGTTAAAAAAGAAAAAGAAAGAAAGAAAAAAATCAGCAGTTAGCATATAAACGCCGATCGGAAACGCTGTAAGTTGATAAAGTGGGAAGGAAGATTAATAGTAATTTAAAATGAATGACAGCTAAGAATTACACCAATAAGGAGGAGGAGGAGGAGGAGGAGGAAGACGGACTTAAAGTTGTAGAAGTTATCTACGAAGCCAAAAAGAACACACATACACACAGGTGGTGGCATGAGACTCAGATGGTATCACACAAAATGCTCGTGAAAGATTAATAATTATGACGAAAGTTAAATATAATCTTAATAAGTTCTTATTGAAGAGATAATGCGTTTCTTACGAGAGAGGCTTTTACGAATTCTCATAATTGAAAATATCATTATAGTAAATGATCATCACGTGGTCATTGACGTCACACACTCAGCGTGTCCGTGATTAGTGATAATTTTTTATTCTGACCGATAGTCTAGGTGCATCTCAAAAGTAATTGTCAATGTATTTCAAGCTGTTCAAAACACTACAGGGGACGATTAATATTTGGATTTGGAAGCATGTCATGTAAAATCAAGGGAGGCGCGAGAATAGACAACAAAAACATCGAGTCACATAGAGAGGGGGACCACGCATGCGCGGCTTGTTTTCTTTTGCATCTTCCGAAAGTCGGTAAAGTGATGGGAAATTAATGCTATGAAGCGCTTTAGTATTATACGGGGTGTGTTAATATATATATGGTGAAGGAAATGATACTTTTCTGTAATAAATAATTGAGTACTTTCGGTTATCAATATCGTCAAAATGTTAACAAATAAATATATTTATTTAAAATAAGATATAAAGTTTCCCAATTCAAGTAGATTTGTCGGTTGCTAAGACGGTAGAGCACCGAGTGAAAAAAAACTGTGGTACGGCTTTCGAATTTGTGTTTGGAGCCATACTGTTGAGTCTTGAAAAGTCGAAACCTATGTCTGTGGATGACTATATATATATATATATATATATATATATATATATATATATTAAAGTTAGGAATGTGTTTATGTAAATAGGTATTTGTATGTAAAGTATTGATCCCAAAATTATTAACCAATCATTATAAATTTTGGACCACAGCTGCTAGGCGTCTAAATGTAGGCTATATTTATTTTAATTTAGTATTATCCAAGGGGAGTAGAAGGGCTGGAAGTCTTTCGTAAAAATTCAGATACCTCCGATATTCGTGAAAGTTTAGTAAAAAGTATTAGACATCAATTTATAAATATCATCAAATTTTCAGTTTCAGATTATAGAAGTCTACGACCATCTCTATCACGTGTTTCATAGTACCCCATTATAATCAAGGGAGGTGCGAGAGCGCACTATCCCTTAATAGACTTCAAGAATGGCCTCTGCTGGAAATCTCATTTCTTTGATCAATCATAACTCAAAAACCAATGAACCAAATTAATTAAAACTTTGCACAATATTTTTATTTGATAGGTTCTATAAGTGTGTAGAATTTCAGCATCACTACTCAAGGCAACCCAGAGATCCAGAAAGTTCAATCATGAAATCATGTTATCTGTGTGTACGTACGTACGTATGTGCCACCCTGTATCTCATCAACTATTTGATGGATTCAGCTGATTTTTGTCAGAGATAGAGGTTCTACGGTCTAGTTGATGGCATTTTGATTTCAGTTTACCATATAACTTAGTTTTCCAGAAATTTCCAAAAAAACTTTAAAATGACCATTGTATTGAGGCATAGCCTTTACAAAAGTAGTGACATTCCATGATAAATGCCAGTTTACTGAAATCATATGCCCTTAATAGGGTTAAGATGAAAATTCATATACACTAGATGTACAAAAGCAAGGAAATTCCCAAATGTGTACACTTTTCTTGTCATTAAGGGTATGCGAGCACAACAGGGCTATGTATTTTACTGGTAGGAATTTTTCTTCAGCGCACCTCACACACTTCATCCACTCATGCATAAAGATTTATACTGTAGTGATGTGATAATGAAATGGGTTGGTTGATAAGTAGTCATACCCTTAATTAATGACAATAAAAGTGTACAAATTTGGGAATTTCCTTGCTTTTGTACATTTAGTGTATATGAATTTTCATCTTAACCCTATTAAGGGCATATGATTTCAGTATACTGGCATTTTATTATGGAATATAACAAGGAGGTTTAAATTAAATAAGTTCAGTGTGTTAACATTGTTACTCTAGAATTAAGAAAGGAGCCGATGTATTTGAGTTACGCGTGAGGATACAAGCGAGTGAACAGCTTTGCTAGCTTCTTTGTGGAAGATGTGTTTGTGAGAGAGGCAGATGGGTCGGAATAAATGTAAAGATCCTTTTAAAGAGAAGAGATGTAATAATTATAGTAAATTATTATCACGTGGTCGTTGATGTCACACAATAAGCGTTTCCTTGATTGGTTACAATTTGTTTGCTGACCGATCGACTAGAGATCCATCTTAGAAGTATTATTCGACATCTAATGACTGTATGGGTTTAAAGCTGTTAAAAATACTGAAATAGAAATCAATTAATAATAATTAATGAATAAATTTTTAGTTGCAGCCGCTGAAAGTTACTTACGAATATACTAAATTACTCATTGCTTAGATCAGGGGTGGGCAACCTTTTTAGAGTGAGGGCCAGATGAGAATTTTGGAAGAAGGTCGCGGGCCGGAGTGAAAAACGAAATCTCGGAATTACTATATTTTGTTTACATGAGTAAATTGTAGAAACATTGCAGTGAACACTCTACAAATCTGATATTTCATCTCAATGTATGTGATGTTATAAAAGGCGCCGACGAAGAGCTATTTTGAAATCATAAAAAATAATGATGGGGAAAGTAGCAAGTTGATCCAGCATTCGTTTGGACACACCTCACATAAGTTCTATGTTTCATGCCCTTTCCTCGTCTCCAGTTTCCTCTTTGCCTCTCTCTTTCTCTTTTTCTATTTTTATCTCAGGCCAAGGATTTGAAATTAATAGTTAAAGAAAAATGAAATATACATGCATCATCGCTCGCTGATATTTATACGTTTTTATCCCACTGTAAATCTTAATTGAAACCTACTTTTACGTCTGTCACAAAATGATATGAGTTTTACTGGGAGGTCCGCGGGCCGGATTGCAATAATAAAGCATAGCAGGGTGGCGGGCCGGACGCTAAGCCTTCGCGGGTCGGATGTGGCCCGCGGACCGGGGGTTGCCCGCCCCTTGCTTAGATAGTGGCGCGCATTCATCGGTCAAGATTGATCATCGGTAGCATCCCAGTTGTCTGTTTGGCTATAGCATCGACATCTACTGATGTAGAGGACGATGCAGGGATGCCAGCCTCTGCGGCAAAAGTCGCATGAGTGTTCTGTCTTTGGTCCGTGGGGGCCGACGTATCCCTTTCTGCGAGCCCGCCTCTCTGTAGTGTCCTTTGCATGCTTCTCTGTAGTGTCTCATCTCCTAACACGTCAAGCGTTAAGTCAGGGTTCTTCTATATTATCACGTGGTCATTGACGTCACAGAACACATTACCGCGGGGCTTCTTCCCAGCTGACTACAACTATACAGAACTTCTATGTGAAAAGTTTTATTTTCTAAAAAGTACCCGTCTGTAGAACACATTACCACGGTGCTTCTTCCCACCTGACTACAACACGGTTGTTTTCAAATTCAATTGTCTAGTCGTCATTTTAAATAATCCGATTATTCTCAGTTTCAACCCCCTCTCCAATTCTCAAGGTGTTGTCTAACTGGCCATCTGACACATTCAAGAAGCTTTATCCTCAAGTCGCTTTGGGCCTTGATGAATGTATCAGTATAAAAACATACGACCGCTTTGTTAGCAATCTAGAACAGTTAACTTTTTATGCTATCATTCTGGGGTGCCTCAAATCCATTTGATCCCATAAAACGTCGGTCGGGTGTAGTCAACACCGACCCCAATGAAACGTTTAGTCAACACCGACCCCAATGAAACGAATCTCTACTTTTTACTGTAAGAGAAATTTAAAATAAACCGTTGACGACATTAAGAGATCAATGAATAAAAAATCAATTTTTTTTTCTGTGAACCGCGGAAATAAATCGTGAGGAATCTCTACACTTGTTTAACTGTGACTGCCAGATTATTATTGATCTAGATCAGGGGTGGGCAACCTCCAGCCCGCGAAGGCTTAGCATCCGGCCCGCCACCCTGCTAGGCTTTATTATTGCAATCCGGCCCGCGGACTTCCCAGTAAAACTCATATCATTTTGAAAATGAAGTAATGAAATACATGAAGTCTCACCTTCGCTCCCAACTCTCGGACCGCCACCTCAATGACATTCTTCTGTTGTCTACCTCAACCATCGAGCCAGACATGGAAATACCTTTTCATGGCAAACAGCACCAGCAGTCTCATTGATTTGTAGAGCGATGATGCATGTATATTTCATTTTTCTTTAACTATTAATTTCAAATCCTTGGCCTGAGATAAAAAAAGAGAAAGAGAGATGCAAAGAGGAGACGAGAGACGAGAAAATGGCATGAAACAGAGAACCTATGTGAGGTGTGTCAAAACGAATGCTGGATCAACTTGCAACTTTCCCCTGTCATTATTTTTTTATGGTTCCAAAATGGCTCTTCGTCGGCGCCTTTTATAACATCACATACAGAAGTATCTTGAGAAAAAATATCAGATGTGTAGAGTGTGCAATGCAATTTTTGTACAATTTATTCATGTAAACAAAATATAGTAATTCTGAGATTTCGTGTTTCACTCCGGCCCGCGATCTCCTTCCAGAAGTCTCATCTGGCCCTCACTCTGAAAAAGTTACCCGCCCCCCTGAGTTAGACGTTAATAGTCGTATATTTATAAGACGCTTAAGTTTGAAATATTAATGGAATCGCTAGACACGCAGATTTAATTACGTATCTTATTTGACTTCAGACTGTCTAAACGGAGTTTCCTGGTGATACCAGATCAGGCTGCCCTGTGGCTCCCTGAGACGAAATTCACCTACATTGACGTTTTTTTTTTTTTTTTTTTTTTTGTAAAACTTAATTATGTTCTACAAAACCAAAAACAAAAACAACAGCCCCTCTCCCTTTCTCCCTCCCCTTTTTTATTTTTATTTTTCCTACCCTACTCCCGGTCCTGGATATGACCTTAAACTACATCCGATGGTGAGATCCGGCTTACGGACTTTGGGGAATGTGGAGCCTCCTCTTAATTACCATTGCTCCCAGGTCCACCCTGACCCGGAGTGGTAGTACCTGTTAGGGTCCCAACTATGGGTTAAATAGAAACAGATATTAAAAGGGGAAAGAAACAAAAGAAGAAAACAAGACCAGATTCGGCATTAAATAACCCAAAAAGGGTTGATATGCCGTAAAACAAAACTACCAAGCCAAAAACCCTGATTAAACATTTGAAGATATAAAGAACTTGAAGCATAAAAACTTTCACTATAATGACCAGATTCGGCATTAAATAACCCAAAAAGGGTTGATATGCCGTAAAACAAAACTACAAAACCATACCAAACCTAAACGGAGTTTCGTCTGTCGGTTGGCCCGTCTCGCTACTGAAGTTTCAAATAGTATTTGAAAATTGTGTCAATCTGTTGTTCTGGAATTTCAAATATCAGTACCTTGCAGGAGGGACCACGTGAAGGTCGCCAGCATCTCTAAGTGAAAGTGTTATCATGGAATCAACTGGATTCGAACTTGGCACACCCAGGTTGTCAGTCTGCGTCGTGATCAACTTAACCACCGTCACCTGAATTATGATAATAGTTTGGTGACAGTGTATTTGGAGATGTTTATCTTGTAGTCTGAAGGGAAGCAGTTCCTTAGTATTGGGTATTACAGGTGGAATGTTCTTGGTATTAACTAAAATCAACAGAAACTTTTATGGCGTCTATTTTTTTTTTTTTTTTTAATTTATTTATTTATTTTTTTTTTTTTTTTTAATTTATTTATTATTTTAATTTATTTATTTATTTTTTTTTTTTTTTTTTTATTTATTTATTTTTTTTTTATTTATTTTATTTTTATTTTTATTTTTTTAAATTTATTTATTTATTTTTTTTAATTTATTTATTTTATTTATTTATTTTTTATTCATTTATTTTTTTTTTATTTATTTTTTTTTTTCTGTTATTGTTCAAACGAAGACATTTCAAAGAAACTATACGAAAGGACATGAAACGAAAACAAATTTGAAGAATCGGAAAGGAAGAAAAAATGAAAGAAGTGCGATGGTCTTGTCGCCGACGAGTGCAGTCTCGCTTTCAGTGTTAAGGAGTCTTTGGTGTGTGTGTGTGTGGAAGGATGAAGAGGCGAATTAAAAATGGCACCGAATCGAATTAAGAAGCGAAGACTCAAAAGATGAAAATTGATTCAAGATGGTGGGACGTGAATTGAAAGAAGAAAAAAAAATTGGTGTCGTCATTTAAATTTTTAAATTGACGGGTGAGGGCGACAGATGAAAGGGATGAATTCTTTTAATGTTATTATAGGTGATGAATGAGGAAAAAAAGAACAAAAAAAAAAGAAAGGGGAAAATAAGTAAATAAAGGAGCTAAAACCGAGAGAGGAAAGGAATGAACAAGAAATAAAAAGAGAGGGGGTATAGAAAAAAGAGAAGTGAGGGAAAAAAGATAGAGAAAAGAAAAAGAGAGGAAAGGAAGAAAAAAGAAAGAAAAGGAATGAACAAGGAAAAAAAGGGGGGGCGAATAGAAAAAAGAGAGAGAAGTGACGGAAAAAAAGATAGAGAAAAGAAAAAGAGAGGAAAGGAAAAAAAACGAAAGGAAAGGAATGAACAAGAAATAAAAGAAAGAAAAAGAGAGGGGGAATAGAAAAAAGAGAAGTGAGGGAAAAAAGATAGAGAAAAGAAAAAGAGAGGAAAGGAAGAAAAAAGAAAGGAAAGGAATGAATAAGGAAAAAAGGGGGGATAGAAAAACGAGAGAGGTGACGGAAAAAAGATAGAGAAAAGAAAAAGAGAGGAAAGGAAGAAAAAAGAAAGGAAAGGAATGAACAAGAAATAAAAGAAAGAAAAAGAGAGGGGGAATAGAAAAAAGAGAGAAGTGAGGGAAAAAAGATAGCGAAAAGAAAAAGAGAGGAAAGTAAAAAAAAAGAGAGAAAAGAAAAGAGAGGAAAGAAAAGAGAGGAAAGGAAGAAAAAAGAGAGATGAATGGAAGAAACAAGAAAGAAGGAAATGGAATGAACAATAAATAGGGTAAAAGAAGGAAAAAGAGAGAGAAGAAAGAAAAAGAGAGAGAAAAATAAAGAAAAAGAGAGAGGAAAGAAAAGAGATGAAAGGACGGAAAAAGAGATGGAAGGAAGGAAAAAGAGAGATCAAAGAAGGAAGAAAAAAAGAAGGAAAGAAAAAAGGAGAGAAGGAAAAAATAAAAGAGGAAAAATAAAAACGGAAAAGAAAGGAGTCAGAGTAAAGGAAGGAAAAAGAGAGTGGGGAAAGAAAAAAGATGAAGGAAGGAAATAAAAAGAAAGAGAGGAAAGAAAAAGAGAGATGAATGGAAGGAAAAATAAGAGGAAAAGAAAAAGAGCAAACGAAGGTAAATGGAGAGAGGAAAGAAGAGAAGGAAAAAGAGAGGGAGAAAGAAAGAGTAGGAAGGAAATAAAAAAAGAAAGAGACGAAAGAAAAAGAGAGATGAATAGAAGGAAAAATAAAAGAGGAAAAGGGAAAGAAAAACAGTAAAGGAAAGAAAAAGAAACCGAGGAATAGGAAGAAAGAGAGGGGAGGAAAGTGAGGGTAAGGAACAAGAGGGAGAGGAAAGAAAGAGAGAGGAAGGAGAGAGGGAGAGAGATGTTTCACAGCAGCAAGTCCTGCTACATGGTTCAACTTTGGTATTTCGTTATCTTCCTCTCTCAGCTAGGTGTAAGCTAACATAATTAGAGACACTGACTTCAACTAGGGTTGCTACTTCCTCTTTCTTGCCTCATATCACTATTTTATATTTTACAGCTCCGTTTTTTTATGTATATAGCTGTGGAGGAGTAAGTTTATAGCTTACTGCCTGAGGCGCTCCTACCGAGGAATGCCGACGGGGCTGCCCAGGCTATTTTTGTAGGCCAGAGTGCTCACCTTCTCGGGCGCTGGCTTTTCAAATCCCACTTTCCCGACCTTGTGTCTCATCTTACCTTGTGGGAGGGAGATAAATAACTTCACCGTCTAAAACCCCTTTTTAAAATGTTATTTCAGTCGACGTTCTCAGAAACCAAGGGACCCCATTTTTATTTGAGCAAAGACTCAATCTCTATATGAAGTACATAGATATGCGAGTATTTAATTAAGTTACTCTTTTATCTACCAGCTGTTGAGCTAGTAATAAATACTCATTTGCACTTGGTTCACTGAGTATATTCACTAGGTAGTTTTTACATTTTTTTATGAGCCCGGTTGCTCATATGATTACTGGACTGACAGAGATCTTAATAAGATTCCAATTTCTTTTCATGTCGTACATAAGACTTTGGTATTTCGTTATCTTCTTCCCTCAGCTAGGTGTAAGCCAACATAATTAGGTCCACTGACTTCAACTAGGGTTGCTACTCTCTCCTTCTTGCCTCATATCACTATTTTAGGTTTTACAGATCCGTTTTTTATGTATATAGCTGTAGGAATTACATAGTCGTAGTGGATTGTGTATTACTTATTTTCAACATTTCTTTCTGGTATATATTCCCAGGAATTCCTGCTACACTGTATATTGCAATGTTTACAGATGGTCCAATTGTGTCGCATTGTATTGTAGTCGTCTCCCAAAACCTCGCAACTGAATGCCATGTGGCTCACACTCTCTACTTCCGTATAGCTAGTAATTGATACTCACTTGCACTTGGTTCACTGATTATATTCACTAGGTAGTTTTTTTAAATGTTTACATGAACCCGGTTGCTCCTCTAATTACTAGACTAACAAAGATCTTCCCTAAGATTCCAGTTTCTTTTCATATCGTACATAAAACCTTGGTATTTCTTTATCTTTTCACTCTCAGCTTACTTTATGTCAGAATAATTAGGAACACTGACTTCAACTAGGGTTGCTACTTTCTCCCTTTTGTCCCATATTACTATGTCGGGTTTAGTAGCTCTGTGTTTATGTATGTAGCTGTATGAACTGCATAGTCGTAGTCGATGGTGTATGACTTATTTCCAGCAGTTGTTTCTGGTATACGTTACCAGGACTTGTTGCTTCATTGGATATTCCACTTTATACAGATGGTCCAGTTGAGATATTTACATACTCAATTGTGTCGCATTGTATTGGAGTCGGAACTAACACTCTTTACTTCCGTATAGCAGAATCTTTACTTGTTGTTGCTTGGGCCATTTTTGTTTCATTTTTACTTCAGTCGAAGTTCTCAGAAATAAAAGAGCCTCCTTTGGGGGGCTGACACTTGATCTCTATATAAGATACATAGATATACGAATATTCTATTAAAATTCTCATTACCTGTCAAACGTTGAGTTAGTAAAGAAGTTCAGAACATTAATTTTCCTCTCCCCAATTGACCAGTTAACTATGTTATAGTATATCGTTCTTGTCGTCTCTTGGTCTTACCGGATTCCAGGACAAGAATTCATCTAGTCTGGTAGAGTATCAAGCTAAGTGTTTTTACTTGAGGTAACATTACTTGGAGAATAGTGCACCCATCCTCGTATGTGCCTGTGTATAGGCTTGTCGAGGGGATCTTATTTAGGGCTTCGAATCCTATGTTATTTTGAATATTCGGTCAGGGTTTAGGGTTAGTGTTAGGGTTAGTGTTAGGGTCAGAGTAAGGGTGTAGGGTTTAGGGTTAAAGGTTAGGGGTTAGGGGAAGGGTTAGGGTAAGGGTTTATGACTTATTTTCCAGCAGTTGTTTCTGGTATACGTTGCTACATTGGATATTCAACTTTTTCCAGATGGTCCAGTGGAGATATTTACATACTCAATTGTGTCGCATTGTATTGCTGTTGTCTTCTAGCTAAACCTTGTAACGCTCTATGCTTCCGCATCGCAGCGCCTGCATTTCTTGTCGTTGCTGGGACCAATTCGGTTTTATTTTCCTTCAGTCAAAGTTTTACTTGAGGTAACATTACTTGGAGAAGATGCACTAATCCTCGTATGAGACCGTGTATAGCTTTGTCAAGGGGATCTTATATTGGGCTTCGAATCCTATGTTATTTTGAATATTTGGTCAGGGTTTACATGTAGGCGAAGTATCCTCATGTCAGGTTGTCCTGACAGACCCTTGTAGAGAGATATCGAAGACATTCGAAGATAGTGTCTATGCACGCGTGCATGTGTGTACAGAATAAAAAAAGCGACATTAGGATTGATAGATAAACAGACAACGAACTGAATGGGTGAGTTATGGATGCTGATGTAATGGCGCTTCAATAATTCGCTTACGTATAGAAAAAAAGGATGCCCAGCGGGAGACCGGGGGAGGATGGAGGCAGTGTGGGCTTGTGATAATTGCAACCATCTTGAATAAATAGCAGGAAGTGATTGAAGTGTCTTCGCTTTTATGCTGTTTTTGTTCTTCCGTGTGGCCCGGTCGCCTGTTGTAATGGTCGATCGAATGAGAGATTGCCGTTAAGATGGCGGACACGAGATTTACGGTGTTTTTCCCGCGAAAAGCATCACATAAAAGGCAAAAGGCGGTGCCGATAGAAAAACATTGTCTTTTATCATTGCCTTTCACATCCGGGTAGATATTACGATCTGATAATCGATTGAAATAACGAGGAATTTTCAATTTAGGCATTCTTCCAACGTAGCAAGCGCCGCTCACAGAACTCGTCCTTGCCTAGACAGTTGTTTTATTAAGGGAAATCGCTCCAGACAAGGCATGAAGCCACTTGATTAAAGGAGCTATCAAGAACGAAAAATGTTTTTTTTTTTCTTTATGGGGGACATAGCTGCAGACAAAGCATGTGTCTATAAGATGGGACCCATATCGGCTTGAATGTTTCCGATTGTGATTTTTTTTAATGGAAATCGCTCCAGACAATGCATGAAGCCACTTTATTTAAGGAGCTAACAAGAACGAAAAATAGGGGTTTTTGTCTTTTTTTTATGGAAATAGCTCCGGACAAAGCATGTGTCTATAGGAGGGGACCCATATCGGCTTGAATGTTTCTGATTGTGATTTTTTAAATGGAAATCGCTCTAGACAAGGCATGAAGCCACTTGATGTAAGAAGCTAAAAAATACTACTTCGAGGTCAAAAACTAATCAACGATAAGCGTTAAGTGGATAGATTCCGACCCAGAAAACAGCAATTATTCCCCCTTTGTCAGAAACATCGCTCATAGAATGTGAGGACTAAATGACAAAATAAGAGAAGCGAGAGTTACGAGGCTGCCGAAAGTAAAGCCAAAGTTAGTCACTTTCTACTCTCCAAAAATCGCAAAGACAGGAGATGCCTATTGGGCTTAGTCTTGAAAAGAGCAAGGCTATAGATAGGAGGAAAACAGTCAGCCAGAGAAGAGTTCAACAAACCTGCAGTTATTTGGAAAGAAGCTACGGAGACCACTAGACCCATGAGTCAAACGAGCTGGAACAAAGAAAGCAGGGAAATAGATCAGACAATTCAAAATCGACTTCACCCTCTAGTGGAAGATGATCGCTTCTGTTCTCTAAAGCTGTTTTCTTACAGACAAGACGCTTATATTTATTCTCTTCTTTGTTCTGCTATTGCTTCCCTGAGGTCTGCAACATAGTCGTCTTCAAATTCGATGTGCATCTTCTTTCTTACATAAACACTTCTTACAGATGTCTTGTCAAGGAAAAGTCAATTTTATCAAATTTAGCAATGGGAAACTTTTTTTAATTTTTTTTTTTTTGGTCACTAGTTATCAATTCACGAGTCACCACTTATCAAGGCAAAAAGCCACTCTAGGATGAGTGTAAATAGATTCGGATTATTCTCGGGTTCAACGATGAATCAGTATTAATTATTTGTTCAGTAAATTTTAAGAGGACCATTTTGTAGTTTTCAGGGAAGCAGTCCCATGGTAACGTGTTCTGCAGCTGAAATGTACTTGACACATTTCAGAATCAGCTTCACAATCTAGGGGGAATTGATCTCTTCCGTTCCTTACAGCCGCGTTGTCACAGAAGAGACTCTGCTAGTCTTTCTCTACTCTATCCTTATTTCCATGGAAAACGCTCGACGATCAAAACCCCTCAGAAAGTAACCACCGGCACTTTCTCAATCTTATCTGCATGACGTCATTTCAATTTAATTTCATTGACTTCATCTCTCACGAATTCTTTCCTATGTCAAGGCAGGATCAACCTGTAATGTTTTCACTTACCGAGGCGGCTATATACCATTATACACCCGTGCACTCGTCAAGAACCAATGGTTGTTAATCGGCCGTAGATAAAATCGCTCGGACGCCGATGTTTAGTTTGTAAGAAGGTTTATAAATCAGAGAAAAACAGTTTGTTAATTGATGTCCAATACCCGTTGTTACAATCTCACAAAAATAGAGGTATCTGAATGCTGACAAAGGAATTCCATCCACTGGATTCTACCACTAAATGAAACTAAATATAGCTGGCATTATGGTTCTTTACGCCTAGCAGTTGTGTTCAAAAACGGGTTACTTCCGAGCACGCGTGAAAGAAAAATGCAGACAAATTGATAACTAATTTCGTTACACTTTTCTCCATTGTACGCGTGAGCCATCTTATCGGGTACAACGCTCTTGACACGTCCTTTTTTTACCGAAACTTTATATGGCTGGAAGTCATGTGATTTCGTCAACTTCCGTTTTGGGATTCTTTTGCTTTTCGAAACGATAGAATAATACTCCTAATAATTAACAAATACAGACGTCTGTATGTGTGTATATTTCAAGCGAGGCTATTCAAGAAAAAGAGAAAAGAAAACTAATCTATTGCAAATAAAGATTCCGTATCTACCCATGGCCTTTTGGCTAAGATCGAAGTGTAGTATCTGTTCCGATGGATACTGCACCCTATAGACTGGTATTATCTTGGCCTTCGGGGGGCTTGATTTCCGCCGGTCTATAAGTTTGTCCTGTGCAGTTCTAGGAGGTCCACCCTCTCAGGCTTCGCCTCCCCTCTTTGGGGAGGGGTAAGTTTATTGCTTACTGCCTGAGGCGCCCCTACCGGGGAATGCCGACATGGCTGCCCAGGCAATTTTTAAACCCCACTTTCCCGACCCGACCTTGGGTCACATCTTACTTGTGGGAGTAAGATAAAAACTGGCCTTGTGCCTAACTCCTAGAGAGGAGTAAATCAATACCCATCTGAATGCGAAACGATACTATTAATTATATTAATGTACTATTGTATTACTATTTCTAACGAATACTTGGTGTCAGTCTATTATTGGTATTAACGTACTATTGTACTCTTACTACTAATAGAGATTTGGTATCCGTCTGTCTGAAGCCGAAACTATACTCTGACTTGTATTAATGTAGGATTGTACTACTATACCTAATGCTATCTATTTTTATTAACGTAGCATTCTACTTCTATTACTAATCGATATTTATAATCTATCGATCTAAACCAGAACTATACTACTACGTCAATTAATGAACTTTCTTAGCTCTATTATAAACGGAGATTTATTATCAGTCTCTCTGAAACAGAAGCCATACTTTTGCTTCTAATACTAATGGAGATTTGACATGTGTTGTTTTAAAACGCAACTATAATATTACTTCTATTAATTGTACTATTGTACTCCTATTTCTAATGGCGATTTGTTATTTGAAGCAAGGACTAAACTATTACTTCTATACATGAAGCCAAAATATTATATTACTGAAATGTCTGAAGCCGAAATATGACGATCTTTTGATGCCATATTCAGTTTACTATATAATTTCAATCAAATTTATTACCTTTCAATGCTCAATTCAATTGGGTACTATAGCATCTATTCAATAGTCAGGATACCATCCTCCCAGGCAGTACCTGCCCCATTGTTTCTGAATGGGAACTATTATAGTATATGTTCTGTCGTAATGATACCATCCTCTTAGGCATTACCTCCTCCTTTCAAAGTAGTGTAGTATATGTTCTGTTCTTACGAGACCATCCTCTCAGGGATTGCTTTCTCCTTTGCGGTTAGGGTTGTATCTGTTCTGTGTTAACGATCGATCCTTCCAGGCATTACCTCCTTTTTAATAGTAGTGTAGCAGATGTTCTTTGGTCATTAAATCAACATCTTAGGCATTGCTTCCTCCTTAGGGATTAGTGTAGTATATGTCCTGTTGTGATGATAATACGATCCTCCCAGGCATTTCCTCCTCCTTGGTTTTTGTGGTTGTTATGTTAGTATCTTTTCTGTGGTCATGATACAATCCTCCCATGCATTACCTCCCTCTTTGTTTCTGAATGGGGGTTATCGTACTATTAGTTCTGTGGTTATGATACCATCCTGTTAGCCATTAGCTCCTGCTTTCAAAGTAGCGTAGTATATGTTCTGTTCTTATGAGACAAACATCTCCTTTGCTGTTAGAGTTGTATCTTTTCTGTGTTAATGATGCGATACTCCCAGGCATTGCCTCCTCTTTTAGTGGTAGTGTAGTATATGTTCTTCAGTCATTATATCCACCTCCCATGCATTGCCCCCTCCCTTAGAGTTAATGTAGTATATGTCTTGTAGTTATGATACTATCTCCTCCTTTGAGGTTGGTGTAGTATATGTCCCGTTGTCATGGAGTATTGTTGTCACATCTAGGCTGGTGCATCATCTACTTGTCTCTCCCTCCTTGACAATGTCCAAAAAAGAGTCGACAACCTAATAGGTCCCTCACTGTCAACCAAGCTCCAGTCCCTGTCCCATCGCCGCAGTGTAGCATCCTTGTGCTTGTTTTACAAATACTTCAATGGATTATGCTCCGATGAATTGGCTACTCTGGTTCCCCCTCGACGTAAATTCACTAGACTAACTCGACAATCAACTAAATCTCATTCATTCACTGTGGAAGTCCCCAGATGCCGGAGAGCTTTCTACTCAAATAGCTTCTTTCCTCGTGCTGACGGCGTCTGGAACTCCCTCCCTGACCCTGATGCCCCGACAGTACTGACATTCAGAAATTTAAAACTAATTAAATATACATCTCGCTGCGCAGATCCCAATTTAGGTTGACCCCTCCCGCCCCCCCCCCCCAAAAAAATAAAAAACCTTCTCCCCTTTCCTTTTTTCTCAGTAGCTTCTTACGTCTACAGTGGTGGCCTGCCTTGTTTGGGGTGAACTGTTAAAAAATTT
>OY744553.1:4005725-4030725 GCA_963556195.1 Sepiola atlantica
TGGTGAGTGGTAGTCCGAAAACGAAAACGTTATCCAGGCGGAGAATTTGTTTACTATCGATGGAGTAGATGACAGTGAAAAGTGTATTCAAGGTGTATGCAAATTAATAAAACGATAGAAAAAAAACAAATCATATTAAAAGTTCAGAAAACTCACTTGGTGTTGAATATTATAATGTCCAACTTCAGGGTTCTTATGAGCTGATAGGAGTAATGCAAACCATAACTTCCTGGTTAGATGCAAGCGCCGCTACGGCCAATTCGAATAAAATTAAGCTGACCTGATGTTTTCGGCCATTATTTTCTTCCGGGTCCGATAAAGTTACTCAAGTGAAAAATAATATTTGAAGGTAATCCTCTACGACACAAGCTCCCGCAAGCCCAGTAGACAGCGCGACAAATACAAAAGACACGGCTCATCGGTAAGCCAGCCGCGCAGAAGTGGTTGAATGTCTGCTAATTCAAACAGCGTGTACAACGGATGTTAAAGGTCTGGGTTAACAAGGAAACGTTATCATATAGTGACGGATGTGTAAAATCAGTTATGTGTACACTGGATGTTAAATGTCTGAGTATTCTTTCACTTTATCTAGTGCTATATATATATATATATATATATATATATATATATATATATATATGTATTAATTTAAAGAAAAGTTTCGTTCTATGACTTTATTTGTCTCGAACTGCTGGCCTTTACAATTCTCTGACTTTACCCCCAGCATGAATTGAAATATGATGTGAGCAAGCGATTTTGTTATGTGAAGCCATCCAGCGTTGCTGAATTTAAATCGTCAATGACTAACTTCAACAATGCGAAAAAACGTTCTATGCGCGTTTCTCCGCCGTCTTTTTAAAATTCTCTTTTTTCTCCAGCTTTTTTGTTAATTTGCTCTTGATACCTGAAGATTATTCGACGAAAGATTCGAAGATCGTCGCGAAACCTATGGAACGTTTATTAATTTTTTATTATTTTAATAAAAAAAGACTATCAGAAAAATAGAAAAAAATAAAAAGGTATAATTAAACAGAGGAATTCTGTTATTTTAACAATGTTATCATAAATGTGAAAATGCTGTCTAAATAAACACAATAATATATATATATATAAAATATTTATAAATACATATTTAATTATTAATACCTACAGACGCTAGCGTTTCATGCTTATTGCTCTCATCAGTGCAGGAAAGTAACAATTTCAGAAGGTCGGGAGGCGCGAACCCGGTTCACAGAGTCAGCCTAGAATCTGCAAGCAGTCGCCATATTCACACGGCTAACGGAACCTGTCACGTAATTAAGAGAAATTAAGATATGTATGTACCTTGAAGCGGGCACAGATAGAAGACTAGTCGAGAGTGTTGGACGAACGTATTCGGAACTTAGCATTAGAGATTTTTGACAGTCTATTTTTAACATCCCCGAAAGTGCTCAACTTTAATTTCTTAAAGGGGCTTATATATATATATATATATATATATATATATATATATATTTAAATATAAATTTCATAACATGAAGCAATTGTAATAGATCAATAGTGTAAGGCCAGAGCTATGTTGTATACAATATTTTTTATTTAATTTTATACCATATCCAATGTTATTCAGGACATATACACATCATTTCAGAAAACTTGTTTTTTTCTTCAGCATACAATTGTTTCCGCCTACATCAAGATATATGTAAAATGTTTAATTCTTGGTGTGGCTATCTTCAGTGCTAATTATATAACACAAAGTAACAATTGCCTCCACATTTTGGCCAAGTTTCAGAGAAATTGAATAGATGGATGAAAAGTTATGGGGCAAAAAATGTCATTTTTTGTCATTTCGAGCCTTTTGACGCCCTGGGGGCTAACAAGATTTTTTTTCAAAAATCAGAGAATGTCACTTTTTAACCTTACCAAAGTTAAAACTTCATGCAAAATTTAAGAGTAATTCAATGGATGGTTGCGGAGAAAAATCCGGACGGACGGACGGACATGCCTCAAAACATAAGTCCCCCGATTTATAAAATCGGGGGACCAATAAGGCAAGCAAAGCTTAAATTACAATCAGTACTTATTAGCAGGATCGTCCTCTTTTTTTTTTTTGAATGGAACTATCATCTCAATGGGTCTTAGTTCAGCCAGGGGTTTTTACCCCACCCTTATAGACCGGTATTGTCCGGGCCTTCGGGTCTAGATTTACGCCGGTCTATCGGTTGTCCGTCTGTTCAGTGCGAGGAGGTGCACCCTCCCAGGCTTTGCCTCCCCTCTATATATATATATATATATATATATATAAGAAATGAGAAAGGAAGGATGAAGGTAATCCGACGTAATGGGAAATGAAAAAGGAAAAACCCAATATTTTCACGTACTTGCATGACATTTTTCTTCAAATTATCATCCTGAGGAAGTCTTACAAATAAAGACGAAATGTTGATGAATATATTAAAAAAACAAAAAAACATCATTTTTTTTTTCTTTTTTCATTTCCCATATATATATATATATATATGATGTATATATATATATATATGATGTATATATATATATATATATGATGTATATATATATATATATATATGATGTATATATATATATATATATGATGTATATATATATATATATATATGATGTATATATATATATATATATATATATATGATGTATATATATATATATATATATATATATGATGTATATATATATATGATGTATATATATATATGTATATATATATCTATATATATATATATATATATATATATATATATCTATATATATATATATATATATATATATCTATATATATATATATATATATCTATATATATATATATATATATATATATCTATATATATATATATATATATATCTATATATATATATATATATATATATATATATATATATGATGTATATAATTATAATAGACGTATTTAATCAAATCGATTTCCTTCTTTTTTCAGGTAAGTGAAAACATTTTGTGCCGAGAATAACGACAGAAGAAATTTCAAATTTGAGTATACATTTTATTCATTTGTTTTTATATATTAAATATATTAGTGTACTTGTTCTGTCAAAAATGACGGCAACAAAATTATGCTTCGCCAGTGTTCGAATTAATATTGATATATAATCATAGAATTACGCTGATAATCTAATTTTTCATATATTAAATATTATGATAACAAAAGAATAAAAAATCTCGCCAAACATTTTAAGATCAAAAATTTTAGCGGAAGTGAAACGGTAAAAATAAAAAAATTGAAAGATAACTATCGTCGATAACATAAAGACCTACAAATTCAAAATGGCGCATTAGTGGGTTTGCTTTTCTTTGTTTTTTGTTTTTGTTCCACCCTAAAATGAACGACTGTATAGTGTAGGTTTTTTTTCAAAGAGACTTTAATCCAATAACTTTTTACTCTTTGTGATTTTTTTTCTGATGATTTTGTAATGTTGCAGAGACGATATTGACATAAAAACGTTGTTTGGCACAAGATAAATGAAACGGACCGTAAAAGATATCTCACAGAAATGTTATGTTTTTTTGGAAATGTGAAAAAATAAATATAATAAGATAAAACCATGGCTATAGGAATATAACATGAACTGACTCAAAATCAAATAGAGCTTTTATATATGATTATTTGTTATTTACACAGACATGTACAAATCTGCAAACTGGTATTATAACCTGAGATCTCATCAGACAGAGTTAGAAATCTGCCTGATGAGATCTCAGTTTATAATAGCTGTTGATCGATAACATCGACATGCCAGCGTCGCAGATTTTGTACATATCTGTGTAAAAAATAATCATATATGATATATATAATCGGCCGGTTCTGCATTACATATTGCGTAATGAAATAACACGGTACAACCCTACTCTCTGTTCTCTTAATAAATAATTCCCCATTCATAACAAGCAGCTTGCATCATGATCTCTGCGCCAGTCTAGACGGTGACTTGATAAACGCCAATGTTATAAACCGCTCGATATCACCTAATGAATTTTCATATCAGATATCAAAAACTCGTATCGCATTATTTCCCTCCGGTCAAGAAACCCTGACCAACAAAAACACGGCCGTTCGAAAGTTTTCCGGACAGTACATGACATGTCGGCAAATACCGGGTTTACCCTCAGGATTAGAAAGGGAAACCTTACGAACTGTCTTAGCTGTCATTGTATCGGTGTTGATCATGTGGCTTCCCCGCGAGACACGCACGCGCAATTGAGGGGATGTCGATTTAAACGTTGGAAAGATAAAAGTCAGCGACGAGAGGGAGATGCAGAATTGACCTCTTCAAAACAGATAAGTTAATTTAGATCATCATCGATTGACTCAACTGATCAATTTAGCTTGAACGGATCTTCGATTTTTTTTTTCTTTCTTTTTTGTTTTTGGATTCGATCTCTTTACGAAAACGTGACAATTAAGGGCAAACGATTATTTGGGGTCGCAGATTTGATACAATGTTAGATGTAGCAGCCATATCTTATGTAATAGTAGAATCGATTCCTCCTTAAATGGCTGGCCATTTAGTTGGAAAATAAATTGAATACCCAAGCTCAGTGTAGCACGACAGCACCGGGGTAATCCGAAAATCAGGTTAGTATATAAGATTTATAATCCATATGGTAGCGAGATATAAGTCAGAGGTGTGGGTAGACGTCGCGTTTGGAATGCGACTGTGATTTCTTTGATAATTTCACGGTAGAAACGAAAGTGAAAATAGATTTTTTTTAAAAACAGAAATCGCTCCAGACAAGGCATGAAGCCACTTGATGTAAGGAGCTAACAAGAACGAAATATGATCATCGCAAAGACAGGAGATGCCTATAGGCCTGAGTCTCGAAAAAACTAAAACAATAGATAGGAGGAAAACAGTCAGCAGGAAGAGAGTTCCACACGCCTGTAGTTCTTGAAAAGAAGCTACTGAAAAAGAAAGCTGTATTACAATGAGGTATCAAAACAGCGAATTGGTGGATACCACTAGACATACCAGTCAAACGAGCTGGAACAAAAAAAAAACATATGCCACAATAGTGTTTATAGAAAAGACTGAGACTAGCAGCATCACATCAATTTCATTGTTTGATTTCTAAGGATTAAGCAATGTGCAAAGAATTAAAAATGTCAGAATTAAGTTACCGATCGAGAGAGAATCGGTGAAAAACGATAGAGCGAAATTTGGAGTCGAAGTGAACGGACGGACGTTCCACCCTGGGGAGCTGACTGTATATGGTTATTTAAGTGTTCTAAGACGATGTCGGTATTATTCTAACCTTTCTGTTTTTTTCGATCCTTCATTTTTTTTTTTGGGGGGGGGGAAACACTTTCGCATTTTTTCGACCAGTAAAAAACGCGACATCACAACAGCCGTTTCATGCTACGTACAATCCTCAATTAAACGTTATTAACTTGTATGTCATAAAGATGTCAACATCATAACTTACAGACGTCATATTTCGATCACAATCTATAATACAGATTGTTGCAATAACATCCGACACCTGGTGATACCAGATCAGGCTGCCCTGTGGCTCCCTGAGACGAAATTCACCTACATTGACGTTTTTTTTTTTTTTTTTTTTTTTTTTTTTTGTAAAACTTAATTATGTTCTACAAAACCAAAACCAAAAACAACAGCCCCTCTCCCTTTCTCCCTCCCCTTTTTTATTTTATTTTTAGAACTTGAAGCATAAATCTTTTACTATAATGATCAGATTCGGCATTAAATAACCCAAAAAGGGTTGATATGCCGTAAAACAAAACTACCAAACCAAAAACGATGATTAAACATTTGAAGATATAAAGAACTTGAAGCATAAAAGCTTTTACTATAATGACCAGATTCGGCATTAAATAACCCAAAAAGGGTTGATATGCCGTAAAACAAAACTACCAAACCAAAAACGATGATTAAACATTTGAAGATATAAAGAACTTGAAGCATAAAAGCTTTTACTATAATGACCAGATTCGGCATTGAATAACCCAAAAAGAGTTGATATGCCGTAAAACAAAACTACCAAACCAAAAACGATGATTAAACATTTGAAGATATAAAGAACTTGAAGCATAAAAGCTTTTACTATAATGACCAGATTCGGCATTAAATAACCCCAAAAGGGTTGATATGCCGTAAAACAAAACTACCAAACCAAAAACGATGATTAAACATTTGAAGATATAAAGAACTTGAAGCATAAAATCTTTTACTATAATGACCAGATTCGGCATTAAATAACCCAAAAAGGGTTGATATGCCGTAAAACAAAACTACCAAACCAAAAACGATGATTAAACATTTGAAGATATAAAGAACTTGAAGCATAAAAGCTTTTACTATAATGACCAGATTCGGCATTAAATAACCCAAAAAGAGTTGATATGCCGTAAAACAAAACTACCAAACCAAAAACGATGATTAAACATTTGAAGATATAAAGAACTTGAAGCATAAAAGCTTTTACTATAATGACCAGATTCGGCATTAAATAACCCAAAAAGAGTTGATATGCCGTAAAACAAAACTACCAAACCAAAAACGATGATTAAACATTTGAAGATATAAAGAACTTGAAGCATAAAAACTTTTACTATAATGACCAGATTCGGCATTAAATAACCCAAAAAGAGTTGATATGCCGTAAAACAAAACTACCAAACCAAAAACGATGATTAAACATTTGAAGATATAAAGAACTGTGTAAAGAATAAAAAATATCAGAATTAAGTAACCGATCGAGAGAGAATCAGTGAAAAACGGTAGGACGAGATTTGGAGTCGAAGTGAACGGACGGACGTTCCACCCTTTGCTCCCTCCAGAGGGGCCTGGGGAGCTGACTGTATATGGTTAGCTAAGTGTTCTAAGACGATGTCGGTATTATTCTAACCTTTCTGTTTTTTCGATCCTTCATTTTTTTGGGGGGGGGGGCGGGGCGACACTTTCGCATTTTTTCGACCAGTAAAAAACGCGACATCACAACAGCCGTTTCATGCTACGTACAATCCTCAATTAAACGTTATTAACTTGTATGTCATAAAGATGTCAACATCATAACTTACAGACGTCATATTTCGATCACAATCTATAATACAGATTGTTGCAATAAAATCCGACACTTGACAAAAAGAAAACGAAACCGGAATTGAAATAAAAGTTTATATGCAGAGATCCGACAGTTTATTAAGCAACATACTTTTTAATTAATTTTATTTGACTCCAAACGAAGCACATTAAGATCAAAGTTTTCATATTGCAGCGAGGATACGTCTTCGACAATCTGTCCGACAGATTTGAGTCAATTTGAGCTAGGTGGCCTTTTTTCCGTCGGACTGAGGTATGGTTCTGTTCAGCTCTAGGAGGTCCACCCTCCCAGGCTTTACCTTCTCACCCTTTGAGGAGGGGTTAGTTTATTGCTAATCGCCTGAGGCGCCCCTACCGGGGAATGTCGACGGGGCTGTCCAGGCATTTTTTGAAGGCTAGAGTGCTTCGGGACTGGCTTTTCCTTCAAACCCAACTTCCGACCTTGCGTCACATCTTCCTGCGATGAGAGGGAAGTAAATACAAGCTACTGAGATGCAAGGAACTCACTTCTTGGCCTTTTGCAGGACGACCCCTTCCCTAAAATGTCACCCTAATTCTCAGTAGCCCCTTACGTCGACAGTAGAAAGTTGCTTTGTTTGGGGTGAAGTAAGTTTTAAATTTGTTTATTTTGTTTTTTTAGGTATACGTTATATTTATTTTTTAATTGTGTTTATACTAACAGAAATATAAAGAAAACAACAACGCATTCCTCAAATTTCGATTAATAAGTAGTAGCATAGCAGCAGTAGCAGTAGTAATAGTAGTAGCAATAGCAGTAGTAGCAATAGTAGAAATAGCAGTAGCATTAGTAGTAGCAATAGCAGTAGTATTAGTAGTAGCAATAGCTGTAATAATCATAGTAATAGTAGAATAGCTGTAGTAGTAGTTGTAATAGTAGAATCGTAATAGTAGTAGCAGCAGTAGTACAAATAGTAGTAGTAATAGTAGTAGTATTAACAATAGTAGTTATAGCAGCAGCAGTATTGATTTACTCCTCTCCAGGAGTTAGGCACAAGGCCAGTTTTTATCCTACTCCCACAAGTAAGATGTGACCCAAGGTAGGGTCGGGAAAGTGGGGTTTAAAAATTGCCTGGACAGCCCCGTCGGCATTCCCCGGTAGGAGCGCCTCAGGCAGTAAGCAATAAACTTACTCCTCTCCAAAGAGGGGAGGCGAAGCCTGGGAGGGTGGACCTCCTAGAACTGCACAGAATAGTAGCAATAGTAGTAATATCAGTAGTGGCAATAGTTGCAATAGTAGCAGAGTAGCAATAGTAGTAATAATAGTAGTAGTAGTAGTAGTAGTAGTAGTAGCAATAGTTGTAATAGTAGCAGAGTAGTAATAACAGTAGTAGTAGTAAAATAGTAGTAGTAGTAGTAGTGGATAGAAAAAATAGTAGTAGTAGTGACAGTAATAATAGCGGTACCTTTTTTTTATCTCCAAACAGATAATCTCGTTACAAATGGCGCGTGCGACAAAACGTCTTTTGGACTTATTAGCTTATGAATGAATATGAGACGCAACCCCGTCGAGAAATCTTCTAAGAAAATCAATTAAAAATAATTCAATATCTTGAATGCTTTTCAGCTAGTTAATAGTTTAATCAGATGAGTGAATCGATTAAAGCCGAGTCTAGGGAAACGGTTTTCCGTGCATGAGGTTCGATACATCGATTTTTACCGGCTCTGATTAAAATAAGCTGAACGTAAATGAGTTAGCCATCATTCACCTGTGCATGGAGATGTGTTGCCACAGCTGGGCTAGTGCACCAACCAATCAGACTCTCCCTCTGGGACAGAGTGCAAAAAATAGTCTCTAACCTAACAGAATTCGTACTGTCTGCCGAGCTCGAGCCGCTGTCGCATCGATGTGGTTTTTTTACAAGTACTTCCACGGCATGTGCCCCCCTCTCTTTCTCTCCCAGTTTGAATTATCTCCCCTTTTAACAGACTCTTCTAAGTTAGAGATACAAATGTCATCTGTCCATATTAATAATTAATTAAATAACCTTAATTAAAATTAATTAATTATTAAATAATTTTACAAAAAAAAAAATTAAATTAAAAAAAATGACGTATATATTTTTTTGTACAACATGATAAATAAAATATATTTCAAAATATATTTTATTTATCATGCTGTACAAAAAAAATATATACGTCATTTTTTTAAAAATTATTATTAAATTTAAATTTAATAATAATTTAAGGTTGTTTTGTATTATTATTATTATATGAAATTTTCATTTTCATTTTAGAAAGATTCAGTTGAAAGGAGAGATATTCATATTGTTATTTTCTCTACTTTCAACTAACAATTTAATAAACAGAATAGTATATCACCTCCTCACCACCAGCTCTCTATTCTAAGAATGGCTTTCTAAATAATAACGTTATTATTTTAATCCTGTCCGTAAACTGCAGAAGTACCTTTTTTGTTCTTTTTTTTCTCTCTCTAATTCTTTTGATTTTTCTTTATAGATTATGGTTACAACAAAAAAACAATTTGACTTATCTCCCCTTTTAAAAGATTCTTCTAAATAAGAGATGAACATTTCTTCTACCCCAATTATACAGAAGCAACGATTTTCAGCGTAACTAGGAACAGTTTCTGTGCGCTGCCCTCAATTTCTTCAATTTTAACCGCTCTAATTCAAAAATGGCGAACGTAAATTGATTTTGAATATAAAAAGGACCAATTTAATTATGATGTTTGACTTGTTATTAAAATAAAGTTGAGTCAATCAACGTTTTGTTTCCTTAAGCGTCTTTTATATATTTTAATCACACAAAAACACATGCTAAAATATTCCTTCGTTTTGGGGATTGGTTTGTTGGGTTTTTGTTTTAATCAATTATAATTCTTCTGATTAGTCGTAATTTGCAATTAACTCAACAAGTTATCTCATAAAGGTTCTGTCTATAGCTCTCATCCTCTCTTATTTTATACAGTGTCTATCTATTCTTGCTTCTATCAATTTTTTATCACCACCCCTCTCTCTCTCTCTCTCTGCGTATTAAGTCCATTCTAAACAAAAGGGAATATCATCACAATGTGTAAGACAATTTAATCTGTAGCTCGAACCTGAAAGAGAAAAAAAAGCAAATGAAGTCCCGCATCTTTATCTTTGACCTTGAGATTAAAAAGTTCGGTCAAGGTTGAAACTTGGACGGAATTTCAACTTCAGATATTTCCGAATTTGATGCATTGATCTGGTGCTCTTTCATAACAGTAATCTTCATGCAATATTTCAGTTCGATCTGATAAATAGTTTTTAAGTTATCGATTAGTAAAATGAATGCCCCACCTTTATTAAAACAAGAGTCGCTGATTTTCTTCATAAGAACGCACATGCGTGAGCCCACAACAAAATCTTACAATAAAACAACGACACATTTTTACGGTTCACAGATTTACTAGTGTTAAAACTGCCTGCACACGATCTCGTAAAACCGTGCTTGTTAATCGACCGACATTAAGTGACTCCTTACTTATCCTCACTCGAGCTAGCTTTTGGGTGAGAGGATAGATCGACACGAGCTCGAATAGACCCCTGACATCTATATGCCAGGCCCGAATCTTTTGAGTAATATGTTATATAGGAAACAACATATACTACACAGGCCCAAAGATGAGGTAATCCCTGGAAGGATGGTATCATGTTGAACGAAACTATACGACACTGGCTCCTCAAAAGACGAGGTAATGTTTTGAAGGATGTTCTCTTGACAACAAAACAGATACAGCACCCCCTACCGAAAGGAGGGGCAATGCCTAGGAGGGTGGTCCTGTTTGAACATAACAGATACTATACGACCTACTCACTGAATTGTGCATTAAATAAGTATGCATTAGTCTGAAAAAGTATATAAAACTGATTTTAGTATTAAATTTTTGTACGGTAGAAGATTTATAGAAGTGATAGTATAGTTTCGGCTTCAGACAGACATAAATTATTAATAAACTCATTAATCTGTCTTTCGCTCTATCTTTCATTGTTAACATTAATCTATTAAATTTGCAGTCAATTTAAATGCGTGTGTTTGATTAATCCTATCTTTGTTCGTGTCCGTTTGTGAAATAGTATAGTAATCAGAATTTAGTATTATACATAGAAGTAAAAATACAGTTTAGGCTTAAGACAGATGGCAAATCTCTATTAGTGATAGAAGTTATAGTATAGTTTCGTCTTCAGACAGATAACACATCTCATTTAGTAATTGAAGTAATAGTATAGTTTCGGCTTCAGACAGATGCCAAATCTCCTTTAGTAATTAAAGTAATAGTATAGTTCGGCTTCAGACAGATGCCAAATCTCATTTAGTAATTGAAGTAATAGTATAGTTCGGCTTCAGACAGATGCCAAATCTCATTTAGTAATTGAAGTAATAGTATAGTTTCGTCTTCAGACAGATGCCAAATCTCATTTAGTAATTGAAGTAATAGTATAGTTTCGACTTCAGACAGATGCCAAATCTCATTTAGTAATTGAAGTAATAGTATAGTTTCGACTTCAGACAGATGCCAAATCTCATTTAGTAATTGAAGTAATAGTATAGTTCGGCTTCAGACGGATGCCAAATCTCCTTTAGTAATTAAAGTAATAGTATAGTTCGGCTTCAGACAGATGCCAAATCTCCTTTAGTAATTGAAGTAATAGTATAGTTTCGGCTTCAGACATGTGTAAATCTCCATTACTAACTGAAGTAATAGTATAGTTTCGGCTTCAGACAGATGCCAAATCTCATTTAGTAATTGAAGTAATAGTATAGTTTCGGCTTCAGACATGTGCAAATCTCTATTACTAACTGAAGTAATAGTATAGTTTCGGCTTCAGACAGATAAAACATCACTATTAGTAATAGCAGTAATTATATAGTTCTAACTTCAGACATATGCTAAACCTCTATTAGTAAAAGAAGCAATAGCATAGGTTCGGCTTCAGACAGAAATGCCAAATCTCTATTAGTAATAGAAATAATAGTATTGTTTCGGTATCAGACATACCACACGACTATTAGTAATATAAGCAATAGTATACTTTTGGCGGGAGACAGATACAAAGTTTTCATAGCAATACAAGTAAAAGTATAGTTTCGACGTCAGACAGACATATACCAAGTCTCCATTAGTAATAGTTGAATCTAACTAAAAACAAATGAGAAAATTCTCATAAAACTTCCAACTTTCTTTACAAATAGAATATAATTTATTTGAATGTATTTTCTAGTCCTCCATTTTTAAAACTTAAAATTTATTTTATTTGAATGTATTTTTCTAGTCCTCCATTTTTTTAACTTTCAAATTTAATTACTTTGAATGTATTTTTCTAGTCCTCCATTTGTTAAACTTTAAAATTTAATTTACTTGAATGTATGTTTCTAGCTCTCCATTTTAAAAACTTTAGAATTTAATTTATTTGAATGTATTTTTCTAGTCCTCCATTTTTAAAACTTTAAAATATAATTTACTTGAATGTATTTTTCTAGGTCTCCATTTTTCAAACTTTAAAATTTAATTTATTTGAATGTATTTTTCTAGTCCTCCATTTTAAAAACTTTAGAATTTAATTTATTTGAATGTATTTTTCTAGTCCTCCATTTTTAAAACTTTAAAATTTAATTTACTTGAATGTATTTTTCTAGTCCTCCATTTTTAAAAACTGTAGAATTTAATTTATTTGAATGTATTTTTCTAGTCCTCCATTTTTAAAAACTGTAGAATTTATTTTATTTGAATGTATTTTTCTAGTCCTCCATTTTAAAAAACTGTAGAATTTAATTTATTTGAATGTATTTTTCTAGTCCTCCATTTTTAAAACTTTAAAATTTAATTCATTTGAATGTATTTTTAAAACTTTAGAAATATTGTGTGTGCCGATGAATCAAGACAGACAATAAAAAAGCGATTTTTTCCCGTTTAAATCGATTGAAATAAAATATTACAGACATTGATCCTCGGGTCAAATTGGAAAAGTTTAACAATTTTTAGAAATTTGAAACCACGGGACGAAATGTTTTTGCGTACAAAATCATCGTTTTATTATTATCGGGATTATTCTCTGCTGCTTGGAACCATCGTTTTTATAGGACGTGAGTTTTTTTGTGTTTTTTTTCGAGCCATAATGCCCAAGAGATCAAAGATGTCTGAAATAATATAGTCATGGAAGATCTTCTTGCAACTACTAAGCTCGGTGATAAGCAAGAAGGTCCATTTGAATAGAGACGCAAATGGAAGCGTGTTTTACACTGAATATAGTCTGTCTTCGGTCACTGAAAACGAAATCCTTCTAGACTGAGGTGTTTGGTTTTTGTTTCAATCCAGAATGTTCCTGTTTGGGCGGGGGGAGGGATTTTTTCCCCCATTAAGAAAACGACTTTGTATCTAACTCTAAACGTACTATACAAAGTATGAAACAGAAATGTAATTATTTAGCCCAAAATAATTTAAATCAATATCGAACGTCGAGGTTTATGCGGTCGCTCTATCTAGCCACACTGATGAGATTTAAAAAACACGCAAACTGTGTCTGGCAATAAGAATTTTAAATATCATAAAGTCTATAATAAAAAGTCAACGGTTTTTTTTTATTCTTTAGGTCATCAGAAATGACAATAATAATTTATGTATAAAAAATTTATTTACTCACTATTGACATAATTTAATGATTTTATTTTATATTTTTTTACGAAAGAAAATCAACCTAATTATATACTAATTTTTGTAAAAGAAATTTGTTTAAATAAAAATTAGTACAAAACTTTCCCTGGTTTTATTTAATACTTTTTTGATTACTTATTTATTTAAACTAAATCAGGAAGTCTTTAATATCAGGAACCAACTTTGACCGGACACTGTTTGCTGCGGATTTTGAGTCGGGTATTCTTCTGGTTTTCCTAATATCTAATTTCTCTTCATTTGATATAGTTATTCAATAGAATGTTCCTTTAATACACCATTCTGGTAGCCGCACGCTAAAACCCACTGGCTACTCTAGTTCATTAGGCCTGTTTGCTGACCATGGAGCTAAGTAATTGTCATAATACTATGTTACTTCAGACATTTTTGATCTCTATGGAATTGTGAACTGAAAAGAAATCGCGTCCGATGAAAATGATATCAAATAGAACATTAAAAAAGAAAGAAACAGAAATAATAAAAGCCGAATTTAGATTTCGTACGCAAACACATTTTTGCCCGCGGTTTCAAATTTCTAAATATTGAACAAAAAATTGTTCTACAAACTTTTTAGGAGATCTGAACATTTTGCGATTGAGCAAATATAATCCAAAAATATAATCCAAAAATATAATCCAAAAATATAATCCAAAAATTAAAAAAACAAGCAATAATACAAAAATTAGGGGCAGGTGTGTACGTTTCGTATACCAATACATTTTCTAAGTCTATAAATAATATTTATTGTCACATAAGTTTCATTACAGAGTGTAGTATCTGTTCCGATGGATACTGCACGCCTGTCCTGTGCAGTTCTAGGAGGTCCACCCTCCCAGGCTTCGCCTCCCCTCTTTGGGGAGGAGTAAGTTTATTGCTTACTGTCTGAGGCGCCCCTACCGGGGAATGCCGACGGGGCTGCCCAGGCAATTTTTAAATGGCCAGAGTGCTCACCTCTCGAGCGCTGGCTTTTAACCCCACTTTCTCGACCCAAGCTGTGGTTACATCTTACTTGTGGGAGTAAGATAAAACTGGCCTTGTGCCTAACTCCGCGAGGAGTAAATAAATATCTTTGATTATTTCTACGTTTCTTTGCTTTTGGCCAAGATCAAAGTGTAGTATCTGTTCCGATGGATACTGCACCCCATACTGGTATTGTCTTGTCCTTCGGGTCTTGACTTACGCCGGTCAATGGGTCTGTCCTGTGCAGTGCTAGGAGGTCCACCCTCCCAGGCTTCGCCTCCCCTCTTTGAGGAGGAGTAGGTTTATTGCTTACTGCCTGAGGCGCCCCTACTGGGGAATGCCGACGGGACTGCCCAGGCAATTTTTAAATGGCCAGAGTGATCACCTCTCGAGCGCTGGCTTATCTAATCCCACTTTCCCGACCTTGTGTCACATCTTACCTTGTGGGAGGTAGATAAATAAAAATATCTTTGATTATTTCGAAATACTTGTTTCGTATTGTGGACGTATGTGGACGGAGGTGTGTTTGACTAACCTAAACATTTAAGCTGATGTGTTCGGGAAGATGATTATCGCATAGACAGTAGATGCCTACTTGAAAAAACCAAGACTATAGGTAGGAGGAAAACAGTCAGCAGGAAGAGAGTTCCACAAGCTTGCGATTCTTGGAAAGAAGCTACTAGAATAGAAAGCTGTATTACAATGAGGTATCAAAACAGCGAATTGATGGAGACCACTAGACCAAGGAGTCAAACGAGCTGGAACAAAGGAAGCAGGGAATAGATAAGACAATTTTGACAAACACATGCAAAAATAGTACTTATAGAAAAGACTGAGACTAGCAACATCACGTCTGTGGGAAGGACGGTGCGGGGAAGATGAAAGGGTAAGGGCAATAAAATTACAGATACGTTTCTGCACCTTATCAAGAACCCTCAAATAGGACAGATTCACCAGTACTCCATACATGGTCTGTATGTAGATTTGTAGAGATAAAGACTAGTCTAACGTGTGAGAAAGTGTTTCGAGCGATAGAGAGAACCGACTTTACAGTAACCATGAAGAGCGATGGATCTAAAATAAAGATTTGATGAGAGTAAATCACAAAAATCATATTTCCTTCTTGTTAGCTCCTTACATGAAGTGGCTTCATGCCTTGTCCGGAGCGAATTCAATTAAAACAATGAGAAAGAAAAGAATAACAAGACTAGACTAGTCGATTACAAACGAACGGGATATATAACTACAAGTTGTAATATGAATTTACTAGTACCTGAGAAGGAAAGAGAAAAAAGCGAGGGACACAAGTAATTTCGCATATCCGACTGGCTTTACAAACTCATCTTTTTCCTGATTCAAACAATCTAACCAACGCGCAAGTTCGGTATTTATTTATCTCTTCAAGATGGCGGTTTTGTACTAATTTTTATTTAAACAAATGTTTTTTACAAAAATCAAGAGAGACGCGATAGCGCTCTATCCCTTAATAGACTTCAAAAACGACCTATGCTAGAAAACTCATTTCTTTGATCAGCCATAACTCAAAAGCCAATAAACCAAATTATTTAAAACTTTGCATAAAAGTTTCATTTGATAGGTTCTATAAGTGTGTCGAATTTCAGCATCATTAGTCAAGGCAACCCAGAGATCCAGAAAGGTCAGGAGTGATTTTGTGTTATCCGTGTGTACGTACGTACGTGTGTGCCACCCTGTATCTCATCAACTATTTGATGGATTCAGCTGATTTTTGGCAGAGATAGAGGTTCTAGGGTCTAGTTGATGGCATTTTAATTTCAGTTTTCCATATAACTTAGTTTTCCAGAAATTTCCAAAAAACCTTTAAAATGACCATTGTATTGAGGCATAGCCTTTAGAAAAGTAGTGACACTCCATGATAAATGCCGGTATACTGAAATCATATGCCCTTAATAGGGTTAAGATGAAAATCCATATGCACTAAATGTACAAAAGCAAGGAAATTCCCAAATGTTTACACTTTTATTGTCATTAAGGGTATGACTACATATCAACCAAACCATTTCATTATCACATCACTACAGTATAAATCTCTATGCATGAGTGGATGAAGTGTGTGAGGTGCGCTGAAGAAAAATTCCTACCAGTAAAATACATAGCCCTGTTGTGCTCGCATACCCTTAATGACAATAAAAGTGTAAAAAATTGGGAATTTCCTTGCTTTTTTACATTTAGTGAATATGAATTTTCATTTTAACCCTATTAAGGGCACATGATTTCAGTATACTGGAATTTTTCATGGAATTATTATAGACTTGATGATATTTAAAATTTTTATTGCCAGACACGGTTTGCATGTTTTTTTTAAAACTCATCAGTGTGGCTAGAGAGAACGACCGCATAAACCTCGATATTGATTTAAATTATTTTTGGCTAAATAATTACCTTTCTGTTTCATACTTTGTATAGTACGTTTTTCCACTATTCTTTATGGTTTCATAAATAACTCCAGACAGGCAATCTCTTCGAATGGCACCTGCGAAATTTCTCACTTAGGAAAGAAAAAGAAAAACGGAAAGAAGAAAACTAAGAAAGAGAATATTCATTGCATGAAAACTAAGATGCCAATAGCAAATAGAAGTTCATGTGGACGTATCTTTTGAAAGATGCGCCCATTCAATCTACGCGTTTATACATATTGTTGCCTTAGGTGCATACATTTTTTACGCATGCGTATTTATCTTCTCGTCACCGTCATCATAGTCGCTGTGAACTCAGGTTGTTTTTCCTATGTTTATAAAACTCACGCCGATACTGCTCTGAATGCTTAGGTGAATAAATTTTTTTACGCATGCGTATTTATCTTCTCGTCACCGTCATCATAGTCGCTGTGAACTCAGGTTGTTTTTCCTATGTTTATAAAACTAACGCCGATACTGCTCTGAATGCTTAGGTGAATAAATTTTTTTACGCATGCGTATTTATCTTCTCGTCACCGTCATCATAGTCGCTGTGAACTCAAGTTGTTTTTCCTATGTTTATAAAACTCACCTCGATACTGCTCAGATTCTCGTATGAAATAACTACCTACTTTCAAATAACTTTGTTGTATCTTTTGCCGTCTCTTTTTTGTCATGTGTTAGTTTCTGAAAATTGATGCATGATTAGATTTAGTGCTGGTAAAGATTTTAATCCACATATACACATACATATGGGGGTGGCGTGGTGCAATAATTGCAGACGTGTACTGGGTTCGAGTTATGTTTAGACTAATGCATCACTTTCACTAACACCCTTCAGCTATGGATTAAACAATGAGGTATTCTAGACTCCCAGCCCTTGGTTGTGCAACCAGTCTCGGAAGAGGAAAACTCCGAAATAACAACAGTCTTGCTCTGCAATACTGACATTGTTTTTCTTTACCGCTTGTAATTGATTGCCTACCTCTCACTTAATTATAGACTGCAAACACGGTCTCCCCTTTTTTCAAAGTTGGCTAAGATAATATAACACTAAAACCAAAAAACTACATCGTAATACTTTCAAATGACCCCTGGTAAATGCAAGTAAATAAATTGTTCTTGATTATTTTATAGGTTAATTTGATTGTTGCATTTTCCGACCTCACAAGTGAGTAAATAAACCCAAATAAACTGTTTTGGACTAATTTCTCAGCTGTATTAAAAAAAATAAAGTAAAGTTGAAATTAGTCCCAAACCATTTATTAAGGGTAACTTATTCATTTGTGAGGTCGGAAAAATGCAGACGATTCATTATCCGCCATTTTGGCTAAGAAACGACAATCAAACATTATATGTTAAATATCGGTGATGGATTTCGTATGTATCATTCTATTTCATGCAAAACATGTGTAAACTTTTCCCCTACGGAGATGAAACGTGGAAATCTCTGTGTAGCCTTATTGCCATAAATATATTTTCATAACTTACTACCAACTGAGTTTGATAGGGGGTGAGGATATAATTGAAATGACTAAAGGTCTCCCCTTTTTTCAAAGTTGTCTTTACCTTTCGAATCTTTTTCTTATCAACCATAATACTACCCACATTTTGAACACACACTTCCCCCCCTTCCCCTTTGCCTAGCCTCTCAAAAATTGATTGAATAAATTTAATTCAAATATTTTTTAAGTCGGATAACCTAGCCACTCAAAACCCATGCCACACCTCACCACAACAAAAATCTCAGCCTCCTTTCACCTCTCGCACCCTTTGGCCATTTCAATTATATTCTCATCCTCTACATTTCATAGCTGTCTCAATCTTGTCACTTAAAGTTTCTCATATTCATTTGAATCTTTTTCGACCATTGACTCTCACATTTATAGTAGCAGTATATCTCCCCCTCTCTCATCCCTCCCCATTTCATAGCTGTCTCAATATTGTCCACTTAAAGGTTTTCATATTCATTTGAATCTTTTTCAACCATTGACTCTCACATCCTGGACTTTCTGGGTTTCATAGTATCTACGACTGCTATATGCCTTCCTCTCACCACTATGTCTGTCAACCCACAACTTCTATGCACTTGCATGATATTTTTCTTCAAACTATCATCCTGAAGAAGTCTTACAATAAAGACGAAACGTTGATGAATACGTAAACAACTATCTTTCGGTTTATTATTTGTATTCCATAGACTATGGGAATTAATCCAAAACCATAACTTTCATTGGTTTTAACAACTTCCTTTTTCTTGTACTTTGATGAGTTTTTTTTTACATCTCTCATTTTATACTGAAATGTAATTAAATACAATTTTTATACACATGTAAGTGTTAAAATTTTAAATAACTAAATAAAAATAACAGACATGTCAGTTTTATTTATTGAAATTTTAGCTGACAATGACAGTCAGTTTGATTAAGAAATATAAAACCTTAATTCTAAGTATTATTCCATGATAAGTGCCAGTATAATGATAAGGGTATACAGTATAAATCTCTATGCATGAGTGGATGAAGTGTGTGAGGTGCGCCGAAGAAAAATTCCTACCAGTAAAATACATAGCCCTGTTGTGCTCGCATACCCTTAATGACAATAAAAGTGTAAACATTTGGGAATTTCCTTGCTTTTGTACATTTAGTGTATATGAATTTTCATCTTAACCCTATAAAGGACATATGATTTCAGTATACTGGCATTTTTCATGGAATGTCAGTACATTTGTAAAGGCTATGCCTCAAAACAATGGTCATTTTAAAGTTTTTGAGGGGATTTTCTGGAAAACTAAGGTATATGGTAAACTGAAATTAAAATGCCATCAACTAAGCCTTAGAACCTCTATCTCTGCCAAAAATTAGCTGAATCCATCAAATAGTTGAGATACAGGGTGGCACATACGTACGTACACACGGATAACACAAAATCACTCCTGACCTTTCTGGATCTTTGGGTTGCCTTGACTAATGATGCTGAAATTCTACACACTTATAGAACCTATCAAATAAAAATTTTGTGCAAAGTTTTAACTAATTAGGTTTATTGGTTTTTGAGTTATGATTGATCAAAGAAATGAGATTTCCAGCATAGGCCGTTTTTTAAGTCTATTAAGGGATAGAGCGCTCTCGCGCCTCCCTTAATCAATACTCCCTTACGAATGACTCAGCAGTTTCTTTAAGCATCGATTTTATAGCAATAAGAAATGTTATCACAGACTTTACAGCAATAAAATTTAGAATTCTGAATGTTTTACAAGTCCATTGCTTTTCCGTCATTCCCCTTGTGAGTCTGCCAGTCGATTTTATACTTCAAAGCAACTTATGTTCAATGGTAAAATCAGTGGAAAGTCGTGCCCAGTATCTATCAGTACGGCGAACAACATATAACCGATTCTTAAAAAAACAAATACGAGTCACGATGGTCTGTTAACAAGGTAGCAATTAGTTGAAGGGATATAAAAAATACTGTCTTAGAATAAACACTCTGGCATTCAACAGCTAAAAATGATAGCATGTGATACATTGAAGTAAAATTGGAGACTAATTTACAGTTATGTAAGCCGTGTGAAACCCCCTTAAAAATGTCTTCTTGTGTTATAGATTGCAACCACAAGCTACAACTGTTCTACAAGAGATTCCTGATCTACCATAATATCTGAATCAAGGGAGGCGCGAGAGCGCTCGATCCCTTAATAGACCTCACGAATGGCCTATGCTGGAAATCTCATTTCTTTGATCAATCATAACTCCAAAACCAATAAACCAAATTAGTTAAAACTTTGCACAACATTTTTATTTGATAGGTTCTGTAAGTGTGTCAAATTTCAGCATCATTAGTCAAGGAAACCCAGAGATCCAGAAAGTTCAATCATGAAATCATGTTATCTGTGTGTACGTACGTACGTATGTGCTACCCTGTATCTCATCAACTATTTGATGGATTCAACTTATTTTTGGCAGAGAAACTAACTAAATCCAATATATTGCAGACTTAACATTCGTTGGAAAATTAATAAATAAATAAAATAAGTAAATAAAAAAAATAATAAAAGGGGGGTAAGTATCTAAGAGTGAAACAAAAACAGGAGACCTTAAGCGTCTAATATTAACACGGGGATCATCAGATGTTTACAATGTAACTGTTTCGGAGATTTAAAAACAGGACAGTTATAATATTCATGGCTCTCGAATGGTACTGATTAAACTACCATTTCCCCAATAATCAAGTGTCGAAATAATTCAGCTTAAAATTTCACTAATATATACATAAATGAATAAATAATAATAATAATAATAATAATAATAATAATAATATATTACCCTTAAGACTACCGTATGATATGATAATTTGCATATCAAATAACATTAATTATAACAATAATAATAATAAAAATAATAATAATAATAATAATACTATCTAAACACTATACCCAAGAACCATTCTGCAATATGGTAGCTAGCAATAAAATTATATAGGAATTAAAGTTGCATTAAAAAATAAATAAATAAAAAATAAAGCTTATGTACCTTAGGTACCAGAAAGGTAATTATATATATATATATATATATATATATATATATTAGTAAGTTATGAAAATATATCCCTCAATAAGAAGAAACAACACCCGAAATTTGAAACGAATCTTCTTTCCCTTGATCTAGATATGAAACGCGCATAATGTTTAGAGCCGATTTCGTTAGAGCCACTTTTTGGGATCCTGTCTAAGAGGTCGAAACAAGTGGTTGGTGCACCAGCCCAAATGTGGCAACAATACTCAATGCATTAGCGCCTTGTGGTTTTGTAATGTTATAGAATACTGACAACTGTGAAAGAGTTTTCTAGCCCGGTAAAGGGAAGCCACTCTCTTTGCAACAGACTTGGCAGTATCTTCTATGTATCTGTTTTAATTTATGTAGTGTTTTCATCCGTCTGTTATAGATTAAGGTTTTAAACTCTTCGATCTACGTAATAAATAACATTTTTGTTGCTCATTTTCACATTTATTTCGAAAAGCATTTATATAAATTTACGAACATATTTTGCTCGGGAGGAGGGTCGGGGTGCTTCCCAACATTTGAATACGTCTTTATAGTGTCTGTTTCATGCACAATACTTCAGTGTCTACGACTTTTATGATTGTAATTCTTTCACACATTTAAGATATCTGTCTTATTGAGTTGGTAGAGTGTTCGCTTCGAGTGCTACTCCTGGCGAGAGCTTCAAGTGTCTATCACACATCGTTTCGCTCTGGCAAATGTCCAAATGATATTTCAGATTTTCTTTTCAGTGGTTTCTTCGATGGATGCCCATGCTGAAGAGTGATAAAGCGCCCCGTCTGGCAACCATAAGGGGTGAAAGAACTACTAAATAAATCAACAAATATAGTTTCATCAATATACCATACCTGCCCTTTATTGGTGACCTCACGTCGGACGAACCATTTTCTCCCACGAGGCCGTCTGTAAAATCTTAATACCTCCCCATCGCCAATTCTTCCGCTTCGCCTAAGTTAAAATTTCAAGTAACACCTGGCAAGATAAAGCTGGTTATTTATTAAGTATTATGCACAGGGGATGGGGATAAAAGAGCAAAGGCGTTTATAGAAAACAAAATGGACGAACGCCCGGAACGTAACCAATGCGCATGCGTGCTTAAGTTGGTCGACGTCGACCGCCATTATTTCCGCGTTCGAATTGAAGCAGACAATAGCTGAAACTCACTAAAATTGGCATTTCTGTATTCAATTGAAACATTTTGGCAGCCGATTACGTTTCGAAAATGTCGTCTTCAAAAATGTGTTCGTTTGCTTTCATATTTGACAGTTTCTAATCGCTATTCAAAAATCGTCTCATCATCATCATCGCTGCATATTTGTTGATGGACAAGATTCTGCTAACAACGTAATTCGAAAGTTTTCTTAATAAATATTGCGTTTCGAGGTTACACCGGCCGAAACGTTGTGAATAAAATAACCAAGTACTCCGAATAATCCGAATAAAACAAATTACCTATCCGCATCTAAAAATATTTCGAAACATTAAATTAAAAGTAATTATCATATTAGTATGTATGTATTAGTATGGAACAAATACATAGAAGACATTGCCAAGGCTGCTGCAAAGAAAGTGGGCTTCCTCTGTCTATAAAACGTCTGATACATGACAATACCCTATATCCAAATCCGACGCTCTACTGATGAGGCCGGCATAAATATTCAGATGAAATAAACTTATGCAGTAAGCGGACATTTTAATAAGCAACAGCCAGAGAGTATTCTACATAAAAGGACGTTGTTTTATGCCGCATTACATAGCCCAGCCTAACGGGGGCAACAAATAATCATTTAATAATAAATATTTAATTATTATTTACATACGTATACGTTTCATCTTTGCGGGATCATCAGTGTAGAGATAATTATGCAAGCCGGTCGCATGATTCGAACCCCGGAACGAGAGTTGTTTGTTTATAACTTTGGCCTACTATCTACTCAATGGTCATTATGATATACCTCTGGACCTATTATTTATATCTGCACTAGAAAAAGGTCTACGCGAACACCACAATGAAACTATTTCACCGCAGATTTCAATTGAACCGGAGGAGGGCCGCCTTCTCAATCAGGATGCCTGGAGCTTGGAAAAGTCTCCCAAGAGAGGTAATAAATGCGCTAATAACACATCAATTCAAGGTGTATTTGAACAGGTGCTAGGCTACTGTATCCTTTTCTGTGTACATTTCTACCACTCTTGTAGCCTGCTTGAAAAAAATCAGCAAGGGGAATAATTCATATTCTTTGTACATTTGTACCACTCTTTCCCTACATGGCAACTGAAGCATGCTTGTTTTTTTTTTTCCAAATTGAATTGAATTGAAAAAATCAGCAAAGGGAATAATTCATATTATGTGTACATTTCTACTACTCTTTCCCAACATGGCAACTGAAGCATGCTTGTTTTATTTTTTGCCAAATTGAATTGAATTCAAAAAAATCAGCAAAGGGAATAATTCATATTCTGTGTAAATTTCTACCACCTTTTTCCCCTACATGGCAACTGAAGCATGCTTGTTTTATATTTTGCCAAATTGAATTGAATTGAAAAAATCAGCAAGGGGAATAATTTATATTCTGTGTAAATTTCTACTACCATTTCCTTACATAGCAACTGAAACATGGTTGTTTTATTTTTTGACAAATTGAATTGAATTGAAAAAAACAGCAAGGAGAATAATGCATATTCTGTGTAAATTTCTACCACCCTTTTTCCCTACATGGAAACTGAAGCATGCTTGTTTTATTTGTTTGCCAAATTAAATTGAATTGAAAAAAATCAGCAAAGGGAATAATGCATATTCTGTGTAAATTTCTATCACCCTTTTCCCTACATGGCGACTGAAGCCTGCTTGTTTTATTTTTTGCTAAATTGAATTAAACTGAATTGAATTGAATATATCGTAGGGCGTTTAAAATATTGAATTACAATAATAAACAATTATTAAAAGACAACAGCATCGTTTTAGGCTTCAACCCCTTACCCATCATTTTCAAAATACATTTATATAAATAAAGATATATAAATATCCATATGACTGCATAATAGAGTGAAGGGTGCTAGATATTGAAATTCATAAACATTCAATGAGAAGTTAGAAACGTTTCAAAATTGTATCTCGAACAGCGCAATCATCATAACACTGGCAACTAATTGTAAATGTATGTTTATGGCTTTTTCCCCGTGAATGTAATTACATTTTATTTTCATTAATAATTAGTTTGGCCGACGATGCTGCATCGGATACAAATCTAATTTAATTATAATCCTTTTC
>OY744553.1:4045725-4055725 GCA_963556195.1 Sepiola atlantica
AAATTAAAGGTGTCTTTAAAATTAAAGGTGTCTTCAAAATTAAAGTTGTCTTCAAAATTAAAGGTGTCTTCAAAATTAAAGGTGTCTTCAAAATAAAAGGTATCTTTAAAATTAAAGGTGTCTTCAAAATTAAAGGTGTCTTCAAAATTAAAGTTACCTTTAATTTTGAAGATATCTTCAAAATTAAAGGTGTCTTCAAAATTAAAGGTATCTTCAAAATTAAAGGTGTCTTCAAAATTAAAGGTGTCTTCAAAATTAAAGGTGTCTTCAAAATTAAAGTTACCTTTAATTTTGAAGATATCTTCAAAATTAAACGTATCTTCAAAATTAAAGGTATCTTCAAAATTAAAGGTGTCTTCAAAATTAAAGGTATCTTTAAAATTAAAGGTGTCTTCAAAATTAAAGGTGTCTTCAAAATTAAAGGTATCTTCAAAATTAAAGGTGTCTTCAAAATTAAAAGTATCTTTAAAATTAAAGGTGTCTTCAAAATTAAAGGTGTCTTCAAAATTAAAGGTATCTTCAAAATTAAAGGTGTCTTCAAAATTAAAGGTGTCTTCAAAATTAAAGCTGTCTTCAAAATTAAAGGTGTCTTCAAAATTAAAGTTACCTTTAATTTTGAAGATATCTTCAAAATTAAAGGTATCTTCAAAATTAAAGGTATCTTCAAAATTAAAGGTGTCTTCAAAATTAAAGGTGTCTTCAAAATTAAAGGTATCTTTAAAATTAAAGGTGTCTTTAAAATTAAAGGTGTCTTCAAAATTAAAGGTGTCTTCAAAATTAAAGGTATCTTCAAAATTAAAGGTGTCTTCAAAATTAAAGGTATCTTTAAAATTAAAGGTGTCTTCAAAATTAAAGGTGTCTTCAAAATTAAAGGTGTCTTCAAAATTAAAGGTGTCTTCAAAATTAAAGGTATCTTTAAAATTAAAGGTGTCTTCAAAATTAAAGGTGTCTTCAAAATTAAAGGTATCTTCAAAATTAAAGGTGTCTTCAAAATTAAAGGTATCTTTAAAATTAAAGGTGTCTTCAAAATTAAAGGTGTCTTCAAAATTAAAGGTGTCTTCAAAATTAAAGGTATCTTCAAAATTAAAGGTATTTTCAAAATTAAAGGTGTCTTCAAAATTAAAGGTGTCTTCAAAATTAAAGGTGTCTTCAAAATTAAAGGTATCTTCAAAATTAAAGGTGTCTTCAAAATTAAAGGTGTCTTCAAAATTAAAGGTGTCTTCAAAATTAAAGGTATCTTCAAAACTAAAGGTATCTTCAAAATTAAAGGTATCTTCAAAATTAAAGGTGTCTTCAAAATTAAAGGTGTCTTCAAAATTAAAGTTATCTTCAAAATTAAAAGTTTCTTCAAAATTAAATGTATCTTCAAAATTAAAGGTGTCTTCAAAATTAAAGGTATCTTCAAAATTAAAGGTATCTTCAAAATGAAAGGTGTCTTCAAAATGAAAGGTGTCTTCAAAATGAAAGGTGTCTTCAAAATGAAAGGTGTCTTCAAAATGAAAGGTGTCTTCAAAATGAAAGGTGTCTTCAAAATTAAAGGTGTCTTCAAAATTAAAGGTGTCTTCAAAATTAAAGTTATCTTCAAAATTAAAAGTTTCTTCAAAATTAAATGTATCTTCAAAATTAAAGGTGTCTTCAAAATTAAAGGTGTTTTCAAAATTAAAGGTGTCTTCAAAATTAAAGGTATCTTCAAAATTAAAGGTATCTTCAAAATTAAAGGTATCTTCAAAATGAAAGGTGTCTTCAAAATGAAAGGTGTCTTCAAAATGAAAGGTGTCTTCAAAATGAAAGGTGTCTTCAAAATGAAAGGTGTCTTCAAAATGAAAGGTGTCTTCAAAATTAAAGGTGTCTTCAAAATTAAAGCTATCTTCAAAATTAAAGGTGTCTTCAAAATTAAAGGTGTCTTCAAACTTAAAGGTGTCTTCACAATTAAAGGTGTCTTCAAAATTAAAGGTGTCTTCAAAATTAAAGGTGTCTTCAAAATTAAAGGTGTCTTTAAAATTAAAGGTGTCTTCAAAATTAAAGGTATCTTCAAAATTAAAGGTGTCTTCAAAATTAAAGGTGTCTTTAAAATTAAAGGTATCTTCAAAATTAAAGGTGTCTTCAAAATTAAAAGTGTCTTCAAAATTAAAGGTGTCTTCAAAATTACAGGTATCTTTAAAAAAAGAATAAAAAGAAAAATGAAAATAAATTAAGCTCAAACTTTGATGGGTAAAATATCAGAAGAAAAAAATCCTCGATAGCCATCGATTTTCTTTTTTTTTATGTTTCTGAATCTTTCAGATGTGGATTGGTAATCTATATAACCTCGATTATTCGGACTACTATTCTCATCGTGAGTGTTATCATCATAACGTTTCGGCCGCTGCGGTGCGTGCGATACGAAGAATTGCGAATTACTGAAGACTTCTCCCAATCATGGCTGACGGAACAAGAACATGCTGCCCCCGTAGATTAAATAACGGCTTCCGTTCGAAATTCCGTCTAGATTCCCGAGTTCGACAGAAATATCCCCGGGTTCAAAAAGATACACCTGAAGAAGGCCGGAAGTTACAACGGCCGAAACGTTGTGATTATAATACTTAAGATAATAACAGTAGTCTGAATAATCGAAATTATAAAAAAAATTCTTTTTGAAAATTATTTTTAAATAAGAACCAAAATGTGAAATTCTTGTTTTAAAAAGAGGCAAACGCGTCTACTCAGGTAACCTTGAACTCCCAGCAATTGTTCTGATAAATAATGCTAATAGTAAGAAGGGTTACGAATACTTAGGAATATTGGAAGCAGATAAGATTAAAAACAAAGAAAGAAAAAAAATTCGTAAATTGCACCTCAATAGTCAGAATACAATCTATACTTCCAATGCTCTAGCAGTAGCTATCATATACTTGATTCGAATGTAGATGAATGAAAATGTTTGGACACAAAAACACCAAAAAATTTCTTAACATTTATGGAGTCTTTGCGACGAAAGGAGATGCGGTCGAGTGCATCTACCTGAAAAGGAACGTGGTCGCGGTTTACTTGGTGCTGAAGATGTCGTCAATAAACAAAATAGGCTAAAGTAAGGGTTATAAATATATTTATTAAATTAATGATATTCTTCCTCATAATACACAGCACGGGAATATACTCGTAAAAAAGACTTCGGGAAGAAAACATAATAATATTGAAAAACTCGTATGAACTCTCACGAAAAGAATGGATTAATTTTATGTACGTAAAAATTAATTAATTGAAATATATATATATTAATACGATAGCGTGTGTGTTCGTGTGTCACGCTTCCGGCAAAAGCTCTGCGCATGCGTGCCGCACCTAAATTTTGAAAAACATTCAACTAGCTTGCGTGTGTATCCCTCTGGCGCAATGGTTAGCGAGGTGGTATTTCTTACTTCGGCCCGACTGGTTTATAGTTCGATCCCAACCAACCTCTTAGATTTTTATTCTACATTTCGAGGGGAAGGGGAAGAAATAATATATTTTTTTATTACCTGGTTAAAAACTACTTTTTTGTGTTGCTTAAAACTTAAAACTATGTTTTGTTTTTATGTTGGCGTTTTTAATGGCGTTTTTAATGGCATTGTCTATTTAATTACGTTGACTGCTTAAAAAGTAGGGTATCGGCCAGTATTATTTTGTTGTTGTTTTTTTTTTGAACGGATGGCATATCAACCTTTTTTAGTAGATATGCGCAGTGTCCATCGTACACGAGTTACTATTTCAAACAATTATTTCACTCTTATCCAGAAGGGGGTGGCTCATAATAAAGCAAGCGTAACTTACTAACAAATAGAGGGTGCTTTGTTACATTAGGACCCGTATTGAAAACATCATTTCGTGTAATTTACACGGGTGTCGCTAGTATATATAAAATTAAAATAATGGCACGTCTTATTAAAAGAGTGACTTAATGCAATATTTTACCGCTTAGAAAGTGTGAAAACTCTACAAGAAAACAACAATGCTTTTTCTCTCGTCAGTAAAACCAATAATAGAAACTACATAACTTACACACACACACACACACACACACATATATATATATATATATATATATATATATATATATATATATATATATATAAAGAAAAAGTTCACATACACATTGCAACTGTCAGCATTTATAATTTAGAAATTACGTCATTTCCATTATGTAGCTGTCCCGTTACCATTCTGAAGAGACTAGGACCTCGAAATAAATTATAAATGCTGACAGTTGCAATATATATGTGAATTTTTTCTTTCTTTATTCTATTATTGCTTTGGTTTCTACATTGAGCTCTCTTACTCGGATTTCTTACCAAATTATCCACTTTAACACCAATATATATATATATATATATGTGTGTGTGTGTGTTTAAAATATGATTGGTAATGTATGAAGCATAAAATCGATGTTATTTTCTTTTGTAATTATTATATTTTATATTGATATTTCGAGCAGCGACCCGCTCTTTTGCAAAAAAGAGAGAAAGAACAAGTTTCGCGGATGCATCGCAGTCTCTATTACTTTATTATCAACATCCATTTGATCGGATGTGACTGTTAGGGTTAAGTGGATAAAGACGGGGATAATTTCGGCAGTGCTGTGAAGGCCTCCTTACTAACATTATAGTACTATATTTGCTAAGTTAGGCCGAGGGAGGGACTAAAATATACTTTGGTTCTTACTCGGAATTGTTCGGGATCAATAAAATAGTCATTATTAACATTACTGTATTATATTTGGTAAGCGAGAGGGGGAATAACAGAATCTTTTGTTTTACTCAGCGTTGTCCGGGAGGAATAAATGTAAATTACAATATTACTTTTAAATCTTTTAGGACTATTTTCATTATCAACGTCATTTCTCTTTATATTATTGGGAAGGGAATTACGCGACATAAATCATTTCATTGTGTTTTCTTCTACTCCGTATTTTCCAGATGAAATATAATTTTAAATTAGAATCTTACATTTAAAAAGGGATAGCTCCGGAAAAATTAATTAGATTATTATTATTTTCAACACGTTAAAACAGGAGAGAGGGATGGTCTTTGCGATTGAGAAATAGATGGTTTTGGGGAGGGACGGGAAAATGGGAGAGAGGGAATAAGAGAAATATAAAGAGACGACTACAGATAGGGAGAGAGATAGAAGTTTAAACTTAAAGATGTTACACACGCTATTCAACTTCTATTTTGTTTTTTTTTATGGGCCCGGGCAACGCCAGTTAGCACTGCTAGTTATTATATAAAAAGATAACTATTTTCGTCCTGTCTAAATGACCCACAAAGCAAAATCAGTTAAGCATACCACTTTCTAAACGTAACAGCCGCCATCTTAATTAGCTCATCAAAATTAAAATCAGATACGATCTTTCTTTTATGAACGTTGGCATTTTCTACAATTTTAATTATGTGTCATATTTCAATTTTTAAGATTCTACGAAACTCACCCTGGCTTTGTTAATAGTGTCTTAGCTTTCAAAAATCAGACTGAATGTTTATTGTTTTATTTCCGTTTGTAATGTTACTGACGTTTTTTGACATACTGTAAAATCTCAGCCTCCAGGCTTGGCGGTCGTGAGGATCCATTCCGCTGAAATTCGACTGTCTAAGATCCTTGGTGATAGATATGCATCTAAGTTGTCTTGGCTCCTCCAACTTTCCTCCTGACTTCCACCTCAAGATCTCTGCATTTTACTCATCCAAGAGTCGCTCCGCTTCATAATACGTCTTTATAAAAACAAACAGACGACTTTTCTAAGCAACTGCTCATCAGACACCTTTACGAGTCTTTTTTACGGAAATTTTTCGTTTAGTTCGTCTTTCATAAAGTACTAGCGGGGTTACCCGGCGTTGCTCGGGGTCATAAAAACATAATTAAAGAAAAATCGTGTGTGTAACATCTTTATATACAAACTTCTATTTCTCCCCCCCCCCCTTTCTCTATAACCGTCTCTTTATCTTTCTACCTTTCTCTTCCCTGGTTGCCGCATTTCACCGCTACTTTCTAATTTTGCCTTTTGCGAAAGCTGTTTCTTCCCCACCATTTCTCCTACGTTGCCCAGGGCAATAGTATGACATATTTCTATAAAAAGTAACACCTCTATCTGCGCCTTCTATATAGGTACTTATCTCTGCCCCGGTGTTCATACTATATACGTATCTATCGTCACCCCGGTGCGCATACTATATACATACCTATCTTTTTTACTGCAATTTTTCGTTTAGTTCGTCTTTCATAAAGTATAACTAACTGTTTTCTAATCTCGTATCAGGGTCTTTTTCTACAATTAAGTGTCATTTTTTAAATGTATTTATAGATTACATTGTAATCTATAATCATGTATGCGTCTATTATGTTCTTATTATTCGTTGGTGCAGTCCGTTTGTAATTTAAAACGAGGTATTTCACAGCCTATAATAACTGTATATTGTTCAAGTAACATATGTATTATTTGGATTATTCGGACATCTTTATGTTGAACTCGGGAATCGTGGCGCAACGGTAAAAGTGCTGAGTAACAATCAGTTTCTAGATAACAATTTTTCTAGAGGTTGATCGTTGAATCCTCAGTTCACGCGATACTAATCATATAATTAAGAATTAATTAAGATGTCTACCCGGCCCTGGTTGACGGAATGAGAACAATCTAACCCCGCGGGTTAAATAGAAAGTTCGGTTCGAAATTCCATACAGATTCCCGAGTTCGACAAAACGCACTTGACGATGGTCGGATGTTTCATCGGCTGAAACATTATAGGAATAGCATAATATATGAAAGCAGTAGTCCGAATAATTTAACTTTTCAAAATGTGTATCACACCAACTAAATCCAATCACCTCAGGGGCCATCAAGTCGTATCAAAAGATGAAAGCATGTATTCTATCTGGCTCGTGGTATTCCTTTAACAAGATGTATTTAAGTAAAGTAGTAAACCCTAAGTTTTCTTAATATTACTTGTAATTGTAATCCTTTTTTTTACTGCACTTTTTTCTCTGAGTTTAAATCGCAATATTACAGTGGAATGTGTATAGAACACAAGAAATAGAAAAAGAAGTGAAATAAGAATAAGAAGAAGAAACGAAAAAAAGAGATGGATGAGAAGAAGTAATAATAATGAGAACAGATGAAGAAGATGTGGAAGATGATGAAAGGCAGGCAGAAGATGAAGAAGATGAAGAAGAAAAAGAAAAGTTAAAGTAACATACAAAGGGGGAAAAAGTAGAAAGCGAAGGTAAAAAAACTGGAAGAAGGAAACAAAAAAGAAGAAAAGAGCGAAAGATGACTACGCAAAGGAAGAGGAAACGAAAAAAGAGGGGGTCAATTTAATCGCTGTCTTCGATGAAATTATACAAATAAAGGAAGAAGAGAAAGAAATACAAGAATGAGAAAAAGAAAAAGGATCGGATAGAAGAAAAAGCGGAAAAACAAAGGAACAGAAAAAGAAACGAAGGTATAGGGTGGGCAAAAAATAAGGGTCCTATTTTTAAAAATTCATAACTTTTTTATTTATTGATTTAAAAAAATTTTTTTTTTAGAATAAGTAAAAGACCCCTTCCGAAGCAAGCATGAGCCGTATTAGCCCTAAGGAACGTACCCTCATTTAGAAAACATTATTTTTGCTTAAAAAACTCAAAACAGTGTAAAAAACAATACTTTAGTTTTTGTAAGTTTTAAGAAGTGTTTTTCGGCTAAAATTTGTTTTGTTTATTTCAAAAAATCTCGGAAGGGTCAGTCTACACACACATAAAGTTTGGTGAGTTTAACTTTTATTTTGTGGAAGTTATTCAAATTCAAGTTATTCAAATTTAAAGATAGGACCCTTGTTTTGGCCCACCCTGTATATGAGTATAGAAACAGAAAAAGAAGGAAATAATTTTTAAAATAGGAAGTAAAAGAAGAAGGGGGAAAAAGAAGAGACGAAGACAAGGAAGACTGCGAAAAAGGAGAAGTAATGAAAGAAAGAAGTCTACGAAAGGAAAAACAGAAAAGGAAGGAGAAGAAAAGAAAAAATGAGGTAGAAGAAAACAAGAAAAAGATTAAGAAAAAAAATATATAGAAAAATAGAAAAATTGAAAAAGAAATCGATGAATAGAAAGAGGAAATGGAAAAAAAGATAACGAAGAAAAAAAAAAGATGAAAAGAAAAAGATGAAAAAGAAAAAGAAGAAAAAGATAAAAAATAAAAATATAAAGATGAAAGATAAAAATATAAAGATAAAAGATAAAAATATAAAGATGAAAGATGAAAAATAAAAAGATGACAAAGTAGTTTAAATCGATAAAGAAGACGAGGAGTAAAAATAAAATGATGACGAAATAAAGGAAAGGGGGCGAGAAGAGAGAAAATGAGAAAAAGAGGTGGAGGAGGAGGAGGAGGAGAGAAAAATAAAGAAAAACGAAGGAAAAAAAGGGAAAAAGATTAATCAGATGAAGGGGAAAAAGAAAGCCAAACAGAAGAATACAAATTAAGGAAAAAGAAAAAGAAACGAATGCAAAAAACAACAGAATATCCACTTCCATCGCTGTCTTCGATGAAATTCTAAAAATCGATTTCTTCAGATCAGCAATAAATCGAATGAAAACCAAAACAACAAAAAAAAATCGATAAAAAAAAAAATGTCAAAATGTCGAAGATCTCCACGTGGACGGCGGAGTTGGGTGGGTGGGTGTTTGGTTGGGCGGGGTCTAAATGTAAAACCCTGAGGAAAACGCCATTGTTGAAAGTACTTACACAGACAATGAAAACGAATCGTTGTGTGCGCAGAGAGAAATAAAGTGGACCCCAGAGTCATTCATGTTTCTGACTTTAATTAAATCCGACGTGGAACTTCTGTAATGTCTTTGCTCATCGTAAAATAATGATACGAGTCCATAGACAAAAGATATTCACGAGAACAAGAAAGAAAGGCAAAAATACTTATCTTGATTTTGGAAACGTTTTCAGCGTCTAACAGGAGTCATCAGAAAATTCGTTTTGCATACACACACACAAACATATATATATATATAGGACTTGAATGCCAACTAGACACCACCCTCGGGTGTCTTCGGTCTCTCTGTACAGGGGTTTGTCAGAGACTCTGACATGAGGATACTTTTTACTTGAAGTAAACCCTGACCAAATATTCAAAACAAATGGTGTGCTGTCTCCGCAAGCCATCCAGCACGCCTCCCGAATTGCGGACGGGGGCACCCCATCTACCTATAGAGGGCAGCTTCGAATAAACAATTAGAAGCCGTTGACAATGAGGAAATGAATAATAAAAAAAATGAATAAAAACAAGAATAAATACTGGCTGGCCGGCACCCAGGATAAAAAGGGCCCATCAACCCGTTCATACACCAGGCGGGAAGATGTAAGCAATGGTGTAAACCTTCCTGTCTCTGGAAATGGTGCTCCAGCCAATACAGAGGCCAACCAGGGTCAGCCATCAGGCCTTGAGAAAAAAAGGTCCTGGCCCCCTATCTCCATCAAATACAGCAACAACAAAAAAGAAATATAAGAGGCTTAAAAGCCCAACCATGGACTGTTGCACAAAAGAAGGTGCTATTGTTTTGCTACCACTACTCAAAGTTTGAAAAGTGGAGCAAAACATCCAATGAGATTCTAGCTGAAAAGATTCAAGAATCTACCCTCCCCGAATAAATATATATATATATATATAATTATATTATTAATACCTACATACGCTAGCGTTTCAAGCTTATTGCTCTCATCAGTGCAGGAAAGTAACAATTTCAGACGGTCGGGAAGCGCGAATCCGGTTCACAGAGTCAGCTTGGAAGGTGCAAGCAGTCGCCATATCCATTCGGCCAACGGAAACTATCAAGTAGTGAACGGAAAATTTAAGATCTATATGTACCTAGAAGCGAGCATAGATAGAAGACTAGTAAAGAGTGTTCGACGAACCTATTCGGAACTTTGCATTATATATATATATATATATATATATTTATTGGAAATATTGAGCATCTCTCTTCGTATTAGGACTTGAATGATAAG
>OY744553.1:4065725-4066773 GCA_963556195.1 Sepiola atlantica
TGATCAATAACATCGACATGCCAGTGTCGCAGATTATGTACATTATTGTATAAATTAAAAAATAATCATATATATATATATATATATATGTATATGTATATAATATATATGTATATGTATATATTATATATATGTATATGTATATAATATATATGTATATGTATATATTATATATATGTATATGTATATATTATATATATATATGTATATGTATATATTATATAAATATATATATATGTATATGTATATATTATATAAATATATATATATGTATATGTATATATTATATAAATATATGTGTGTATATGTATATATTATATAAATATATGTGTGTATATGTATATATTATATAAATATGTGTGTATATGTATATATTATATAAATATATGTGTATATATGTATATATATAAATATATATGTATATATTATATAAATATATATGTATATATGTATATATTATATAAATATATATGTATATATGTATATATTATATAAATATATATGTATATATGTATATATTATATAAATATATATGTATATATGTATATATTATATATGTATATATGTATATATTATATAAATATGTATATATATATATGTATATATTATATAAATATGTATATATAATATATATATATATATGTGTGTATATATATATATATATATATATATAGAGAGAGAGAGAGAGAGAGAGAGAGAGAGTTAGAGAATGTGGGGGCGAGAGAGTAAGAATCATGCTCTTGTTTTAACGATCGAACCATCTGGTCGTTTTTTTCTTACTGACACCGGCTTCGCACAATATATATAGATATATATATATATATATATATATATATATATAGATATATATATATATATATATATATATATATATATATATCTGAGAGTGTGTGTGGAGGGGGTGAAAGATTGACAGACGGTGCTAAAATAATGTCGGTAAGTCATAACTGGTTAACAGCTCGACCCTGAGCGTGAGAATTCGACATGAGCGTGCCCCGACGCATAAAACTATTTCTTGTTTTACCATTTTCGCAAACTCTCAACAACT
>OY744553.1:4066973-4071973 GCA_963556195.1 Sepiola atlantica
AAATAATTAAGTAGATAACAGGATAAATAGAAGCTGCGGGCAGTGCAAATATCAAAGCTTACCGAAAAATAGCGGGATTTAAAAGTGCTATGTTGGAAATTATTTGTCACCAGCAAGAGCAACAGCTTCGATTAGAAGAGAAATTCCGAGTAAAAAAAAATAGAACAAATGAAAAAAAACAAACAGAAATTTCAAGAAAGACGGTATCAGGACAGTCATTCTGTAACGTAATGTTCTGTAATCGTGTCAATACAGAATCTTGTAAATATACCACCTTGTTGTCTTAATTATTATTGGCCTTTCAAGGTCACAGCAGCACAGTTGGGAAAGCATCGAACTTAAGATCTTCTATCATATGTCTTGGCATCCGCTTAAGTTTTGAAATATTATAATTTAATATAAATACATTATTTATTTACGTTGAAGTAAAATAGGATCTTGAAAATGTATGAGAACAAAGACAATTCAGTTTAAAATATGTTTATTATAAATGTGTATACAACTCTTATCGTCTAATATATAAAGTAAAGCCAGTCTGTTTGTTTAATATTTAGACTAAAATAGCTTTTTTTCTACAGAATAAATTCTCTATTATAATAGGATAGTTTTTTTTTTCGTGGAACATTGGTCCATGTTCTTTATAATAAAAATGTATTTCGATTAAATTTCTTAAAAAATGACTTATCCGCTTCGGAAGATTTTTAAAATGGACGTTGTCTCTAGTAAACATTTTTTTTTCAATTATGACCGAAGTAAAATTACCAGCGGCAGCAGCATCCAGTACAAATGAAGAGTTCGAATGCAAAACGCGATAAATCCAATTGGTTAAAATTGATACCTTAATCGACAAAAGAACGAATATATTAAATATATACTTCGAATATAAGCTTATTTTAAGTGAAAGCAAACATTAATCATTCCAGTATCATATTATGTAAAGTATAATGTGAGTGTCTGGTCGAGTGTTGAAATGTGACACTGTTTATAGTGCTAGTTTCGTAACATTTTAAATGGCGTTTATCGCGTTTTGCATTCGAACTCTTCATATATAAAGGCTTAACATTAAAAGATATATAGCCAGCCGAAACAGCACAATACGGAAACGTAAATACACACGACCAACTCGACAATCAGCTAAATCCCATCCATTCACTGAGGAGGTCCTGAAATGCCGGAGAAATATTTACTTCAATAGCTTATTTCTCTGAGCTTCCAGCTTTTGGAACTCCCTCCCTGCTTCCTGTTTCCCTGACTGTACCGACATGCAGAATTTATTTGTAATGTAAATAACATATTGCTGCACAACTCTTCTCTTAGGATTCCCTCTTATAATTTATGGCCCTTAATACTCTTGTAGGTATGACCCCTAATCCACAGTAGCCCCTTACGTCTCAGTTGCAATGTGCCCCCTAGTTTGAGGCGAACTTAAATTTTTAAAAAAACATTGATATTTATATCTAAATCTCCCGGATTGAATCAGAGGCCCCAAAAGAAGCATTGATTACCCTGAAATATCACCAACCAAATTTCAGAAATAGGCCCAAGTGTAGACTTATAAACCCAAACGGAGATGGGGTTGTGTTAGGGTTGTGGTTAGGCTAACAAACATACTATTAGAATTTTAAAAAACGAACATATGAGAAAACACGTCCATCTCTTAAAAAATGACTTATCCGCTTCGGAAGATTGTTAAAATGGGCGTTTTCTCTAGTAAATATTTTTTTGCAATTATGATCGAAGTAAAATTACTAGCGGCAACATCATCCAGTACAAATATAAAAGCTTAACATTAAAAGATATATAGCCAGCCGAAACAGCACAATACGGAAACGTAAATGAACGTCCATCTCTCAAATTACAATCAATCTATATAATACTAAAAGTCTATTGTTCTTGTATGTTTGCAATCAGCTTTCAGCTTTCCGGTTTTCAACATCCGGTTGCGCATGCGTAAATAGCATCGTCTTCAATCTGTTATTCCAATTCCGTTATTCTCTATTATGATTAACGAACGCATGAAATTTTTCATTCTGGAAATTTTTATATCGCTTTTAATATAAACAATTTCATTTAATTTCATCAAATAGTTTTTTTGTTTTCTTCACGGCTAAAAACATTCAACGGGAGGACTTCGTAAAGTCTGTCGCAGTTTTAAAAAAACTCCTCCCTTTTAAAAAACAAAAACAAACAAACAAAAAAACAACACTCATTATTAATATCAGCCATACTAGCGGTCGGTGAACGAAACCACCTCCCACTTTCCCTCTCATAGATTTCACCACTCCTACTCCCTCTGTTTTCGTTACGTACGCGAGAAAGCTGAATCGGTAAATGCACACATTTCTATTACATTAAATAGTGTTTCCTTTTGTTGTTTTTTAAACAGCAAATACTTGAATCATATGTTTTACACATATTACATCCAAAAAAAAAACAATTATAATAAACAGAACGACTCATAGAAATCTACCTATATTCTTTTTTCATTTTAATATACTTTCATAGAAATGCTTCTGTTATGTAAAAAAACCCTATTTTCTTTATGCCACAAGTGTCACGCTCATACATGAATTCCATAGCTAATATAACAAACTGACCCAACGGGTCACGGGTGGTCTACTCAAAAATTAAAAATATACTAAAAAGGTTACTATACATGGATGGTGCACATCCACAAGATAAAGCATAATCGCAGCTACGAGGGCGACTGGAAGCAAAATCATTTTTACTCATTGATTTGACAAATGGAAATTACAAGAATGTTGTATTTCATTCATATGTTATCAAGAAGTCACGCGCAGAATGTTACTCACGTATTATTTTCATGGAAGGTGCTTGACAGAGCTCCAATGTTATGGCTTCAAACATTTACAGTCAGATTGACGGAGTGTCTGTCGAATTTACACGAATTTAAATAGGAACGAACAAGACCATAACTACACTGGAGGCAGGCGGAGAAGATGTTCACACCAGGAAATCCAATTAGATTTTTATCGTTATAGAAAACGGCATAGTCCGCGACAGTTTACATTTGACTAATTTTATAATGATTTTATTACATTTGCTGCGGCTATTAATAGTTACTGCGTTATAAGCAATATTGCCATCCGCACGTTTTCTTAGATTTGAACCACCTACCATTTGACAAAAAAGTCTTCCACGAAATATATTATGAAACACGGCCACACACACATTACATCACAGTTTTGAAGTCTTGCCTAATCAAGTAAGATTTGCTATATAGGAAAAAATTATTAATAAAAAATCTATTGAAGAAATATATGAATTAAAATCCCTTGTTTTTGTCTTACTTCTCAACGCCGACATATTTTCATTTCTTGCATTGTGATAGCCTTCTAATACTTCTCTCTCAGCCCTTCTTATCTTTCTCTCTCTCTCTCTCTCTCTATATATATATATATATATATATATATATATATATATATACATATATATAATAAAGAGGTGTACTAAAAGCGAACTTTTAGGAAAGGTAACAGCGACTTCCTCTGATAAGATTTTGATCTTTGAAAAGCCTGGCTTAAAAAAAATTTAACTTGAATAAATTGCCTTTTTGCGGAATATACCTTGCTCTGAGCAATTGAATTGAATTTTGATTTGGTTTTTGCTCCTCTAATTCCTTTCCATTCTTCTTCATATATATATATATATATATATATATATATATATATATATATAAATGAATAAATGCGAAAGTCTTTTTTTTTATTTATCACTCTTATATTACCATAACATGACTACTATTTAACTACAACATATAACTTTGAAATTCTATATATATTATAGAGATTAACGAGCAAAAGGCCGTTATTGAAATGCCTAGGTTGCATATCTATTCATGTTAACAGTTCATAATTAATTAATATTTTATGTTATTCATTTCTAATTTTATTGTACTATTTTATCGACCTATGTGCAATAGCTTCGTCGATATTAACAGTAATTAATTAAAAGATTAAATCGAAAAATGGATGACTTAAGAAAAATTGTCATTAACATCGTTCGCAAGAATGTTTTACTGGCCCGGTAGAAGCGAGAAAGAAAAAAAGTAGAAAGTGGGTGGATAGCTACCAAGCTAGTAAAAATGGTCTCTCTCTCTCTCTCTCTCTCTCTCTCTGTCTCTCTCTCGTTCTCTCTCTCTCTCTCTCCCTCTCTTTCTCTCTCTCCCTCTCTTTCTCTCTCTCCCTCTCTTTCTCTCTCTCTCTCTCTTTCTCTCTGGCTAGATATGTGTATGTTCCTTCCCCCTTTCTCTCTCTTAACGACGCAGTACTGTTTTTTCAAGTGTGTGTTGTGGGATGTTGAGTACAGATACTTCACCTTGATCTTAGCAAAAAGACCAAGGAATTATGAAAACATATTTTTTATAACAGGCATCCTATATATATATATATATATATATATATATATATTAAGGCATGTGTTATTAAAAACGACAGAAATCTTCTGTTTAGTGATTCCTTTTTTTATTTTTTCCATTCGTCGAATGATCTTTTTGACGTGTAGATGGAATGAATTGATGAAGGATCCATGTGTTTGACTAACGTTTTCGATTCTCTCCGGAATCATCTTCAGGTCTTTTATGGCAAAAATGAATAAAAAACCAGAAGATGATTCCGGAGAGAATCGAAAACGTTAGTCAAACACATGGATCCTTCATCATTCATTCCATCTACACGTCAAAAAGATCATTCGACGAATGGAAAAAATAAAAAAAGGAATCACTAAACAGAAGATTTCTGTCGTCTTTAATAACACATGCCTTAATGAAAAAATGCTGCCTAAATACACACAATATATATATATATATATATATTAAATTGATTTAATCTATTGTTAAGGTGATAGACAAGGTAGTATCCGTTCTGTCACCATCAGACACCTCCCAGGATTTACCTACTCCATTATCAATGTAAGGAGCTAATACCCCAAAGTATTACATCCTTTTTGGAAGAAGGGATAATGTACTACCTTCTCCTTTT
>OY744553.1:4079473-4094473 GCA_963556195.1 Sepiola atlantica
TATATAATATATATATATATAAATATATATATATATATATATATATATATATATATAATTAAAATAAACATAGTTTGGGTATCCGACAATCGTTTCAGAACCTTCTAGATTCCTCTTCAGGGTACATCCCTGAAGAGGAATCTAGAAGGTTCTGATACTCAAACTATGTTTATTTTAATATAAAAGCTCTAATATATATTGAGCACTTTTGAAAAGTAATAGTTTTGTTCATTTAGTTAATATTTGAACTTAATTAATATATATATATATATGTGTGGGTGTGTGTGTATGTTTATGTGTAAATGTAGTAATGACAACCTGCAAATCTACACAATTACTGATACCAAGCAATATTATAAGGCTATACCCTAACCCTACCCACTGCCTATAATTCATTATTTTAATTTTATCTTTCTATGCAACTTCCATCCAAGAAGAGTTTCTAATCTGCGTCGTGCCCTGTCTTCGTCATGAGAAATGCTAGTATACTGAAATCATATGCACTTAATAGTGTTAAGATGAAAATTCATATACACTAAATGTACAAAGACACGTTGAATTTTGGAATTTTCTGGAGAACTAAGGTATATGGTAAACTGAAATTAAAATGCAATCAACTAGACACTAGAACCTCTAGCTCTGCCAAAAATCAGCTGAATCCATCAAATAGTTGATGAGATACAGGGTGGTACATACGTATGTACGTACACACAGATAAAATGATTTCATGATTGAACTTTCTGCATCTCTGGGTTGCCTTGACTAATGATGCTGAAATTCTACACACTTATAGATCCTATCAAATAACAATTTTGTGCAAAGTCTTAACTAATTTGGTTTATTGGTTTTTGAGTTATGATTGATCAAAGAAATGAGATTTCCAGCATAGGCCATTCGTAAAGTCCATTAAGGGATAGAGCGCTTTCGCGCCTCCCTTGATTATTATTTCATACGCAGCTTCGAGTCGAGACGAAATCGTCATAATATTGCACGTCCATTTTTCTGTCTGTCACACTTAAGTTTGTGTTTTAATCGATAAGCGCTCGTGTTGAATAGATTCTTATGAAGCCATATTTTTTCTTTTGTCGATTACTTCGCCTTAATTACGCTAAGAATAAAGGAATGTACCTATATACAATCTCTCTCCTAACTAATTCATTATTTTAATTTTATCTTTCTATGCAACTTCCATCCAAGACGAGTTTCTAATCTGCGTCGTGCCCTGTTTTCGTCATAGTATAAAACATTTATTCTTCCATCTGATTCATTCAATTCAATTCAAGCGCTCGGATTAAATGGATTTTTAAAAAACTATATTTATTCTTTTGTCAATTTCTACGCCTTATTTACCATATGGAAAAAGAAATGTTCTATCCAACGTTTCTTTAAAGTAATTCATTTTTTTATTTTTATTTTTATTATGATTCCATGCCCGGTTTCGATCCGAGACGACATTTTTTTGCTTTTTTTTAACAGTTTACCCCAAACAAGGCAGTACGCCACTGTAGACGTAAGGGGCTATTGAGAAAAAGGTAAGAATGTTTTGGGGTTTTTTAGGGGGGGGTCAACCTAAAGTGAGAGCTGAGCAGCGAGATATCTGTTTACATTAGTTTCAAATTTCTGCATGTCGGTACTGTCAGGAAAACTGAGAGCACGGAGGGAGTTCCAGAGTCCAGCAGCATGAGGAAAGAAGCTTTTGAAGTAGAAAGCTCTACGGCATCTGGGGACCTCCACAGTGAACGGATGGGGTTTGGTAAGCTGTCGGGTTGGTCTAGTAAATCTATGTCGTGGGGACACCAGAGCAGCAAGCTCATCAGAGCACAATCCATTGAAGTACTTGTAAAACAGTCACAAGGAAGCAACATTGCGGCTATGGGACAGTGGCTGGGACTTGGTGGATAGTGAGGAACCTATTAAGTCGGCGACTCTTTTTTGGACCTTGTCTAAGAGGAAGAGACTAGTGGATGATGCACCAGCCTATATGTGGCAACAATTCTCGATGCATGGGCGGATGATGGTTTTGTAGAGATATAGGATAATGTCAGGTGTGAGAAGTTTACTAGCACGGTAGAGGGAGCCCACCTTCTTTGCAGCAGTCTTGGCAATGCCTTCAATGTATTTGTTCCAATTCATTTTATCTGTGAAAGTTAGACCGAGGAGTTTGAATGATGAACTCTTAGGTAGGGTGCTATTTGCCATGACAATCGGTGATTGAAGAGGTTTCTTTTAGTTATTCTTCGTCTCCTTTTCTAATCTACATTTTTTTTAAATAATTAATTTTTAAATTTTTATTTTTATTATTTTTTCATGCACAGTTTCGAGCCGAGACGACTTCGTCTGGTTTTCAAATCTACGTTGTCGTCATATTATATAACGTCTGTCGTTACGTCTGTAAGACTTAATTTTTTCGTCAATTGCATTTTAAGCAACGAGCGCTCAGATTGAATGGATGCAAATATATAATAGATCAGCGCTCGTTTCTATTGTTTGGAAACTAAGTAAGAATTTAAGTCATGGAAAAAAGATTGAATAAGATTTATGTTCAATGAATGGCTGGTCTATTGTTGATTGCTTCTCATGCCAGCGTCTGGGTAAGATAAAGAAGTGAAAGATAAAAAAAAAATATATCCACAAATATTCGCCAAAAATATAAACGTAAACAAAAGTTTTTAACACAAAGAAAAGAGACGAAAATATACGCAAAGTTTTAGGTCGTTTCTCCTTTCTTTTCCGAAGTTTTAAAAAGTTTATTTTCCAGAATTTCACTGTCGTTTATTGTTCACATTTTCTTTCTTGTTTGTTTATTTGTCAGGCGCCATTTTGTATCAAATTATTGAAGCATTTATGAAAGAAAAGAAGGAGAAAACAATGCAAATTCAGTTTTATCGGCCATTTTCCACCCATATGATTTTCTCGCTTTTATCCGCCTCATACGTTCAGAGACACACGCGCACAGTAAAGTTTATATATATATATATATATATATATATATATATATATATATATATATATAATGTAATTGTTTTTATTGGTGATAGTAGCGTTTATTACTTTATTTTTCTATTTGTTTTAACTTCCTAAGTGATAAAGGGTAATGCAGACGATTAAAAAAATTAATAAATATATATATATATATATATATATATATATATATATATATATATATGTAGCATAATATAAAATGAAATAATGAAATAAGGTGCGAATCAAATTTTATTATAATTCAAAATTCAGCCAAAGTAACTCAAAGTCCTTAACTTATGAGTTTTCAAAGATAATTCTTCTCCTCAGAGGACCATTACCGCAGGTGATAAAATTACACTTTGAAAATATGTAAAATATATTATTTTGAATAAAATTAAATCAAACTGAGTCAATATATTCGGCCATTCCTTCTTCCCGGTCCGATCAAAATTAATAACGTTAAATTTGAAAGTATTGATTTACTCCTCTCCAGGAGTTAGGCACAAGGCCAGTTTTTATCCTACTCCCACAAGTAAGATGTGACCCAAGGTCGGGTCGGGAAAGTGGGGTTTGAAAAGCCAGCGCCCGAGAGGTAAGCACTCTGACCATTTAAAAATTGCCTGGGCAGCCCCGTCGGCATTCCCCGGTAGGGGCGCCTGTAATCTACTAATTAAAAGATATTAGTTGCCTCTTATATCTTTTGTTGGATTTACTTCATATATATATATATATATATATATATATATATATAATTTTAACACTGGATTCTATGGCCAAAAACAAAAAAACAATAACAAATAATCTACGCAACAGTATAGGCGATAAGAAGTCATGCACAAATTTGCGGGCATTGTGGTTTAGTGGTTAGAACACCAGCTGACCAGACTTGAATCGGGTTAAATCTTAATTTAAATTCATTTTCGATTGATTTAAAGTCTTTTAATCTAGGCTTTGAAGTTAAATTTGATGTATTGTTTCATATGTATTATATAAAAAGTTTAATCCTTAAACACATATTTTCTCCTTAGACGATACCAATTGATCCCTTCAAAACATTAAACCGCCTAATATACAATTAATGCCTAGCTATATCTTACTTCCATGATAGCTGGCAATTGCCTCTGTGGTACCAGTCTACAAGAGTTCTGGTTATAGAATCGATCCTGGTAACTACCGCCAATCAGTCTACTCCCGATCTTTTCTAAAATCTTTGAATCCTTAATCAATCTAGCGATAGTCCGGCACTTAGTTAATGCTAAACTTCTATCTGACCGCCAGTATGGATTTAGACAAGCACAATCTACTGCATACATCATAACGGTCATCTCGGAACGCATGTATCATACACTCGACAAGGCAGGTGAAGCTAGGGCAGTAGCGCTGGATATATCCAAGGCCTTTGACAAGGTATGGCATAAAGGGCTTCTCCTGAAAATACGCTCATACGGCATAACTTAATATAATTAGACCCTTCTTAACCAAAAGAAAGATTCAGGTTGTCTTCGATGGCCCTTCATCTAGGCAACATGACATAAATGCTGGTGTACCCCAGGGATCTATCCTTGGACCTTTATTGTTCCTGATATTCATAAACGATCTCCCTGATGACATAGAGTCTGAGATTGATTTATTTGCTGACGACACCACACTTTACTCTCGTCATGTTGGTAAAACGGACGCGATCATATCTAAGGCAATGGCTGAATCCTTAGAAAATAACCTCCAGGTTGTAGTCGATTGGGGTCATAAATTGTTGGTAACTTTTAATGCCGCAAAGACAAAGCTCCTTGCCTTCAATAACTCCAACCACCGATTGCCATGACAAATAACACCCTACCTGAGAGTTCAACATTCACACTCCTCGGTTTACCCATCACAGGTAACATGAATTGGAACAAATACATTGAAGACATTGCCAAGGCTGCCGCAAAGAAGGTGGGCTCCCTCTACCGTGCTAGTAAACTCCTCACACCTGATATTATCCTGTATTTTTACAAAGCCACATCCGTCCATGCATGGAGTATTGTTGCCATATCTGGGCTGGTGTATCATCTACTAGTCTCTCCCTCTTTGACAAAGTCCAAAAAAGGGTCGCCAACCTAATAAGTCCCTCACTATCTACCAAGCTCCAGTCTCTGTCCCATAGCCGCAATGTAGCATCCTTGTGCCTGTTTTACAAGTACTTCAATGGATTATGCTCCGATGAATTGGCTACTCTAGTGCCCCCTCGACGTAAATTCACTAGACAAACTCGACAGTCAGCTAAATCCCATCCATTCACTGTGGAAGTCCCCAGATGCCGTAGAGCCTTCTACTCCAATAGCTTCTTTCTTCGGGATTCTGGTCACTGGAACTCCCTCCCTGCCCCTGTTTCCCAGACAGTATCGACATGCAGAGGTTTAAAACTAATGTAAAGAGACATCTCGCTGTACAGCTCCCAACTCAGAATGACACCCTAGACCTACTCCCAAATTCTCAGTAGCCCATTACGTTTACAGTGGCTTTCTTCCTTGTTTGGGGGTGAAATATCATATATATATATATATATATATATATATATATATATATATATATATATATATATTATAATATAAAATGAAGTAATAAAATAAGGTGTCAATCAAATGTTATTAGAATTCAAAGTTCAAGCAAAGTATCCTTAAGTCCTTAGCTCATGAGTTTTCAAAGATAATTCTTCCCTTCAGAGGACCATTACCGCAGTTATACTACTACAGGTAATAAAATTACGCTTTGAAAATATATAAAATTATATACACAAATACATAAAAATACATAACATCAAACATATCAACCCAAAAACATACTTTTTGTTGAATCCATCCAGTATGTTTTTGGGTTGATATGTTTGATGTTATGTATTTTTATGTATTTGTGTATATAATTTTATATATTTTCAAAGCGTAATTTTATTACCTGTAGTAGTATAACTGCGGTAATGGTCCTCTGAAGAGAAGAATTATCTTTGAAAACTCATGAGCTAAGGACTTAAGGATACTTTGCTTGAACTTTGAATTCTAATAAAATTTTATTGACACCTTATTTAATTACTTCATTTTATATTATAATATTTATGCTCTATCCAGTATATTGAGCTTCAGGTTTTATCCGGATGTTTCACTAATTATAAGATATTAGTTGACGCTTATATCTTTTGTTGGATTGCTTCATATATATATATATATATATATATATATATATATATATATATATATATATATATATGTGATTTTATGAAAGCTTACCAAAGCATTCCTTTCAAGACACCAATGATCACCATTAAAGATATTTTTTCTTACAAATACTATTTATTCAAATTAAATGTTTTTTCCTACACGTGTTTCACTACCAAGCAGTTACTTGCTTGGCAGATCATCAGGGAAATTAAATGTCTGGAATACTGGTTTCAACTGCCGACAAAACACAATGTGGCGTTGTAATAGTTGAGGTCACTTAAGAAAAGAAGAGGAAAAAAATAAAAATAAAAATAAAAGTCAAACTTAAAAAGCAAGGAAGAACAACGATAAGAAAAGAAAGTCCTAGAAAAGTCTTAGAAAAGTAGCTTGTGCATTATTTCTTCCATCAAACCAACAAGCAAGTAGTCGGTCCCAAATACATTCAATAAAACCACAAAACCGGAACAATGTGCGATAATACACTTTCACGTTAGCCGGTACAATGATGAATAAATCCCCCCCCCCACACAATAAAACAAAAGAACTAAATCATTCAAGATACCGCTCACAAGTTACCATTCCAATCCAATGATAGTATGGGAATTCTAAATCCAACTTCTCACAAAGAAAAGTCAACACAAATGTCCGTCCGAGTTCAAAGAGTCTTATTTCAATTGTTGATTTATTACCCTTCGAAATAAACACACGACGAGTTGAATGTCAATCCCGCAGAAAACTCCCTTCCATCAAGAAAAAATCTTAATATAGAAACTATTTATTCAAAATACTGTTTCTAAAAATATTTATTATTAAACCTATTCCTTATAGAAATTAATCATCTAGTGTCTGGGACGTAATTTTACATTTTGGGAAAATATCCTTCATTTAATTAACTGCCGAATTATTATCGTTTTGTTGTTTAACGAAGCGAAAAAAGCCTATCCCGCAGAATTTGTTTTTAAAAAAATTATTCATATATCAAAAATAAACTGTTATTATAAAAAGGCCTTCTACAAAAATCTAGTTATTATTTTAAATCATTTAAAATATTTCCTTAACGGCTGTGTCTGTTTGTAACTCTCTGTGGAGAATATTATTCTATATTCCATAAATAAATATTACAACGGAATATCGTTATCAGAAATCTATTTTCTATTTTGAAAAAAAACAAACTTTTTTTTAATGGACCGGTTTATTTTTTTGTCAACTTTACGGGAAAATATCACTCTTACTCGTTAAATGACAGGAGACTTTATTATTACTAATTTAAAATCCCGTACAAAATACTTTTTTTATAAAATTCAATTGTTTCTATTTTTAGAAATTAAGTCCGTGTCGGCATGCATGTTTTTAAAATTATTTTTTCCTTAATTACTTTTCCCCATTCCTGCCACCAAATTGTTTTATTTATTTTAATCTAATTAAAAACTAATTTAATTTTACCTAATTTAATTAAATAGTGATAGCATCCAGGTTGCTATTTCTTATTTTTCACTTAAAATTACTTGAAATCCCCAATGCATTTCGGAATGCTTTGGTAAGCTTTCATAAAATCACATATAAATGCTCTGTACTCTGTAATCGAGTATCATCGAGCTTGTTTTTTATTGGAAAAACCCCGGTCTTCACTGAATGATCTATTTTATAAGTGAAAAATCTAAATATATATATATATATATATATATATATATATATATATATATATATATATATATATATATATATATATATTAATCCTTGTATGAGATCCTACCGTTTTACTAGGCCCGGAAGTAAATTAAAAAAATGGCCTGTTTTCCTCTTCTCAGCCTCTTTTAAGTGCATCTGGACTTATCTACTTTTGAGCACCTTCTCCAACCTGCTCCCATGCAAAGTGTTTTTCTTCACTTTCTACAATTTCACCGAACTTTTTCAACGGAAACTTACCACCCGGACAATTGTATATCTTTTTCACGAAATTTTCTTTTCATTCAGTACGTTTTTTGACAAAAATTATTTTAATAATTTTTAATAATAATTCTCATATTTTTCAAATATTTGAACTTTGGTTTTTTTGAAAGCCAACTTATCCATCTGTATTTCTCCTCTGATGATAAGATTTCGATCTTTGAAAAGCCTTGGCTTAAGGAAAGAAAAATAAACACTAGTTTATTACTGACAACCTTGCATTGAACAATTGAAATTTGAAATAAATTTGGACAATCGTCGCATATTTATCACTTTTTTTTCTTCTATCTCTATATATATATACTAGCGGAACCCGTGTAAATTACACGAAATGATGTTTTCAATACGGATCCTAATGTAACAAAGCACCCTCTATTTGTTAGTAAGTTACGCTTGCTTTCTTATGAGCCACCCCCTTCTGGATAAGAGTGAAATAATTGTTTGAAATAGTAACTCGTTCAAAAAAACAAAAAAAACAACAACAAAATAATACTGGCCGATACCTTACTTTTTAAGCAGTCAACGTAATTAAATAGATAATGCCATTAAAAACGCCAACATAAAAACAAAAAATAGTTTTAAGTTTTAAGGAACACAAAAAAGTAGTTTTTAACCAGGTAATAAAAAAATGTATTATTTCTTCCCCTTCCCCTCGAAATGTAGAATAAAAATCTTAGAGGCTGGTTGGGATCGAACTATAAACCAGTCGGGCCGCAGTAAAACATACATCTACGCTAACCATTGCGCCAGACAGATACACATATATATATTCTTAAACGCAGCTAGTTGAATGTTTTTAAAAATTTAGGTGCGGCACGCATGCGCAGAGCTTTTGCCGGAAGCGTGACACACGAACACACACACTATCGTATTAATATATAGATATATATATATATATATATATATTATGAAAGATATTATGTCCGTGCAGTCGAACAAAATGTTAAAAAAAAACAGAAAATCAAATTCATGAAAGAATTATATATACAAAGACAGTACAATAAGAATAACTCGTATGGTGAGATTTTAATATTTTGTCTTTGTTATTCAAACGACTTCATCGGAAACGAGTGAACGATGTTAATTGAACAGTCCGACGAGAGAGAGAGAGAATGGCGCAACAGAAAAAGGGTTTGAGAAAAGAATGACCAAAAGAATGGAAAGAATCAACAATTATTTGACGAACCTATTACACTTTATTAAAGAAATAAAAAGAGAAACGCCTCTGTCGCTGACATTCACTAAAATCCGGTGCAGACGCGTGGCAAGAAGGAAAAGAGAACGCTTACATAATAGAAAACCAATTTGTTTTATTTTTCATCTTTTAGCCATTGTCTAACCTATTGTTGTTTTCCTAAATTATGTTTCAGCAGTCACTAACCTCGTTCGTTTTATTTTCTTAGTTTAGTTTAAGATTTGAGTATTTTAGAAAACTAATATTTTATAAAAGTATTATTATTTGGAGAATTTCTATAATTTTCGAAATTTGTACATAGGCACCTATCTTTGCGATAATCATATTTCGTTATTGTTAGCTTTTTACATCAAGTTGCTTCATGCCTTGTCTGGAGCGATTTCCATTGAAAAAATAAAAATGTCGTCTTAGCTTTCTCGTCTTATTCTTCTTTTTTGTTCTTCTTCTTCTTTTTTCTTCTTCTTTTTGTTCTTGTTATTAACGTGTCTTTGTGCGTCTACTGCACAGGCCGTTATCGTCCCGCTCGTTGTGTCAGTTCAAAGTTGTTTCTCGTTTCCGATGCTAGTTGTTGTGTCAGCTCCTTCCAAACCAAACTAGTTTAAAACAAGTAGCAGGTTAATTTCTTCTTTTGAACAACATACTTCCAACATGAGAGATTTTTACTCAGCGACACTAAGATATAAGTCCAAAGGTCCATCTTACTTGAAGAGGCGCACAGGTCCAACTAACTGTCAGCCGCCAGAAAAAAAAAACTGACTGCTCCACGACCAGAGGATTTTCTCTAACTGTCTTCCACTACACATAGGCTGGAAATATGTACTTTTGACCGGAAATCTTTAATTCCGGTCTTTTTCCCAGTCATCCCCATTCAGCCACTCATAAGGACTACTCAAATAATGGCTAGCTTTATCTATGAAGATCAAAGACGCAATCCCCAGGAGGTGTCTTTTATTATTACTGACAAAAATGAAGTTGTAATAACCACATGAGATACTTTTATATCAAAGAGAAATCAGACTGTCAATGTCTACTGTATCTATTGGTCGAACAATAAGTATCCTAAAAAAATTAGGGAAAATTATCGAGTAGAATTTTAATTAAAATTAAAAATCAGTTTTATCGTATTTTGCCGACCGCCATTCAGATTTGCCCTGATATGTATAAGCACGTTATTTAGTCTGCTCTACTTTCAATTCGCTAATCTGCAGCCAGTATTTCACTCATATGCACCCTAAACATGCTGATTCGTGCATGTTTACATTGGAACTGCAACCTTTCAGCAGCCCCGTTACTCTCGCTTGTAAAATAAAACCTTTATTCCGCAAAGAAAATAACTGTTAGATGAAACAGATTTCATTCTAGCAAAAAATATTAAAAGGGAAGTAACTCTGTGACTTTGTGATCTATTTTGCCTCAAAGAGATTTGGAAAGTAAAATTATGTCCCTTTGGGATTTCAGATAGAGACAATCTTGGATAAACACGTGTTACAACCATCTGTCCAAGTAAGACGTTGTCAACTAAGAAGTAATTATTTGCTTCACTTGTAAATGGAGAACAAATTGTTACTTTATACAGGTGGTTATTCAATTCTTTTTTTATATTCTTCATATATCTCACAAATACCAACATTACCTATCAACTGGCGACGAGGATTAGATAAACAAATAAAAAACAACGCAATGTTTCACCGGACGAAAAACTAACTTTAAAATAACTTTTTTGAAATAAAGAATTTTCTTTTAAAAAATAACATTAGATAACAAATGGCGATGTCTGAAGACTTATTGGAAAAGAATTTAAAAAACCAACACTGAAGACCTATTGGAAAAGAATTTAACAAACCAAAACTGAAGACTTATTGGAAAAGAATTTAACAAACTAACAGCAGTTATTTAAGGAATCACAATTAAGGACTTTAACTGTTTAAATAACCCATTTACACACGCACTTAAAACGCAAAGCGTTCAAACCCAAATAACTTATGATTGTGCAGATAGCTTATCTGCAAATATTAAAGAATCCCTCTACGACGAACCTCGAGGAATTACTTTTATTTCGTGGTTTTCACGTTAGAATGACTCTTTCTCCACTGATTTTTTTTCATAAGGATGATACTTAAAAACACGTTTATTATTTAAAAAATATGAACCAGAGGGATATACTCAGTACATTCATGCTATTCTTCCAAAAAATTGTTTTTAAGATCTTCAAGTGTGAGTCGTTGTAAACTCGTTACATTAGACACAATTTTTCCTTGTTCACGTTTAATGATGGAAAATATGTTGCGTTTCAATCTTGAAGGCTTAATGTCTGTTTTATGATTGTTAATTAGTGGATGTAATGGGTGGTCAAGTTTATACGCGGGGAAGTTATCAATGGTGTTGCTGAGTGTGGTAGTGTTGATTACGGATAGCCATTTGAGGTGGTAAGCTGCTCTTCAGGATTTCATTGTCTTTTAATGGGTTGTCGTTAGATTTTTTGAGTCGTGATGAGTCGTGATGAATTTAGGGCTGAGGTTGGGCAGTTATTTTTCATCATGTGTGAAGGAATCTGCGAGGTCTGGAACGTGCGACATTGATATTTACTGCGGTATAACCATATAACAATATTACCATTTCACACGGATTTCAAGAGATTAGAAACACATACCATTTGATAAGGAGGTCTTTACTCTGAAATATATATATATATATATTATGGAACACAGTCACGCACATTAGATCTCTGTGACGATGTATTGACTAATCAAGTTACATTTACTATGAATTTGTTTTTAAAACAGTTGTTTTTGTTTTACTTCTCAACGCCGACATCGACATATTTACATTTCTTGCATTTTCGCTGAGACAGTGGAACAACTTACAGACATTTTTAGCGTTCAGCAATCACTATTTTACGACCGTTATTGGGGCCTTAAACTGACGACTATATTGCCTGTTCTGATTATATGAATCGTGAATGCGAAATGTTTTTTTTAATTAAATCTCTTGAAAGTTTTAGAGCTACACCAACCCCAACTAAAAGATTGGAATAGTCCATTATAAACAAAAGGGAATATGATCACAAATAGTAATTCTATTTAAACTCTATTTAAATAGAGAGTAACACATATTAATAAAAATTAGGATGATCTAGAAATAAAGAGACTCATCAGAAAATGTCTCAAAAGGTTTTTGAATCATGGGTGTTTTTCCTACAAAGTTTCGGCCGATATAAACTCGGACCTTCTTAAGGTTTAACTTAACAATGTGTCTTATTTTTAAATGATACAAATATTTTTTTCGCACGTATCATAATCGTTATAATTCAAAATGTGTGGTGCGTTTTTAGAAAAAGAAAGTTGAGTCTTTTCGATTTTGCTTTATTTATTCCGGTCCGTACTTATTCTGTAAAAATTGTTTTAATTTTTTAGATGAGGATTGATAATATGTATTATTTGGATTGTTTGGACTATTGTTCTCGTCTTGAGTGTTATTTTCAAAAAGTTTTGACAATTTCAGAAACGCATCGCACATTTCGAATTATACCGACTATGGTGAGAGCAAAATAAATTCTTTCCAACATTCATCAATAAGATACACCTGAAGAAGGTCGGAGGTTATATCGGTCGAAAGGTTGTGAGAATAACAGTCAAGATAAGAAGAATAGTCCGAACAATCCAGATAATACAATGTGTCAAAAAGTATGTCACGGTTCATTAATGCTTGGTTGTAGTGTTTATGACCCGACGGGTCACAATATCTTGTCTTGGCAGAGTAGCATTTCGACTTCACAATGTAGTGGGAATAATCTCTTACCTTCTCTTCAGCCTTTTTTTTACAGAAGAGACGTTGCCAGTCTTTCGATAATGTATCGCTATTTGCATTCTAGCTCCTGGACTGGGCTATCTGGTTCCCACCTGCGAAACATTCATAACAAGAACTCGACTTCCTACCACCCATACAAAAACATTTCCTTTCTTCCCTTGTGTATTATTTTTTCATTTTTTTCTTAGTTCACCCCAAACAAGGCAAGTTGCCACTGTAGACGTAAGGGGTTACTGAAAATTAGGGTGCAAGTTGTGAGGGTCATCTTTAATTGGGGGTTGTGCAGCTTGTTAACATCAGTTTTAAATTTCTGCAGTCGGGGAAACAATGAGCAGGGAGAGAATTCCAAGCTATTAGAGTAAAAGACTATCTGGTATATGGGGATGTATTTATGTCGAGGCGGCACCAGATCATCACGTTCATCGGAGCACATTCTATTGAAGTACTTGAAAAACAAGCACAATGGTGCAACATTGCGGCTATGGGACAGAGGCTGGAGCTTCGTGGTTAGTGAGGGATCTATTAGATTAGCGACTCTTTGTTGGACCTTGTCTAAGAGGGAGAGACTAGTGGATGGTGCAGAAGTTCAGATGTGACAACAATACTCCACGCATGAGCGGGTGGTAGCTTTCTAAAGATATAGGATACTGTCACATGTGAGAAATTTTCTAGCATGGTACAGGGATGCCACTTCCTTTGCAGCAGCCTTGGCAATGTCTTCTATGTATTTGCTCTAATTCATGTTATCTGTAAATGTTAGGCCGAGGAATTTTAACCTTGAATTCTCCGGTAGGATGTTCTTTGCCATAAAAATCGATGGTTGAAGAGGATTCTTGTTGTTGTTCAAGGAAAGGAGATTTGTTTAAGCAAAATTAAAAGTTACCATCTATTCATGACCCCACTACGGACTGTCAGTCACTTTCTAATGATCCAGCCATTGCCTTGGATATGTGCGCGTCTGTTTTTCACACATGACGAGAGTAGAGCGTGGTGTCGTCAGCAAATATACCCATCTCAGACACAATGTTATCAAAGAGGTCGTTTATAAAAATCAGGAACAATAAGGGTCCTAGTATGGATCTCAGGGGTACACCTGCATTTATCTCTTGATGTTTGGATGAACGTCCATCAAGAAACATCTGGATCTTTTTTTTTGGGGGGGGAGGGGGGTATCTAAAAATTATAAACGAAACGGAGTTTCTATGAACAGAGTTTCAAAAATCTTGAATCTCTGGTACACAATGCTGCTTGACTGCTTCCCTGCTGACTACAAAATGGGTGCATTTAAGTCCAATGTAAACCAATATTTAAGTAACAAAATTCTGCCAATTTCTACCCTTATTTTTAAATCCTTTTATATTATAGTTCAACATCCAGACTGACAATCTTGTTAACCTTTATCCTCGAGTGGCGTTTGGCCTATTCAACGTGGTGACTCGTTAGTATCGAAAATAAATAAATTGTTTAAATTTATTTATACTATACATATACTCAAACAATTGTTTGATATAGGAAATTGTGCGCTGTGGAATTACATGGGTGCCCGTATTTTTCTGTTTTTATATCTTTCTCTGACAATCAATTTCTACAGAAATCAATTTCTGTTTTCTTTTTCACATCAGTCAGCATGACAAGATTGGTAATAAAACCAAACAATTGTCAGGATACAAAGAACGGTAAAATACAAATAGTATGTACATATACACACACTGGTAAATACATATATACATACATTATACATATATACATTATATATATACATGCATATATATACTTGTATATCCATACATTTTATTTAATATAAGAATGTGCGCTGTCTCTGTTTTTATGTTTATACACACACACATATATATGTATGTGTATGTATATATATATGTATATATATGTAAATAA
>OY744553.1:4099473-4109473 GCA_963556195.1 Sepiola atlantica
ATTACTTGATCGTTCAACCACTCCATTGTATCTTGGGTTCGACGGTGTGGTAAGATCCGGTCGCTTGAACCATCGACAAGACACGTGGAATAAGTGTTCCTGTAACTTCATTAATGGTGTCAGTTTCGCACGTTTCCATTACTTGATTGAACCATTAATAGCTAACTTTGTCGTTGATGAGTAACTATGAATGTTTGTTTTAAATGATTGAATAGATCGACCGGAATCGAAGACGACCCGACGGCGTCCTATTTCGTTATCTACTACACCAAGATGTAGGGGAAGGTGCCACTTCTTTTCCATAAACTGCTTCACTCACCCCTTATCGCCACCTTATAATTTTAGTATACGGTGTGATGCGACGGTGGATTGAACCTTGGTCTCCGGCTATCTACCAAACACTATAATATGTATGTTAAATGAGCCCGAGGGCGACTTGAAAGCTCCGTTGCTTACAGAACTCAATGGGTCCTTCGGGAGATTCAACGCGTCGACACAGATCGTAGAAAATCATTTATTTTTTATTTTTTGTTTTTAGCGTTCTGCAGATCGAAGAAAATAATTTATTCCAAGAATTATCGTCTGCTTGCTGCAACCTGATTGATTAGTAGTTTCGTCAACTCTCGGGCGTTTCCGAGACCTGTGCGAACGTTGACAACGCGAACTCATGGAAACGCGGTGCGTTCTCTTTATAAGAGTACTGAAAAGGTTTTTAATCCAAAGCCAAACTTGTAATACGGAAATTCCAGTATTAAGGAAGGATCCAAGTGATTCTAGAAGTAATTATAACCACCACCACCACGACCACGACCACAACCACCACCACCACCATCAGGGTTTTTGATCACTCCTAGAAGAGGAACCCCCTCCATGATTTGTGACATTTTATTGGGGACTGTCATTCAGGGGCTTTTTGCCATAGTCGTCACGCTAGGCACTGCGGATTGGCGACGCTATTTGCCCATAGCTAGGTGTCCACATACAGCGCTTGGTATTTCCAAATGGTCACCCATCAAGTACTGGCCAGGTTCAACGTTGCTTAACTTCGGTGATCTAACGGAAACAGGTGCGTCAAATTTATTATGTCGTATGATGACATACCAGGAAATCTGGATATCGATATTGATATGTGCCGAGATTCACCAAGTGTGGTTTGAGCCGACTGCTTGAACCTAATTTGCAGCTTTGCGAATCAATGTGGCCTATCCAGGTCAGTCAATAGCTGACACCTCAGCATACGATAGTAAGAGTCATGCTGAAGCCGTGTAGGCCGGCGACAACTTCTATTTGAGCTTTGACCGTCAGGAGCCATGTCTTCAGTTGATCTCTCATCAGTTGATCTCTCATCAGTTGACCTCTAATCAGTTGACCTCTCATCAGTTGCCCTCCCATCAGTTGACCCGCATCAGTTGACCTCCCATTAGTTGACCTCCCATCAGTTTCCCCCCCATAAGTTGACCTCCCATCAGTTGCCCTCCCCCATAAGTTGACCTCCCATCAGTTGCCCTCTCCCATTAGTTGACCTCTCCCATCAGTTGACCTCTCATCAGTTGCCCTCCCCCATCAGTTGACCTCCCATCAGTTGCCCTCTCCCATCAATTGACCTCCCATCAGTTGACCTCCCATCAGTTGACCTCCCATCAATTGACCTCCCATCAATTGACCTCTCATCAGTTGCTCCCCCATAAGTTGACCTCCCAGTTATTGCTTTATGAATCAGGTCTATTGGAGAATGACGAATGGGCATAGTCGATCCATAGTTGTAAGAAAGTCTTGAGATCCCACATCTCAAGCAGATTGTGATTTGAAGGATGCTGTCGATGATGTGAAACCAGAGGATGCGGTGGAGGTTGCGCCGGGAGATGCACCGGAGGATGCGCCGGAGGATTCGCCAGAAAATGGGCCTGATACACCAATGATGGAACACTTGAATCTTCTGAATATCGACATCACGGAGAAACTGAATATTGACTACATAGACTAGAATTATTCGGAAAAGGACTGGTGCTTTCTGGCATTTAGTTGCGAGCAGAAAATGACTATCATTATTTCGGAAATTCCTTTCTTAAACTAATAATCTTACCAAGTCCTAAGAGTTTAGTGTTTCCTATTATTTAACTGAACCCAGAAAAAAAAGTAAAAAAGGATATAGGCATCCGCAAGGTTATTTATTATAGAACATTATTCTCAATAACTTAAACATATAAACATGTGTTATTACCAAAATAATGTATGTTTTAGAAGTGACTAAGTTAGTCTCACCCATTCAACTTTCTTTCTCCAAGGGTTTGCTTTGAACCCATGAATATATTTATATGAAGGTTGATGTAGGATACCAACTCATCTCCATGTAGACCTTTGTCCACTCATGAGGTAATAGTTATTTTATTGTGTCTTGTAAAATCTACTATTTAACGGTTACAAGGAAAAGAATGTAAGTATAGGGTGGGTAAAAATAAGGGTCCTATTTTTAAAAATTCATAACTTTTTTATTTATTGATTTTTTTTAAATTTTTTTTTTTAGAATAAGTAAAGGACCCCTTCCGAAGCAAGCATGAGCCGTATTAGCACTAAGGAACGTACCCTCATTTAGAAAACATTATTTTTGCTTAAAAAACTCAAAACAGTGTAAAAAACAATACTTTAGTTTTTGTAAGTTTTAAGAAGTGTTTTTCGGCTAAAATTTGTTTTGTTTATTTCAAAAAATCTCGGAAGGGTCAGTCTACACACACATAAAGTTTGGTGAGTTTAACTTTTATTTTGTGGAAGTTATTCAAATTCAAGTTATTCAAATTTAAAGATAGGACCCTTATTTTGGCCCACCCTATATTTATGTATTCTCCAAGAGAAACACTTCCAACCAGTTCCACTGTGAAACAAACCGCACGTGGTATTCCCAAAAACCTGACCTGGCTTGTCGCAGACATTCAACTTATTTTCTGGTGTTTTCTTTGAATCTATATCGATACGAAGTTAGTATGTAGGGTACCCACCCGTCCCCAAGTAGACTTCTCGCCAATTAGTAGTTTATAACTAATTTATTGTGTCTAGGCTACCCTACTATTTAACTCTAAGGAAAGTAGAAAAGTATTCATGAATTTTCCCAGGATGGACCAACTCTCCAAGAAAATCATTTCCAATCAGTTTCACTTCCAAACACATCGCACGTGGTATTCCCAAAGCCTGACGCGGTCCTTCACACACATTCCATTTCCCTCTCTATAACTATATTAGTATGAAGTTCGATGGGGTGTACCCATCCGTCTCCAAGTAGACTTTTCGCCAATTCTGGGTTTACACCTATTTAATGAGGTCGCAGAGTGCGATGCGGTGAAGTTATTCTCGGACGGTGTTTATTGACTTCGCGGCGTCAATCGATATCAAAAACAATATTCCGATCTGATCAATAAATTTCCCGTGGGTTTTTCCGGGTTTCATATAGAGGAATTCCTATTTCATCGGACATTTATCTAAATCTCTTTAGGAAAGGAATATTCTGTTACGTTGCCATGATACTAATGTTCATTTGTCGCGTCTTAGTTCCTTTCTGAATAAAGATACGAGTTATTTGCAATGTATATCATGAAATTCTATAAAAATAATAATAATAATAATAATAAAAATAATAATAATAGTAATCATAATAATAATAGTAATAATCATAATAATAATAGTAATAATCATAATAATAATAGTAATAATCATAATAATAATAGTAATAATAATAATAATAATAATAATAATAGTAATAATAATAATATAATAGTAATAATAGTAATAATAATAATAGTAATAATAGTAATAATAATAATAATAATAGTAATAATGAGGACCTGTGGGAATTCCACGGTGTTTACTAGATAAATATGTATAATTTACTGTAATCCATCGATAGTGTGTATGTGGATGACACACACACACACACACACATATATAATTATTAATGACAATATATGTATTAGCATATACTATCAGATCCTTTTACTTTGCAGTCTCCTTAAAAGATTCAGCTCGATGATTATCAATTAGTGATAACAGAGCAATTGTTTTGGAAATGTGAAAGAATAAAAATAATAAAATAAAACCATGGTTATTAGAATATAATATGAACTGACTTTTATATATATATATATATATATATATATTCCGTTGAACATTGTTTGACAATAAGAACGCTTTCCCCCTTCCTCCCCGGATAAGTGTACCTCAATTTCAAATCACCGCCTGTGCTGATTGACTGTAGCCGTGTGGTTTCGAGCGTTCGTCTCGTTATCCTAGCCTGAATATATGAACAGCGTTCGATCCCATGCGACTGCCTGCAACCACCACTCCTGCGCTGATAAGGACAAAAAGCCCGAAACGGTATCGTCCGTAGGAAATAAACACTCTCATATTTAATAAAAGCATGATAGTACATATATATATATATATATATATATATATATATATATATATATATATATAACATAAACATTAGTTTTCTATCTACATACGCATACGTTTAATCCTGATGAGAATCGTCAGTGTAGAGATGATTATTAATACAGTGTACACATTTTTCTCGTTGTAGTGTCTAGTCTATTAATATCCTTTTTGTGGCCAATCAATAATTCCAAAGCTGTTTGTTATCACTGGCATTGCTAGTTGGTTTATGGCAGTTACTTTGTTTTTGTTTGTAAGCTGTGTTTTGCAAATGTTTCTGACATAGCATGTTTGCGTGCATGTGTGTGTTAGAAAGCTTCATTTTAATCGCGAGAGATAACAGGCACTTCCTGTAAAAGGGGTGTTATGCAAAGGAGACTATACATAAGACATAGTTGCGCAATACCAAACCGCACTTCTCCTGAATCAGCATAACTTGATCAAAGTAATAAGGAAAAGTCCGGGACGACTGGAAACAATGTCGAGATAAACAAAGAATTAGTTGTGTTCCCATTTACTTGCATCCCCACGGGGAAAAAGTTAGACATCAGGTCGGTTATTCATGCTAGAAGCAATGTCTTACAACGAGGGGCAAGACATTGAGTAGAAAGAGACTAACAACGTAGATATTTTGATGTCGATTGTTCTATTCTGTCAAGTTTTTTAAACATTAAGTGAAAATATATTTGACCTTTAAATGGTGGACATTGATATCATCAAAACAAATTCAACCGTGTAGGAAAATTCCAAATATTCTATGAAGTATTTGAAAAATGGATGCCAGGATTAAACAGAGGCAACTAAACATTTTTTGGCTGCGAATGTCTTAAAATGAGAAACCAGAGATTGGAGCCCAGTTGAGCACCTTCCATGGAAATAAAGATGGAGTAGAGAGAGACTAGCAACGTCTCTTTTGTGAGAAAGAGGAAGTAGAAAATGTGGTAATGTTTCGTAGCCGAATGGTGATGGCGCTTGCTTGCGGAGTCCAGGTTTATTTGTGGCGTGCGACCGTCTGGGATTATCGTTCCTACACTGATGAGAGCGAAAGCTGGAAACCCTAACGTATGTAGGTAAAAGTAAATTAATGTCATTTACTTCAAATTAATATTATATATATATATATATATATATATATATATATATTATATGGGTATAAAATGCACGATATATCATAAAATAAAATGCTGTTAAAAACAAGATGTGTGAAAAAGACAAACGGAAAAAAAAACAAATTTAAATACAGGAAAAATCAAGAAACGCAAGATTTTACCGGTTTCGTTCGGATAAATGAACGTCTTCAGAAAAAGTGAAGATTTTAAATTTATTCGATAACGGTGAAAACATATATTGAGATTGGAGCTCAGTCGGGCACCTTCCATGGAAATAAAGATGGAGTAGAGAGAGACTAGCAACGTCTCTTTTATAAGAAAGAGGATGTAGAGAAGAGACCCATCCTTATGCAAGGCGCATGGAGGTAGAAAGAAAAGTTGTTTTACATTGTGGCAATAAAATAAGTGTTTGATGTGAATGTTTTACAAGGAGGAACCAGAGGTTGGAGCTCAGTCGGGCACCTTTTCATGGAAATACTGATAGAGTGGAGAAAGACTAACGATGACTCTTTGGTGTTAAAATAACGGTAAAGAAAGGATTATTTACTACTAGATTCTTTCATCGTTACAGACCGACGAAGCCTCTTATAGACATTGTTTGACGCAAGTCTGCTTGTTCACAGATGAAGTTGCTTTTTCAAACTACGTTTTTTCTCTGGGCGTACATTAATGGTCCGCCTTCGGTATTCACCTCAAAATCAAATCAAACATAGTTAATTAAGGGGGGGGGGGGGCTTGTCTTATGATGGTGTTAATTGGGGGCCATGATTTACTATTGATTTACTCCTCTCCAGGAGTTAGGCACAAGGCCAGTTTTTATCTTACTCCCACAAGTAAGATGTGCCCCAAGGTCGGGTCGGGAAAGTGGGGTTTAAAAATTGCCTGGGCAGCCCCGTTGGCATTCCCCGGTAGGGGCGCCTCAGGCAGTAAGCAATAAACTTACTCTTCCTTAAAGAGGGGAGGCGAAGCCTGGGAGGGTGGGCCTGCTAGAACTGCACAGGACAGACCCATAGACCGGCGTAAATCAAGCCCCGAAGGCCAAGACAATACCAGTCTATGAGGTGCAGTATCCATCGGAACAGATACTACACTTTGATCTTAGCCAAAAGGCCATGAATAAATCTGGGGCCATGATTTGGTAATTCATCTTGTATCTTCATGACGACGAATAGTTTAGAGGAATCAAACCACAACGTGTGTTAAAACATAACATCGCCACACGGGGTAGAAAAGGGGACTTTATTTCGTTTTGGTAATAAGACGAGTTCTTGCTGTGAATGTTTAAACTTATTTTTTTAGTATTTAGGTAATAGGTATTTTTGCATCAAAAAGAATAAAGTAGAAAAACCATCGTGGAATTTCTACGGAGATCTGCTAGTTATTTCTATAAGTTTGTTATTGCAAATCTATTTAAATATAATTCTATTGTCATGCAATCTATTGTTTTGAACAGTTCAATACAAATCGAATTTTAAAGAAATGCTTTTCACCCGGAGCGAATTTCGCATTCTGAGTATTGAAGAGAAGTTTTGCAGGTGTGTATGTGTTGTGTCTGTGTTCATATATGAGTGTATGCATGATGTCTTTTGAAGTGCTGTGTTGCATGTGTGTGTTTATTTGTGTACCTGTATGTGTGTGTGTGTCTTATCTAGAGAGTGTTATGTGGCAGTCGCTCGTTTCATTTTACTTCAATCGAAGTTCTCAGAAATCAAAGAGTCTAATAATTGATCTCTATATGAGATACATAGATATTCAAATATTCTATCAAAGGTCCCCTTTTTTTTTGTTTCATTTTACTTCAGTTGACGTTATCAGAAATCAAGAAGCCACTTCCTGGGGCTAACACTTAATCTCTATATGAGATACATAGATATCCGAATATTCCATGAAGATTCTCCTTAACCTCTCAAACGTTGAGTTAGTAAAGAAGTTAAGAATATTAATTTTCCTCTCCCCATCTTGGCCTTTTGGCCAAGATCAAAGTGTAGTATCTGTTCCGATGGATACTGCACTCCATAGACAGGTACCGTCTTGGCCTTCGGGTCTTGATTCCGCCGGTTTGTGGGTTTGTCCTGTGCACTTCTAGGAGATCCACTCTCCCAGGCTTTGCCTCCCCTCTTTGGGGAGGAGTAAATTTATCGCTTACTGCCTGAGGCGCCCCTACCGTGGAATGCCGACGGGGCTGCCCAGGCAATTTTTAACGGCCAGAGTGCTCACCTTCTGGAGCGCTGGCTTTTCAAATCCCACTTTCCCGACCTTTTGTTACATTTTACCTTGTGGGAGGAAGATAAATAAAATAGTATACTTTCCTTGTTGTCTCTTAGCCTCACCGGATTCCAGGACAAGAATTCATCTAGTCTGGTGGAGTATCTAGCTACGTAGTGTTACTTGAGGTAATTTCACTAAGAGAAGGTGAACTATTCCTCGTATGAGCAAGTGTATAGCCGTGCTGAGGGGATCTTATTTGGGCTTTGAATACTATGTCATTTTGAATATTTGGTCAGGGTTTACTTGTAAGGTGAAGTATTCTCATGTCAGGTTGTCCTTACAAATCTTTGTACAGAGAGATCGAAGACACCAGAGGATGGTGTCTAGTAGATAATTCAAACTCCCCAGTAGGTAATTCAAACTCCCCAGTTGGTAATTCAGACTGGTGCGTTTATATTTAAAAGCTCAGTTGTATGTGTATGTGTATTTCTGCGTGTATGTGTGTATTGATATTGAAATGGTGTGCTAAATGTATATGTATGTGTGTGTCTAAAATGTGTGCATTTTAATTGAAGGAATGTGTTTAGATATTTGTATCCGTCTATGTTTCATTGTGAGTGTGTGAGTAGAGGTTGGGATATTGTGCGGATTTTTAAAAAAAATTATTCTACACTAAACAAGGCATAATACCACTGGGGAATAAGAGGCTACTGCGATAGGGGCCAAATTTAGGGAGAGGGGCCACCTAAATGGGGAGTTGGGCCGCAATATGTTTGTTCACATTGCGTTTAAATTTCTGCAGGTACGGTTGCAGAAACAGGGAGCAAGGAGGGAATTCCAAAGCAAGCGATCTGAGGAAAGAAGCTGTTAAAGTCGAAAGATTTTCAGCATCTAAGAGTTCTTGCAATGAAAGGGGTAGGACGTTGCTTCTTGTCGCGGTGGGTCGGAGGTATTTTTGTTGAAGGGGTACAATTGGAGTAAGTTCATCGAAACAAATTTCGTGGAAGTACTTGTAAGACAATCACAGGGATTCAACACTGTGGTGATGTGACAGTGGCTAGCGCTTGGTAAACAGTGCGGGGCATATAAGGTTAGAGACTCTTTTTTGCACTCTGTCAAAGAAGGAGAGACTAGTGGTTGTAAACCAGTCTTGATGTGGCAAAAGTACCCCCAACATAAATACTCCCCACCAAACGCGCACCTTCACTCTAGTTGTCCCAAGATGCCGACAACAGGGACTATTATGTGTAGGGTTCAGTTAAGAAAGACACCGACCGTACCACCTGCAACAGCGAAGAGAAAATGATTGCCACAAACAAATTGGTGTTCAGATGTCTCACGAAAGACACCACGAAGGCAGCGTGCGCTTGATTCAGGTCCCGTCTAGAAAGAGTGGCACATGTTCCAGCGCTCATGTAGAATGCGGCACTGATGCAAGGGAGATAACTCTCGTTGACTTTGAGATTTATTATTTTATTTTCTCAGAAAAGAATTTGGGACGCTAAAACCAACGCCACTTAGATGGATTGTACTTTTTTTTAGTAAAATGCTTCAAATGCTGCGATAGTTGCATAGGAATTGGCATTTGTATTAAAACGATTCGACTTCTGTTTCAATGTAACAAAGTTTATAATATAAAATGTTAATGTCTTTAACATTATAAAAAGAAAAAAAATGTTTTTATTATTAAAAAATAAAACAGCGTTTTAATTTAAAAATTCAAATACTTTAGTAACTATTGTCGCATTTTCTAAGTTACGTTGGTTATAGCGTCTGAAAAAAAAATGATAAATATCTTAGTCAGCGAGAGTGACTTCCCTTGCATCAGTGACGTACTCTACATGAACGACTATGTTCCACCGATCTCTAATTGTGTAGTTGAAAGCTGTGTTAGATAGTAATCCGATAGTAGTTGGTTTTATTTTCTCCTCCCCATGAGTTAGGCACAAGGCCAGTTTTATCTTACTCCCACAAGTAAGATGTGACCCAAGATCGGGTCGGGAAAGTGGGGGTTGAAAAGCCAGCGCCCGAGAGGTAAGCACTCTGGCCATTTGAAAATTGCCTGGACAGCCCCGTCGGCATTCCCCGGTAGGGGCGCCTCAGACAGTAAGCAATAAACTTACTCCTCTCCAAAGAGGGGAGGCAAAGCCTGGGAGGGTGGACCTCCTAGAACTGCACATGACAGGCGTGCAGTATCCATCGGAACAATCTTAGCCATAGTTGGTTTTATTTACTCCTCCCCAGGAGTTAGGCACAAGGCC
>OY744553.1:4114473-4136973 GCA_963556195.1 Sepiola atlantica
ATTTATAACTTCTAGTTCGTTTTCAGTTACGAATTATTTATGCAAATCACAATTCATTAAATTTAAAAATCAGATAAATTAATTCCATTTACATTATCTTATTAAAAAAAATTTACTTTCATAACAAGTAGCGTTTTAATGTGTTATATGCGTAATTATAAAATGTATACGACCTCAGGCCAGAAAAAAATATTGAAAATACGTGACGGGGTTGAGACCCAAATCCCCTTCAAAGTAGGCCCACGTGTGCTTACACACACTTAGCCCACCGGTCCATCCACTGCCGGAAACACCTCTGGAAGTCTTCTTTTGGAATCGTGTTCATCTCCGCCGTCGCGTTCCGCATTATCTCTTTTTTTCGCACCCTCTCAACAACAGCTGCACTCCGAGCAGTTTGGGGTCTGCCAGAACGCTGGCTGCTCTCCGCGTATGTGCGGCAATTTTTGCATCGGTTGAACCACTCATTTATTGGGGTTATACCCATCGCACTTTCTCCAAACACCTGCTGAATCTAACACTACTTGTTAATATTTATCGAGCTTAAATTAGAAGAGGTTGCTAAATATAAAGTGTTGAAAGTATATGCTGAAACATATATTTTCACAATAATATATATATATACAGGGTGGGCAAAAATAAGGGCCCTATTTTTAAAAATTCATAACTTTTTTATTTATTGATTTAAAAAAAATTTTTTTTTAGAATAAGTAAAGGACCCCTTCCGAAGCAAGCATGAGCCGTATTAGCCCTAAGGAACGTACCCTCATTTAGAAAACATTATTTTTGCTTAAAAAAACTCAAAACAGTGTAAAAAACAATACTTTAGTTTTTGTAAGTTTTAAGAAGTGTGTTTCGGCTAAAATTTGTTTTGTTTATTTCAAAAAATCTCGGAAGGGTCAGTCTACACACACATAAAGTTTGGTGAGTTTAACTTTTATTTTGTGGAAGTTATTCAAATTCAAGTTATTCAAATTTAAAGATAGGACCCTTATTTTGGCCCACCCTGTGTGTGTGTGTGTGTGTGTGTGTGTGTGTGTGTGTGTGTGTGTGTGTGTGTGTGTGTGTGTGTGTGTGTGTGTGTGTGTGTGTGTGTGAAGACAAACGAAAAAAAAGCAAATCTAAATACTGGAAAAATTATCAAGAAACGAAGCATTTTACCGGTATTGTTCAGATCAACGAACGTATTCAGACAAAGTCAAGATTTGTAATTTATCCAATAACGGTAAAAACATAGAAGAACGAAGAACGTACAATGAGAGGTCATTGGCACGCGTTTAACTATTTGATAAAAGAAAAAAATAATAAAACACGTACGGAGAGACGTTAAAATGAGAAAAATGGGGAGGGAAAAACGTTTTCTTCTTTTTCTATGTTTTCACCTTTATCGAATGAATTTAAAATCTTTACTTTTTCTGAAGACGTTCGTTTATCCGAACGAAACCGGTAAAATCTTTCGATTCTTGAGGATTTTTCCTGTATTTAAATTAGTTTTTTCCGTATATCTTTTTGCACACGGCTTGTCTTTCACGGCATTTCATTTTATGATATATCGTGCATTTTATACCCATATATATATAATATTTATTTTGAGTAAATAACCTTAAATTATTTTTACCTACATACGTCAGGATTTCAAGCTTTCGCTCTCATCAGTGTAGGGATAGGTAATCTCACATTAGGCCACGAGACATTACCACATTCAAAAACAGAATTTAAGTTATATAGATATAGATATAGATATATATATATATATATAGAGAGAGAGTGATATATATATATATAGAGAGAGAGAGAGTGATATATATATATATAGAGAGAGAGTGATATATATATAGAGAGAGAGAGAGATAGAGAGAGAGAGATTGATATATATATATAGAGAGAGATATTGATATATAGAGAGAGATATTGATATATAGAGAGAGATATTGATATATATATATATATATAGAGAGATTGATATATAGATATATAGGTATAGAGAGAGATATATATAGAGAGAGATATATAGATGTATAGATATAGAGAGAGATATATAGAGATATATATAGATATAGATATATAGATAGATATAGATAGATAGATATAAATATATAGATATAGATATATAGAGATCGATAGATATATAGAGATCGATAGATATAGATATATAGAGATAGATAGATATAGATATATAGAGATAGATAGATATAGATATATAGAGATAGATAGATATATAGAGATAGATAGATATAGATATATAGATATATATATAGAGAGAGAGATAGATATATAGATAGATATATATAGATAGATAGATATAGATGTATATATATATATATAAGTGGAGTACAAGCTTGCTTATTCTAAGAATTACTAGAATCTGGCGCATTCAAATTTAGATCACCCCCAAACACTGAATACTTTAGATATATTGACGACATTTGAACTTTTCCTACTTGAAAATACATACATAAAAACACCTCTAAAAATTTAAACACTATCGAACCCTCCATAAAGAGGTTTTCTAGCTCGATATATTTATCCCACCTTCTTTGCAGCAGATTTGGCAGTGTCTTCTATGTATTTGCTCTTATTCATGTTATCTGATAATGCTAGGACGAGAGGTTTGAATGATGTACTCTCGGGAAGGGTTCTATTAGCCATGGCAATCGGTGATTAAAAGGGTTACTCATGATTATAAAAGGAAAGAACTTATGTTTCCATCCATTTATGTCCCCATTCAACTATAGACTGGTGGTCATTTTCTAAAGAGTCATCCATTGCTTTCGATATGCGTGCGTTCGTTTTGCAGGCACAGGTAATATGAATTGGAACAAATACATTGAAGACATTGCCAAGGCTGCCGCAAAGAAGGTGTGCTCCCTCTACCGTGCTAGTAAACTCCTCATACCTTACATTATCCTGTATCTCTACAAAGCCACCATCCGCCCATGCATGGAGTATTGTTGCCACATCTGGACTGGTGCATCATCTACTACTCCCTCCCTCCTTGACAAGGTCCAAAAATAGAGTCGCCAACCTAATAGATCCCTCACTGTCAACCAAACCCCAGTCTCTGTCCCATCGCCGCTATGTAGCATCCTTGTGATTGTTTTACAAATACTTCAATGGATTGTGCTCCGATGAATTGGCTGCTCTGGTGCCCCCTCGACGTAAATTCACTAGACCAACTCGACAATCGACTAAATCCTATCCATTCACTGTGGAGGTCCCCAGGTGCGCGAGAGCTTTCTACTCAAATAGCTTCTTTCCTCGTGCTGCTGGCCTCTAAAACTCCCTCCCTGCCCCCTGTTTCCCCGACGGTACTGACATGCTGAAATTTAAAACTAATGTAGACATCTCGCTGCGCAGATCCCAATTTAGGTTAATCCCCCTCCCCCAATCTTCTCCCTTTTCTTTCTTCTCAGTAGCCCCTAACGTCTACAGTGACGGCCTGCTTTGTTTGGGGTGAACTATGTTAAAAAAATAAAATTTTTAAAAAGGTCGAGAATATAGCTTGATATCATTAGAAAATATACCCATCTCGAACGCAATTGCATCAGGGAGGTCGTTTATGCAAAGCAAGGATAATAATAATAATAATAATAATAATAATAATAATAATAGTACCAAGAATCGACCCTTGAAGAAGACCCGCATTAATATCATGTTCTTTTTCATTTGTTTAATGTTGTAAAGGTCATGATTGGCATAAATACGAAACTAACATAAAGGGAAGTAATCGGGTATTGACTATATACGAAAGTACGTATATAAGACGGGCAAAAGAGAGCGAAGAGTAAACGTCTCTACTTCCTACCGGATCCCTGTTAAACGCAAATCACTCGGCGTATTCTTAATTTAGTATGTCCTATGTAATTTAGAATATAACATTTATTGTCTAATATATTTTTCAAATCCAGATATGTTCAGTAAATAAGCGTTGTTTTGTATACAGTTGTACTTCGAACACCCTGAACCACAAACAAATTAGCCAACTAACACATTATTCGAACAAGTTTCGTTTTTGCCCTGCTAACAATTAATTCATCTACAAACACACAGACGCTAAGGGAAGACAACTCGTCCTTTCTCTAAATTACATTAACTCCTGTAGAAAAGGGAGTAGATATCTAAAAACCGGCAATCCTTAAAACTTTGTATTATTGGCGTGTCTGTTCATGCATGTTTTGACGCATGCGTATTTGTGTTAAGTTTCTTTTGAACGTTAGATTTTAATTAAGAAACGGAAGTGACGTCGCACGCTTTCGGCTCTGACGTCACTTCCTTCTCGACTTAGCCGTGGAAGAGGCAGTAACTCGCCCTCTCACTCAAATACAATATCTAATACACATAAAATAACACAAAGAATGGTTGATATGCCGTAGAAAAAAAAAACAACGAAACCTCTTGTTATATTTGTTTGCAAGCCATTATTTATAATATCCCTATCTCCTTTGTATTTAATCTGAAGAGATATTTATAAAAGATACTTCTTCAATGGCGGACGTGTATAAGACTTTCAAAGCTGTTCGTTGTTTGTGGCTTCTTTAAGATGTCTTCCATAAAAAAAAACGTTCTCGTCTTAATGCAATTCTCTTTCTTCAAGTCATCCATACTTTTTTCTCTCAGATTTCTGTTATCGTAAAACTTTCCACAAATCTTGGGTAAATCTTCTCTTTGTGTCGGCGAAAAGGTCGTCTTTCTGAACTTGGTTCCATTTATAAAATGCAGGGCTCTTAAGAAGGCATTTTCTTTTCGTCTCTTTTATTGTCTTCTTCTTATTATTCTTTTTTTTCTTTTCCTTTTTTTTTCTTCTTCTTTTTCTTTGTCTTCTTCCTCGTCTTCTTCTTCCTCTTCCTTTCTTTTTCTCCTCCTCTTATTTTACTTTTTGTTATTCCCCCCCCCTCTTTACTCTTTCGTTATCTTTTTCCCCCGCTTCTTTCATCTCTTTCTCTTTCATCTTCTTCTTCATCGTCTATTGCTGTCTTCGTTTTATTCCTCCTTTCTTTCTTCTTACGTCTCGTTTTCTTCTTTTTTCTGTTCGTCTATTCCGACTTTTCTTTCCATTCTTTCTTCTATTTCTTATCTTCTTTTTTTATTCTACTTCTTCTTTTTCTTTTTTCCGTCTTTTTCTTCTTCTTTTTCTTCATTTCCTTCTTTTTCTTCTTGTTTTTATTCTTTTTCTTTTTCTTCTTCTTTTTCTTTTTTCTTCGTTTTATTCTTTTTCTTCTTGTTCTTTTTCTTCTTTTTATTCTTCTTTTACTTTTTTCCTTCTTTTTCTTCTTTTTCTTCTTGTTCTTTTTCTTTTTATTTTTTTTTACTTTTTTCCTTTTTCTTCTTCTTTTTCTTCTATTTCTTTTTCTTCTTTTTATTCTTCTTTTACTTTTTTCCTTTTTCTTTTTCTTCTTGTTCTTTTTCTTCTTTTTATTCTTCTTTTACTTTTTTCCTTCTTTTTCTTCTTTTTCTTCTTGTTCTTTTTCTTTTTATTTTTTTTTACTTTTTTCCTTTTTCTTCTTCTTTATTTTCTTCTATTTCTTTTTCTTCTTTTTATTCTTCTTTTACTTTTTTCCTTCTTTTTCTTCTTTTTCTTGTTCTTTTTCTTCTTTTTATTCTTCTTTTACTTTTTTCCATTTTCTTCTTTTTCTTCTTATTCTTCTTGTTTCTTTTTATTCTTTTTATTCTTCTTTTACTTTTTTCCTTCTTTTTCTTCTTTTTCTTCTTTTTCTTCTTGTTTTTCTTTTTTCCTTCTTTTTCTACTTTTTCTTTTTCTTTTTCTTTTTCTTCGACTTCTCTTTCTTCTTCTTTTTCTTCTTTTCTTCTTTTCTTCTTCTTTTTCACCTCTTTATTCTTCTCCTCTTCTTTTACTTTTTGTTTCTTCCCTCCTCTTTGCCATCTCTTCATCTCTTTTTTCCACCGCTTCTTTCATCTCTTTCTTTTTCATCTTCTTAGCATTCCATTTTCCTTCTTCTTCTTCTTCTTCTTCTGCTTCTTCTTCTGTTTCTTTTTCTTTCTCTTGTTCTTTTTTTCTTTGTTCTTTATCTTCTTTTTTCTTTTTTTCTTCTTTTTTTTCTTCTATTTTTTTATTATTATTTCTTTATCTTCATTCTTTAACATGCTCCAAATTGGCAACCTTGCGTCGATGAATACTAAGAGCTACCTAATGGTTTTTCAGAAGTGTTGGCCAGCCTTTGGGCAGACCAAAAAGCTGTTGTGAAAAATGAACAGTGGCTTAAACAGAATGTAGCAAACCACCGCACTCTAAATGCCTCGAATTGCTGCGGGAACACTTTATGCGATCATCTCATTGGTAAGAGATGTGATCTTGAATGGCCTTAACACTTACCGGACATTACCCGCCCCCGTCACCCCCAGATGTTTTATGTGCGGCTTTTATCAAAGATAATGTCCATCAACGTAAATTCACTAGACTAACTCGACAATCAACTAAATCTCATTCATTCACTGTGGAAGTCCCCAGATGTCGGAGAGCCTTCTACTCAAATAGCTTCTTTCCTCGTGTTGCTGGCCTCTGGAACTCCCTTCCTGCCCCCTGTTTCCTCGACAGTACAGACATGCAGAAGTTTAAAACTAATGTAAACAGACATCTCGCTGCACAGATCCCAATCTAGGTTGACTGCCCCTACCTTCTCCCCTCTTCTTTTTTCTCAGTATCCCCTTACGTCTACAGTGGCGTCCTGCTTTGTTTGGGGTGAACTATGTTAAAAAAAAAATTTTTTAAACAATTCCTTGACTATTCTTGGACTGAAGAGGGCCATCGGACCCAAACTCCAAGCAATGCCAATAGGTTAGGATTACCCGAACCCTAACCCTAACCCTAACCCTAACCCAAACTCCAAGCAATGCCAATAGGTTAGGATTACCCTAACCCTAACCCGAACCCTAACCCGAACCCTAACCCTAACTATCTGAGTCAAAATCCAAGAGAGGTGTGTGTCAGAGTTTTTACAATTTTGCACGTCGTGTGCAGGTGTGCTTATAATTGAACGGCATTAAAAAAAAACACTGTTGGGCCTTCCTGACTGAAGCTTGCTGGACAAGTCAGACATCGACTACAATTAATTTGTCCCAGATATGATTCGCTTGTAGAGTTGATTGTGAATTTTATTAACAATTCCATGGGTCAATTTTGTTAGGGGATGGGTCACCTTGTACTATTTTATTTACTTATCTTTGTTTTCTCATTATCCCATATTTTTAACGACTTTCTTATGAACTAGTTCACTCACTTAGCAGAGCTCTCTGATTAGCAGATTCTCATTGTTCATTGTCTATTGTCTGACGTCATAAAAACAAAGTTCCGTTTTACAACTTTCCCCCAAACAACTACGTTTCAATAGTGATTTAAGATATTATTATGATATTTGTTTTTGAAGTTTCGCCTCTTCGTCAGTGTTTAATCCTAAACAATCGTCCACGCGACTCTTTTCGTTACTACTGCAACTACTACTACTATTACTACTACTACTAATAATAATACTACTACTTAATTACGAACATGCTATTTCATATCTCTTTTTCATTATCATCATCATTGTCGTGACTGCGTTTATAAACGGCTTGTATGGGGCAAACACGGCTTTGCTTAAATTTCGATTTGATCCTTTTTCTTTTTATACTTATGTTTATCAAATTTCTTATGAATTAGTAACCCACTTAGCAGAGCAATGTGATGAATAAATTTCCATTGAGCATTGTCCGTTGCCTGACGTGATAAAAACGCAATATGGTTACAAGTCTTCGTTCGTGCTTTATCTTAATCTGCTCTTTTACACTACTACTACTACTACTACATCTACTACCACCACTACTACTACTACTACTACAGGAATATTTTATCATCATCATTATAACGTCCATCATCATAACTGTCATCATTTTTAGCTTTCAGTTTAAGAAATTAACGCACGGATCAAAGTTAACACAGCTCTAACAGTAGCATAGATGTTGTAATCGTGATATGCTCAAAATGTGCACCTTTCAGTTGCAAGCACAGATTGTTCGACTGAGTTGTGCTGCAATGGTCTTCTTCAGTTCAGAAATACTCTGATGAAACGATCACTAAAGTGTCCCCGCATATCAGTGAACGGCGATAAAACTAAGACTGCTGGACATTCATGACTTAAGTATGGTGGACAAGTCAGTCATAGTTTATTTGCACTAAATATGGCTGCATTGCATACAGGATTGTGAAATGTATTGATGTTTTACATGGTGGCGTTTTAAGAGTTCCGCTCGTACCTTTTCATCTAAGTGTCTTAACTTTCTTCAATGAAAAATTCGATGAAAAAATATGGTATAAAATATCATATTTTTTCATGGAATATTTTAATTAATTTTATCCACTTATCAGAGCCATCTTATAACCAAATTCCCATTGTTCATTGTCCGTTTGCTGGCGTCATGAAAATATCTCAACGCTAAATTGCATTATTACAAATCTTCTTAAACAATTACGTTTTATTAGTATTTTTTCGGGTTTCCAATGTTTCGTCCGTGTTTTATTCTAAACAGTCGATCATCCGACTCATTTGTTCACAATCCTACTACTGCAACTATTACCTTTCTTCTACTCATCTGTTGGACATTCATGATTTAAACTTGGTGGACAAGTCAGACCTAAACAGAAGATTATTTTTACTAAATATAGTAGTATTGCATAAATGATTGTGAACTTAATTAATGGTTTATATGGTGGCAATTTAAGAGTTCAGCTTTTACTATAATTGTCTTCGCGCTCTCTCTCTCTCTCTTTATATTTTCATCAAATTTTTTTTAATTAATTTTATTGACTCATCAGAGCCATCGGATGAGAAGATTCTCATTTCCCATTGTCCGTTTACTGGCGTCATAAAAATATCTCAACGCTAAATTGCATTTTACAATTCTGACTAAACAATTACGTATTATTTTTTATTTTTATTTTTGGGGGTTTCGAGTCTTCATCCGTGTTTTATTCTAAAGAGTCTTGTTACTCTTCTACTACTGCACCAATTACTTTTCTTCTACTTATCTGTTGGCCATTTATGACTTAAACTTGGTGGGCAAGTCAGACCTAGATGGAAGTTTATATTTATTAGATATCGCTGTATTGCAGAAACGTTTATAACATGTATTAACGATTTCTTTACAACTTCCTCGAGACAATTTTGTTTTAATAGTCCTTCGAATTATTATTATCAATTTTCTTCATTGTCGGTTTCTTGCATCTTCATCTGTATTTTATCTTCATCTTTTTACACTTTGTTCTTGGCCTTTTGGCTAAGATCAAAGTGTAGTATCTGTTCCGATGGATACTGCACCCCATAGACCGGTATCGTCTTGGCCTTCGGAGCTTGATTTACGCGGGTCTATGGGTCTGTCCTGTGCAGTTCTAGGAGGTCAACCCTCCCAGGCTTCGCCTCCCCTCTTTGGCGAAGAGTAAGTTTATTGCTTACTGCCTGAGGCGCTCCTACCGGGGAATGCCGACGGGCCTGCCCAGGCAAGTTTTGAACCCCACTTTCCCGACCCGACCTTGGGTCACATCTTACCTGTGGGAGTAAGATCAAAACTGGCCTTGTGTCTAACTCCTGGAGAGGAGTATGTTTGCTATCTCTTTTCATCATCATCATTGTCATTCTCATCATTTTTTAATATTCAGTTTAAGCACTTACTTAACGCACAGACCAAACGTAATAATACAAAGTTTTTAATCTCATAGTATTGTAATAATACAAAGTTTTTAATCTCATAGTATTGTAATAATACAAAGTTTTTAATCTCATAGTATTGTAATAATACAAAGTTTTTAATCTCATAGTATTGTAATAATACAAAGTTTTTAATCTCATAGTATTGTAATAATACAAAGTTTTTAATCTCATAGTATTGTAATAATACAAAGTTTTTAATCTCATAGTATTGTAATAATACAAAGTTTTTAATCTCATAGTATTGTAATAATACAAAGTTTTTAATCTCATAGTATTGTAATAATACAAAGTTTTTAATCTCATAGTATTGTAATAATACAACGTTTTTAATCTTATAGTATTGTAAATATATATATATATATATATATATATATATGTATATATATATATATATATTAGTATTAGAAGTTTTTCAACCATTAAAATTATATAAGAAAAAACAACACTTTTAGTCCCAAGTCCTTCGTTGCAAAACTATGCTTGTAAGTCAATTGAATTTTAACAGTCACAACTTCAAGGTAAACTACTTGCCAAAACAATAAGTATTATATGATTAGATTCCGACCCAGAAAACAGCAATTATTTCCCCTCTGTCAGAAACATCGCCAATGGAAGCTTCTCACATAAAATGGTTATCTGCCTTGTCTGGAGTGATTTCTATTTTAAAAAGTACTAAATAGGTGCTGAATATAAGAGAGCTCTCGGCATTGTTTCCAGTCGTCCTGGACTTCTCTTTTCGACTTAAATCAAGCAGTGACGATTCAGAAGATCTTTTGTCCGGGATTGCGCAAACCTTATATCACAATTGACTCTCCGCGAAGGCACTCTTACAAGGGTATATATTGTATCTCGAGACCTACGGGGGTCTTCTATTAAAAGTGTAACAAGATGAGTCGGCTGTATTTTTGTAGCTTCTTACATCAAGTGGCTTCATGCCTTGTCTGGAGCGATTTCGATTTTTAAAAACATGGTTCGATTAAAGAGAATATTGTGAATTTAATTACTTTATCAACTTATATTTGCTCTCTCTTTCATCATAACCATTGTTATGCGCATCATCATCATCGTTGTCATCAACTTTTTTTTATTTTCAATTCAAGCACTTAATTGACGCACAGACTAAAGTTAACACAACTTTAACAACAAAATAGATTTTGTAATCGTAGATACGTCGTCAAAGATCTCATTATTCTGTCGAAGCCTTTCATCTCATCGGCTGAGTGGTAAATTTCCCTCCTCAGAGGCTTCGATGGCCTCTCAGCATAAATGTGTTAATTACATTACATGAAATATTATATATTTACGCCACAATGATACAAAGAAAGAATAACAAAATGGCCGCGCTCTTAATGAAAATCGCTTTTTCAAATCGAAAGAAAGAAGAAAAGGCGGGAAACTACGAAACCATGTTTTAAACAATACAAATGTGTTCGCTAATATTCTTATTGTTGTTTTTTAATTGGCAAATACAAAATTGCAGATAATTAACATGCGTCCATTTAGTCTGCGCCACTAGCAATGTTAATGCTATTTTAAACTTCAGCGTGACAGACGTAGAACAGAGTTATTTCAAATTTAAGCATAACCGACTGACCAACAAATAGTATCAAACGGAAATTAAATTTTAAGCTTAAGCTTGTCGGTACAGTCGGGAAAACAGGGAGCATGGAGGGAGTTTCAAAGGCCAGCAGCTCGAGGACAAAAGCTATTAGAGTAGAAGGCTCTCCGACACCCGGGGACCTCCACAGTGAATTGATGGGCTTTAGCTGATTGTTGGGTTAGTCGCGTGTAGTTAAGCCGAGAGGGCACAAGAGCAGCAAGTTCATCGGAGCACATTCCATTGAAGTACATGCAAAACAAGCACAAGGATACAACATTGCGGCGATGGGACAGGGACGGGTGCTTGACGGATAGTGAGGAACCTATTAGGTTAGATACTCTTTTTTGGGACCTTGTCTAAGAGGGAGAGACTAGTGGATGGTGCACAAACCCAGATGTGACAACAATGCTACATGTATGGGCAGGTGATCGCTTTGTAGAGATATAGGATACTGTCAGGTGTGAGGAGTTTTCTAGCACAGTAGAGGGGGCACACTTTCTTTGCAGCAGCCTTGGCAATGTCTTCCATGTGTTCCAATTTATGTTACCTGTGAATGTTAGTGATTGGATTCGAACTTAAAACGTCAGTATCCATTTAAACACGGCCACATCTACTTCATCGGTATTATTTACTTATTTTTAACATAGTTCACCCCAAACAAGGCAGACCGCCACTGTAGACGTAAGGGGCTACTGAGAAAAAGGATAATAGTTGTTATTTTATTTTAAGGGAGGTTCAACCAAAATTGCGAGTTGTTGATTCTAATATATCTCTTGAAATCAAGGGAGGCGCGAGAGCGCTCTATCCCTTAATAGACTTCAAAAACGGCCTATGCTGGAAATCTCATTTCTTTGATCAATCATAACTCAAAAACCAATAAACCAAATTAGTTAAAACTTTGTACAAAATTTTTATTTGATAGCTTCTATAAGTGTGTAGAATTTCAGCATCATTAGTCAAGGCAACCCAGAGATCCAGAAAGTTCAATCATCAAATCATGTTATCTGTGTGTACATACGTACGTATGTGCCACCCTGTATCTCATCAACTATTTGATGGATTCAGCTGATTTTTGGCAGAGATAGAGGTTCTAGGGTCTAGTTGGTGGCATTTTAATTTCAGTTTACCATATACCTTAGTTTTCCAGAAAATTTTTTAAAAACCTTAAAAATGACCATTGTATTGAGGCATAGCCTTTACAAAGTAGTGACATTCCACGATAAATGCCAGTATACTGAAATCATATGCCCTTAATAGAGTTAAGATGAAAATTCATATACACTAAATGTACAAAAGCAATGAAATTCCCAGATTTTTACACCTTTATTGTCATTAAGGGTATGCGAGCACAATAGGGCTATGTATTTTACTGGTAGGAATTGTTCTTCAGCGCACCTCACACGCTTCATCCACTCATGCATAGAGATTTATACTGTATACCCTTAATGACAATATGATTTCATTATACTGGCATTTATCGTGGAATACTACTTAGATTTAAAGTTTAATATTTTTTAATCAAACTGACTGTAATTGTCAGCTAAAATTTCAATAAATAAAACTGACATGTCTGTTCCTTTTAGTTAGTTATTTAAAATGTTAACACTTACGTGTGTATAAAAATGGTATTTAATTACTTTTCTTATACAGAGTAATGTAAAAAAAAAACTCATCAAAGTACAAGAATAAGGAAGTTGTTAAAACCAATGAAAGTTATAGTTTTGAATTAATTCCCATAGTCTATGGAATACAAATAATAAACCGAAAGATAGTTGTTTACGTATTCATCAACGTTTCGTCTTTATTGTAAGACTTCCTCAGGATGATAGTTTGAAGAAAAATATCATGCAAATACATAGAAGTTTGGGGTTGACATGGTGGTGAGATGAAGGAATATAGAGTATAGTAGCTACTACTATGAAACCCAGAGAGTCCAGGATGTGAGAGTGAATGATCAAGAAAGATTCAAATGAATATGAAAAACTTTAAGTGGACAAGATTGAGACAGCTATGAAATGGGGAGGGGGTGAGAATATAATTGAAATGGCCTAAGAGTGGGAGAGGTGAAAGGAGGCTGAGATTTTTATTGTGGTGAGGTGTGGGATGGATTTTGAGAGGCTAGGAAAAGAGGATGGAGGGGGAAACTGTGTGTTCAAAATGTGGGTAGTATTATGGTTGATAAGAAAAAGATTCGAAAGGTAAAGACAACTTTGAAAAAAGGGGAGAACTTTAGCCATTTCAATTATATCCTCACCCTCTATCAAACTCAGTTGGTAGTAAGTTATGAAAATATATGTATGGCAAATAGGCTACACAGAGGTTTCCACGTTTCATCTCCGTAGGGGAAAAGTTTACACATGTTTTGCATGAAATAGAATGATACATACGAAATCCATCACCGATATTTAACATATAATGTTTGATTGTCGTTTCTTAGCCAAAATGGCGGATAATGAATCGTCTGCATTTTTCCGACCTCACAAAGGAATAAGTTACCTTAAATAAATGGTTTGGGACTAATTTCAACTTTACTTTATTTTTATTAATACAGCTGAGAAATTAGTCCAAAACAGTTTATTTGGGTCGGAAAAGGTCGGAAAATGCAACAATCAAATTAACCTATAAAATAATCAAGAACAATTTATTTACTTGCATTTACCAGGGGTCATTTGAAAGTATTACGATGTAGTTTTTTGGTTTTAGTGTTATATTATCTAAGTATGTCATGTAAAAATAATCTTTAAATAAAAAAAATGCTCATCAAATTTCGCTCGTTTTAAAATTATCATCGTTAATATCTATGTTATGGTTTGTTTTTTTATTGATGACGTCACTGATTCTAATCGCCTTTCACGTGAAACCGACAACGAGGAAAGCGGATAGCCTAATTTCACTAATGGATTTTTTGTTAAAAAGTAAATGTAATGATATCCATGTAAATAATGTCTATTTTTGTCTTCCATAAATTCACCGAATATATCTAAAATCGATCGATCTATCGAGCGTTGTTATATATATATATATATATATATATATATATATATATATACACACACTCTCTCTTTTTTCTACCCTTTATTCTCCCTATATACTCCTTCCCCTCTCCTCCTCACACTCCCCTCCTTTACACTCTATCCCACTTCTCCCCCTCCCCCTCCCTCTTTCTCTATCGCTCTGTCTTTCCTTCCCCTCTCCATTATACCCTTACCTTTTTATCACGCCTATCTACTCCTTCTCTCCTTCCACTTGGCCTTTTGGCTAAGATCAAAGTGTAGTATCTGCTCCGATGGATACTGCACCCCATAGACTAGTATTGTCTTGGCCTTCGAGGCTTGATTTACGCGGGTCTATGGGTCTGTCCTGCGCAGTTCTAGGAGGTCCACCCTCCCAGGCTTCGCCTCCCCTCTTTGGGGAGGAGTAAGTTTATTGCTTACTGCCTGAGGCGCCCCTACCGGGGAATGCCGACGGGGCTGCCCAGGCAATTTTTAAACCCCACTTTCCCGACCCGACCTTGGGTCATATCTTACTTGTGGGAGTAAGATAAAAAAAACTGGCCTTGTGCCTAACTCCTGAAGAGGAGTAAATCAATACTCCTTCTCTCCTCTGTTTTTCCTACACCCTCACCTCATCATTGTGTCTATCAAAAGTACAATTTCAAACAAAAACTCGATCGAAAAAAGAAAATCGCACAAAATGTCCACGCCGCTGACTAAATAATTCGGCCCCTGTTGACCCCCAAAAGAAAGAATGACAAATAAATATTTTAAAAAGGCGTCCCTTTCTGAAAGATGCTGCACAAAAAAAGAATAGGGTATCTTTTACTATGATCAGTACGCTGAAAACGCTAAAAAAACAAACAAATATACAACAAATAAAAGTAACTGTCGTCGATAAAAGTTAATTTAAAACTGACCTGTGATATTTGTTTGTATTTATAACCCGTGTCAATTGCTATTTATTAGGAATCAATATTTTCGTCATAGAATCATTAGCCACGAAGAAAATGGCGACCGTCTTTCTGAGATTTGTAAGCCTCGCTTTGGATTCATTTCCAGGATTAGTAAGGCTGCGACGAAAGCGAGGCTGGATCGGCGGCCATTTTGTCTAGTAAAAATACGTGCCAAAAATGAACAAGAATTTTTTTTTTACATCTAGTACAAACCCATTTATAGTACGTGAAAACACAAACAAATTTCACAGGTAGGTAGGAAATTATCTATTCTCGACGTAGCTTAAAGTCACTTGTTGCATATTTATTTTTATAACACCGTTCTCGTTCGTTTTTTGGACCCCGTCCGCGACTGTACTGATCATTGTAAAAGATACCCAAAGAATATATCAACTTTTTGGTTGTGTCTTGTGTAGTTTCTGACGTTTAGATTGACACACACACAGAAATAGACAGAAAGCTGATCTTTATATAATTAATTAATATTTTTTTAAATCTGAAAGCAGACGTTTTTTTTTTTTTGGTACTTTTGTTTTTCCCAAACCAAGCATATTATATCGAAGCGTAAACAGCTACTGTGATGACGGCCAGATTTATAGATAGCAACCTGTGTGGGAAGTTGGGCTGCAATATGTTTGTTCGCATTACGTTTCAATAGTTGCATCTATGTACGGTCCGTGATACAGGGAGCAATATGGGTAATCCATAGAAAATAAGCTATTCGTGTAGAAAATCTACCGGCATCTAGGAATATCTAGAGTGAAGGGGTGGGATTTTGCTGTTGCTTTTTGAGTGATACAGGCGCACTTTCGTTGAAATATGAGTAATCATAGGGTCATAGAAAATAAGCTATTCGTGTAAAAAAAATCTACCGACATCTAGGAATATCTAGAGTGAAGGGGTGGGATTTTGCTGTTGCTTTTTGAGTGATACAGGCGCGCTTTCGTTGAAATATGAGTAATCATAGGGTCATAGAAAATAAGCTATTCGTGTAAAAAATCTACCGGTATCTAGGAATATCGAGAGTGAAGGGGTGGGATTTTGCTGTTGCTTTTTGAGTGATACAGGCGCACTTTCGTTGAAATATGAGTAATCATAGGGTCATAGAAAATAAGCTATTCGTGTAAAAAAATCTACCGACATCTAGGAATATCTAGAGTGAAGGGGTGGGATTTTGCTGTTGCTTGTTGAGTGATACAGGCGCGCTTTCGTTGAAATCTACCAGCATCTAGGAATATCTATTTTTTAACATAGTTCACCCCAAACGAGGCAGACCGCCACTGTAGACGTAAGGGGCTACTGAGAAAAAGGGTGTGAGGTTTTTTTTAGTGGGGGGGGGCAACCTAAATTGAGAGCTGTGCAGCGAGATGTCTGTTTACATTAGTTTTAAATTTCTGCATGTCAGTACCGTCAGGAAAACAGGGAGCAGGGAGGGAGTTCCAGAGTCCAACAGTACGAGGAAAGAAGCTTTTGGAGTAGAAAGCTCTTCGACATCTGGGGACCTCCACAGTGATAGAGTGAAGGTGCGGGATTTCGCTGCTGCTAGTTTTTTTTTTTTTTTTTTTTTACATGGTTCACCCCAAACAAGGCAGGACGCCACTGTAAACGTAAGGGGCTACTGAGAAAAAGGAAAAGGGGGGAAGGATTGGTGGTTCAGCTTAAATTGGGATCTGAGCAGCGAGATGTCTGTTTACATTAGTTTTAAATTTCTGCATGTCAGTACTGTCGGGGAAACAGGGGGCAGGGAGGGAGTTCCAGAGGCCAGCAGCACGAGGAAAGAAGCTATTTGAGTAGAATGCTCTCCGGCATCTGGGGACCTCCACAGTGAATGAATGAGATTTAGTAGAATGTCGAGTTAGTCTAGTGAATTTACGTCGAGTGATACAGGGGCACTTTCGCTGAAGGGGTTACAATGGCAGTAAGTTCATCGGTGCAAATTTCTGTAGAAGCACTTGTACAATGTGCAACAATGTGGCATGTCGTTAAAGGCTAGAGATTGGCAGACAATACGGGGCTTATTACGTTGGAAACTCTGTTTTGGCACCGTGGCCCGAAGAGAACTTTTTCCTTCATCATCGACGCTACGCGAACATTCGTTTTAAATTGAATATCCCACTGAAGGCTGGTGCGCATTGCTCTAAGCTGTGTCAGAAAAAAAAAAGAAGAAATGCTGAAAGTGGTCTATAACTGTTTTTATCTTGTCCTCCTTCTGTCGCATGCAATGGAGAAAAAAAAATCGCATTGCGCGAAATCAGAAAAAAAACAAAAATACACGCATGAATCTATAAAAATGCCGGCTGTTATCCATTACGTCGTTGGGGCGCGAATGTGATAAGAAAATAATGATTGGAACCACTCGCGTGAAAATGTGTCAGGCAAAACATTCACGAAGGGAAAATTTTAAAAAAACTCAAAATAAAATAGAAATCTGCGCAGAACACGAAAAAGAAAAAAGACAATGAAATTTTCTTTCAGGTAAACATAATTTCAATTTAATTTCTCATTAATCAGCTCTCTCTCTCTCTATATATATATATATATAGAGAGAGAGAGAGAGAGGAGGAGAGAGAGAGAGATTTTTTTATTTAGACAGGCATGTACAAAATCTGCGACACTGGCATGTCGATGTTATCGATCAACAACTATTATAAACTGAGATCTCATCGAGTTAGAATCCGATCTTAACCGTAGATCAGTTCATAATAGCTGTTGATCGATAACATCTACATGCCAGTGTCGTAGATTTTGTACATGTCTGTGTAAAACAAATAATCATATATAAAAGCTCTATTTAATATTGAGCACTTTTAAAAACCTGGTTGAAAATCTTTGGACTACTACCCTGTGGATGTTTTATCTGGATTATATATATATATATATATATAATCCAAGTAAAACATCCACAGGGTAGTAATCCAAAGAATTTCAACCGGATTTATAAAAAGTGCTCGATATCAAATAGAGATTTTATATATGATTATTTGTTTTACACAGACATGTACAAAATCTGTGACATTGGCATGTCGATGTTATCGATCAACAGCTATTATAAACTGAGATCTCATCAGGTAGAGTTAGAATTCGATCTTAACCTTAGATCATATTTGTAAAGAATGAAATGGAGAAAAAAATAAGAATAAAAGAATTTTAAAATTTCAAAATTTGGGAAGTCACGTGGTTGGGACCGTTAAGAATCAAAATGTTAAAATCAAAATCAAAATAAAATAAAGTGAAAATATTTTATATTTTATATTATTCTATATTTTGATTTTGATTTTTCTTTTCTTCTTCTTCTTTTTTTTTTCTCCATTTCATTCTTTCCAAATATGATCTAAGGTTAAGATCGGATTCTAACTCTGCCTGATGAGATCTTAGTTTATAATAACTGTTGATCGATAACATCGACATGCTAGTGTCGCAGATTTTGTACATGTCTGTGTAAATAAAAGTTATCATATATATATATTTATTTATATATATATATATGCCCCTTTACAATGTCCTCCTTTCTCTCTATATATATATGGCTTTTTCTTCCCTCTCTATATTGCCTTCCGTCATAAACCATGTAATCCCCCCTATAAAATTATAGATTTAATATGCTTCAAATTTCCCCCTCTCTCTAAATATGTATTAGATATGGTGGCTCTCTCTCTCTCTCTCTTTATATATATATATATATATTATATATATTATATATATATATTTGAATTTTTGAGCGTGAATTTCTCTTTTTTCATTTTAAAAAATGTAATCATCTCGCTTGGATGCTTGACAATACCACGAGGTTGAAATAAATTATTGCATCGATGATTATGTGATTTCGTGTTACTATATTTTATTTTATTCTTGCTCTGTTTATTACATTGAGCTCTGATACCCGGATTTCCTCCTGGAATTTATATCATTATAACACACTATATATATATATATATATATATATATATATATATATATATATATATATATATAGTGTATATATATATATATATAATTGGTGCGTGTAGGTTCCCCATGATTAATTACTTCTACAATGCTATATCATTGAATAAATTTTACATGATGAACTCATAGTTAAGCTGCTCATAAGACTGTTTCTTTTCATAATCAATGCATTCATCGCCATTTTTTTATTAAAATGTAACTGTTTCTTATATACTCGCTCTGTTTATTGGTAACCCGTTACGCCTTTCTATTTCTTGACAGAGATATGTGTGTGTGTGTGTGTGAGGGAAATATGGAGAAATAGATTGCGAAAAGAAAGTTGACATAAATAGATAAAAAGATGGGTAGATAGATAGATAGATATGAACACGATGAGATCGATAGATAGATAGATACATGGATAGATAGATATGAACAAGGAGAGATAGATAGATTGATGGGTGGATAGATAGATAGATTGATATGAACACGATGAGATAGATAGATAGGTGGATAGATAGATCGATAGATAGATTGATATGAACAGGGAGAAATAGATAGATAGATAGATTTATATGAACATGATTAGATAGATAGATAGTTAGATAGATATGAACACGATGAGATCGATAGATAGATACATGGATAGATAGATATGAACACAATGAGATCGATAGATAGATAGATACATGGATAGATAGATATGAACACGATGAGATCGATAGATAGATACATGGATAGATAGATATGAACAGGGATTAGATCGATAGATAGATAGATACATGGATAGATAGATATGAACAGGGATTAGATCGATAGATAGATAGATTGATATGAACACGATGAGATAGATAGATAGATTGATATGAACACGATTAGATAGATAGATAGATTGATTGATATGAACACGATTAGATAGATAGATAGATAGATAGATTGATATGAACACGATGAGATCGATAGATAGATATGTACAGGGTGAGATAGATAGATTGATGGATTGATATGAACACGATTAGATTGATGGATTGATATGAACACGATTAGATTGATAGATAGATATGTACAGGGTGAAATAGATAGATAGATAGATATGCACAGGGTGACATAGATGAATAGATAGATAGATAGACATATGGAGAGGGAGATAGAGAATGATAGAGAGGGGCAGAGGGAGAGAAGCATATATATATATATATAAGAGAGATACAGACAGACAGAGGGACGGATACATATATAAAGAAAGCCTGTGTGTGATTGTGTGTATGTTTATGATAAATATATCGATAGATAGATAGATAGATATAAAAAAGAAAGAGATATAGAGGTAGAGAGAACATGCGAATATGTGTATGTTTATGATAAATAGAGAAAGAACGAGATATGTATAACATAACAGATAGAGATAGAAAAAGAAAGAGATAGGGGAGAGAGAGAGTGTGTGTGTGTGTGGATAGTGCAGAGAAAGAATTGGTCTCAACATATTTACTGGCCGAAATGAAACACCTTTGCTTGGATTTCCCGCGCGAAATGTGTGATCTGCTCGACGCCATTGCTAATATCAGTCGGCAACGTTGTAATTAATTTGTCGCGATTTGCTAAGGGGACGCGCTAATATCAACAGTGGCTTTCGTGACCTTCTCTGGACCAATAATAGCAGCCCACGTCATTATTCTCCGCCAAAGACGATTTTCCCACCAACCCTACAACCCCTTTTTTCTCACAGAAGAGACATTGCTACTTTATCTTTATTGCCATGGAAATTGCTCGACTGAGCCCCAGTCTTTTGTCCCCCCCTCCTTGTAGCACATTCACAGCAAGAACTCGTATTTCACAAAGACAAAGACGTTTCATTTCTCGCTCCATGTGCCTATCGTCAGGCGGTTCTTTCCATGGAGGAGCTTCCCACATGTGGAACACATTGCTACGAAACTACTTTCCTGCTAATTAAAACTGGGTGGTCTTCGAATTTAATTCTAATACATTTTTTTTATATATGTAAAAAGCGCTCCAGACAAGACATGAAGCCACTTGATGTAAGTAGCTAATAAAATACAACTTAAACGTACAAAAACTAGCCAGCAATAAGTGTTACGTAGATTCCGACCCAGAAAACAGCAATTCTTTCCCCTTTGTCAGAAACATCGCTCATGGAATCTGGGGACTAAAGGACAAAATAAGGGAAGCAAGAGTTACGAGGCTGCCGAAAGTAAACCGAAAGTTCACTTTCTACTCTCCTTAAAGTTTAGTCATGGACCGTCCCAAATACACTTCATGCCATTGAGAAATGCTAGAACTCCCATAGTGTTCTTCATCTTTCAGTTGGTTACATGGAGTAGCTGTTTGCCTTCATAATCTGTGACTTTGAAAGTAAACGTTGATTCTTAGTCTTGATACGGTTTAGTCATGGACCGTTCCAAATGCACTTCAAGAAATGCTAGAACTCCCATAGTGTTCCTCATCTTTCAGTCTTAGTCTTGATACGGGAACAATGTATCGCCGGAACACAAGATGGCGTCGTAACTATTTCTCGTTGCGATTTAAGAAACGATTATCACTTTCAATGTTCACTCAGTCAAACAGCTTACACACTGCGACCCACATCTCCATTAATAGTGTAGTAATAATGATGTGCATAAAAAAAATGACTACACACTGATATACTAAAATTTAATAATATATCTTTATTGTCTGTTGCGGTGAAAGAGTGTGGGTAAATGACAAAGGAAGCAGCACGCACACGAATTCGACAGGTAGATTTCTCGAGCCCATATCGTCAACCGACTGACCATATCAAATTCGCGTTGTTATTATATAACAATTTGTAACCGTCTTTGAACGCTAGGTGTACGACTTAACTGTTCGTGTAGCAACGCACACAGGGCCTTTTATTCGGCGACGGGGTGTTTCCTTATGCCGATAAAATTTCAGAGGTGGGTTCAATAAACAATTATTTTATTTTTAACAATCTACCATATTTGTATTTCTCGGCCAAGTGCCAGAATACAACAAACAATTATTTTATTTTTGACAATCCACCATATTTGTATTTCTCGGCCAAGTGCCAGAATACAACAAACAATTATTTTATGTTTGACGATCCACCATATTTGTTCATTCTCGGCCAGATGCCCTTAATTCAGAAAACAATTGATTTAGACAATCAACCATGTTTTTTTTTTCTGGGCCAAATGCACAAATTCAACCAACTATTATTTTATTTTTGACAATCCACCATATTTTCTTTTCTCGGCCAGGTACCCGAATTCAACCAACGATTATTTTATTTTCGACAATCAATTATATAACAATTTGTAACCGTCTTTGGACGC
>OY744553.1:4144473-4156973 GCA_963556195.1 Sepiola atlantica
CCTATTCGGAAAATATTTTTTCTGATATACAAATTATCATAAACACTTGAGAAAATGCTTCTTCAGTGTACATTCGCCACAATCAGGCCTAAGAAAGTCCAAATGTAACCGTAGATATTTCTTCTTTTCCTTTTCCTTTTTTAAGTCAGACACGCGCGCACAAACACACACACACACACACATATATATATACAGGGTGTTTCAAAAGTCTTGGGAACATTACAAATGCGTATATCTCATGAACTATTCCAGGTAGAAAAATGAAACTGGTGCCATTTTAAAGCTTGCTTAATCAAGTTTTTGGTCATACTAATGATTTTCGTGTTATCTTTCCAGGTGCAGTAATGGCGTTCTCTAAACAAGACATGGCATTTTGCGTCCTCCAATTTGCAAAGACTGAATCGTGGACATGTGTTCAGCGTCGATTTCGCAGGAAATTTAAAAAAGAAGCCCCTGAAAGGAAATCCATTGTCAGATGGCATGCTAAATTTGTGAAAGATGGGTGTTTGTGCCCAAGTAAGCGAACAGGTCGCCCTTCAACTTCAGAAAATGCAGTTGAGCAAGTTCGGACAGCCTTTCAGCGGAGCCCCCGTAAATCAGTGAGAAGAGCCAGCAGGGAACTTCAGCTTGCTCCAGCAACTGTCTGGCGTGTCTTAAGGAAACGACTGCAAATGGTACCTTACAAGCTCAAGTTGGTCCAAAAGTTGAAGGACACTGATAAGCCACTTCGCCGTGACTTTTGCATTGCAATGCAAGAGAAGTTGGAAGATAACGGCTTTGATGACCGGCTTGTTTTTAGCGATGAGGCGACCTTCCATCTGAATGGCAAAGTTAACAAGCATAACACTCGCATATGGGGTACTGAGAATCCTCATGAACTTCTTGAGCACGAGCGAGATTCACCAAAAGTGAACGTGTTTTGTGCAATTTCCAAGAAAGGTGTCTATGGACCGTTCTTCTTTGAAGAGGCAACTATCACTGGTGAATCCTATCTCAACATGCTGGAAGACTGGTTAATGGCTCAGTTGGAACAAGCAGAATCTGATGACTTCATTTTTCAACAAGATAGTGCACCACCACACTGGAGTCTTAGAGTAAGGCAGTTTCTTAACACAAGGCTGCCTGGTAGATGGATTGGGAGATCTGGGCGAGGTGATGACGTTCTCATGCCCTGGTCTCCTAGGTCTCCAGATCTTACCCCGTGTGACTTTTTCCTTTGGGGCTTTGTCAAGCAACAAGTCTATGTGCCGCCCCTTCCAAGAGATATTGACGAACTAAAGGCTCGAGTAACGGCAGTTGTGGGAACCATTGACGTCAAGATGCTGGAACGCGTTTGGCAGGAAATGGACTATCGACTAGATGTCTGCCGTGTGACGAATGGTGCCCATATTGAGCAACTTTGAAGATTCCCCACAAAACTTGAAACTTTAACCTTTCCAACGGTACCAATTTCATTTTTCAACTCCTAATAGTTTTTGAGTTATTAAAAATCGTTATGTTCCCAAGACTTTTGAAACACCCTGTATATATATATATATATATATATATAATTATTTCCACAATCAGACAACGCCGCAGAAAACAGTGGCAGAGTACTCGCTTACCATGCAAGTGACTCGGGTTTCGAATCCTGAGTTCGGATGTGTTCTACTGATGAGCCCAAAGGAGGGCGAAACTCGAGTCTAGAACTTCCGGTTTGTTTCTTTTCATAGGTTGTGGTCTGCGGCGTTGTCTGCTTGTGGAAATAATTATATATATCATCTCACATTCAAGAAATATATATATATATATTTAGGTACGTTTATGTGTTAATATATTTGTATGTATAGGATCTACTCGTAAACTAATTAGCTAAACTCTATGAAGTTTGGAACAGTTTCTAAGCGTAAATGGTTCTAATGTGGGCTATATTTAGTTTGATTACATTTTTTGCAAAGAAGTAAAAAGGGTTGAATCTATTCGTGAGAATTCAGATATTTCTTTGCGATAAAAATCTATCGTTTAGTTTCAGCTGCTTTCCTTTCTAGAACGACCTCTATATGAAAAATAAATAATAATAAAATAACAATAATGATGATGATGATAACAAAAATAAAATGAAACTAAAAATTAAAATTAAAATAGAAAAATGATAAATAATCATAAAAAATTAAAAAAACAAAATTTAATAAAATTTGAAAAAATAAATTTAATAAAATTTGAAAAAATTAAATTCAAAAAATTAAAATTGAAAGTATTAATAATAATAAATGAGTAATAATAATAAATAAATTAATATTACAATTAAATTTTTTAAAAATGATAATTATAAATAGAAATTAAAATAAAAAGTAAAAGTTTAATTAAATTTAAAAAATTAAAAACACAAAATATAAAAAAATAGAATAATAAATAAATAAAGATAAAAAAAATAAAAACAAACAAAAATACAGAAGATTGAAAATTAAAAAGATTTTTTTTTTAATGAAAATAAATTTTTTTTAAAATGATAAATATCTTTTTTTTTAAATAAAATAAAATTAATAATAATAATTCAAACCGATGTTATGTTTCGGAATAAAATGACCCAAAATGGGTGATATGTCATAAACATCGACAGAAAAAAAACGAACCACTTCGAATTATTGGCGTAACATGGTCTTGTTATGTCCGCTGTTCGCAATCATATCTTCTTCTCTGTAACTGAAAGAGAAAAGATCGGACAAAGAAGCGCCGAATGACTCACTCGTGTCCGGTGATTATCCGAGCCGCGATTGACGCTATCATTTCAAATAATGATTGCTGGCGTGTCGCACAACGAAAAGGCGGGCCATTGACGTCACGGGATTTGGTGTGTGCGGGGTGCGGAAGGATGGAACTGGAATCTTGAAAAATTCAAAAGACGTCGTACAGAACGGGGTGAACTTGAACAAGGCCGGGTATTCATATGAAGCAGCTATTCAGGGTTCAGTTATGTACTTAAGTATTTCAGACAGACGAATGTCGTATTTTCAAGTTAAGTGTGACGGACGGTCCATCTTGTAAGACATTCACGGCAAGAACTCGTCTAGCTTCAATCACTGCAAAGAAATATCTTCCATGAACAAAGTTTCTTTCCAATAACATCTCCTCTGCGGTACACAAAACCACAAAACCGCTTCCTAACTATTTTGTGATTTCGTTAGGAGCAAAGTTAATTATCTGTTCTGATATTAAACTCCGTCTCTTCTGTTTTTAGTCAGTAAAGCATTTTAGACAGAGGTAATTTGTATTTCTTTCCTTGTTCAGAGTGCCCCGTTTTAGGGAGTTGGGCTTTTCCTACATAAACCCCGACGTTTACTGAACTCTCGTAGGGAGGCAAGTAAATAGGCACAGTCATCCTTATAAGACAATACAGCAAGAACTCGTCTTCCTACATCAACTGCCCCAACCCAAACAACCTTTCTTTCTCTTCTTCCGTGTACAAAACCTCAACGAACAAAGTTTATTTCAAAGAACTCCTAATTCGTAGAACGCAATACGACGCAGCTGCTTTCCAACTATTTTGACAGTTTGGCTAGGAGCCAAGTGTAGTATCTGTTCGGATACTACACTTTATCAGATTTGTCTTTGGTCAGTAAAGGATAAATCCTTCTATACTAAGTACATCTTCATTTTTATTATAATCGACAGATCCAGTTTTTGGAGGGGGGTGCTGAATTTTTTTCACATTAAAAACCGACCTTCCGTGTAACTCTGCCCTCATGGGGAGGGAAGTAATATGTCAATAGTGTTTATTTATTTGCCTCTGCACGACGATAGAGTTTGTTTTGTTGTTTTTTTTTTGCTTGTGGAATAACATCATAATAGATATGGTGTTGCCTTCGATGATAGCTAGGGAGACGCGCTGGAATGGTTTTGTCTTGTATGAAGATACTCTTGCAGGGATTTTTTTTCTTTCTCTTCGTATGAATCAGGATGGTAACTGCGTTCTTACGTGTCGTTGGCGTCGCTTTCCTTCGTCCCCCCTCTTAGATGGAATCAGCTATTTGGATGAAGATACTCTTGCAGGGATTTTTTTCTTTCTCTTCGTATGAATCAAGATGGTATCAGCTATTTAGAGAAGGGCTCACCAATATTAGAAACAAATGTTCCGACATTTTTCGCGTTCCTTTATTGCCGACTGAACAACACCTTTTCATGACAAATCATCGCACATATTTGACGTATTGTAATATTCGATAAATGATCACTATTATATTTTTACTTTTATAAGAATTTTTATTTTATATTCGTGTTTCTTTATTTTACACAACCGAACTATTTTCGATCAATGTGGATAGGTAAAAATGATCCCTACGCCGAACTCAATTAAGTAGATTAAAAAGACAAACTGTTTTCGTTAGATCGGTAATATTATGAATAAGCGTTCGCATTCGGTTATCATATTTTATGCCATTGTGAATTTGAATCTCACACTAGACAATTGGTTTGGTTTTCCATAATGAAAGCGGTGCCAATCGTGAAACGCGGCCCTACCGGAGAATGCTAACCGTTCTTTTCTTGGCTATTTTTTTTACCCAGCCAGAATGCCTCGAACCGACAGACGAAGCCTCTTAAACGATATTCAAAGACAGATCTTTGAACACTCCCGCACCTAAAATGTGAAATGTGTCTCATCGTCTTTCTAGAGAAGGTCGATCACTTGCAAAGCAACAATATTGTGTTAAAAGAGAATCAAGGGGGGGGGATGGGCATATCGTGTCAGTTATATTGATATTGATATAGAGGTGCGCCGAATTGAAACAGAAATGATTAACTACATGCGTGGTATCGATAAATCGATATATGCTTTAGGTAGATCAGATCTGTCTTTATTGCTACATATCCGAAGAACGGTTCTATTTTCGAACTTTTTACTTAGGGACAATGTGGTGCTGGACAAAATAAACTCCCCCGAGGGACATCTAGACTGCGTGCAAAAATGGCCGAGAACGGACCCGTCGGCATTCCCCGGTAGAGACCCCTCGGAAAACTGGTAATTAAGCAATACTCCATCTCGAAGTAGAAAACCTCTAAATATCAGATTAAACCAAAATAAAGAGACACACACAGCCAGAAACTAACAGATACTTCACCGTGATTTATAAAAAAATTCAATGTAGCATGAGGTAATTTTGCGAGTAGATCCTTCAATCGTCACTTTAGCTGAATAAAAGAAATAGCCGTGGAAGGAACCGTCGACATTTTCTGATAAGGGCATATCAGGGAGGATATAAACCAAAAATCCTCCAAGAGAAGGAGGCAACGCCGGGAAGAGTGCCTCCTTTTAGGACCGAGCTGAACCATACTTTATTCCGTAACGGGGTTGACAGGTTTATATATATATATATATATATATATATATATATATATATATATATAGGTCTAATTCCTACACTCCAGGATCTGCTTTCTGCAAACTATAAAAAACACAAATACTATAATAACAACCCCATACAAAATACACACTTACATTGGGGCAAGTGCCTTCCCAATCAACACCCGAATCTCAAACCATAACTACTCTTTCAAACATAATAATAACAATGCCACTAGCACCTCTCTATCCGATCTAATAAAAAGCCTTAACAATAAAAACACTCCCTACACGGTACATTGGGCAATATCAAAAAGGTCTAAATCCTACACTCCAGGATCCGCTTTCTGCCAACTATAAAAAACACAAATACTATAATAACAACCCCATACAAAATACACACTTCCATAGGGGCAAGTGCCTTCCCCATCAACATCCGAATCTCAAACTATAACTACTCTTTTAAGCATAATAATAATAATGCCACTAGCACCTCTCTATCCAATCTAATAAAAAGCCTTAACAATAAAAACACTCCCTACACCCTACATTGGGCAATATTAAAACGGTCTAAATCCTACACTCCAGGATCCGCTTTCTGCCAACTATGTACATTAGAAACATTTATGATAGCTACAGCAGATAAAAGCAAAAATAATATTGACTCTAAAGATGAACTTATTTTAAATTGCAGGCACAAGCGAAAATTTAAATACATAAATTTCATTACTTCATCTGACACACCTCCTCCCAGCCAACAACCCCTCTCTAACATTAGACTAATTCTTAAATTCTATAATTTGTTAATCTTGTAATTCGTAACTTTTCCAACTTTACAAATAAGCATCCCAATAACATAGGTTACCCTCCCCTGTACACCTAATAACTCTATTAACCCATAACATTTAATGTAAATGGAGAACTAATAGTATTCTCTCCCACTCCACTAATCCTTGACTGAAGCGGTTAAGGATTAGTTAAGGTTAAGGTTAAGGAACATTCTAATTCCTATCCACTCTTTTTTCAATTATTGGCCAACCCTCGCACACACTCATCTTTTCTTTCCTTAACCCAAGGCTTTTCAAAGATTAAAATCTTATCATCAGAGGAATTACATAGATGGATAAGTTAGCAGTGGAAAAGCCAAAATTCAAAATTTGAAAAAATATAAAGTAATGGAGAGTAAGAATATGCGTGTAAAAATGGCCAACCCTCATACACACTCATCCATTGCTTTTTTATCTCCCTTGTTTTCGATCCATCGACTCTGTATATGCTTTGCTCTACCGACAATATTTTTCCCATAGATTCCATTACTCTCACCTTTAAACTACGCTCACTGGTTACTCCTATAATGGTCCATTTGCCACCTCCTTAAAATCTATTTATAATTTCAACACACCAGTTCATCACTTAGGTTACGAAATTCAACGCAAACCTACCCCATAATTCTTATACTAGAACTCAATTGTTGCAAGCAGACTAATGCTGTTCCTAATCCTAGAGAGATTGGTTGATGATGCACTAGCCCAGATGTGACAACAATACTCCATGCGTGGGCGAATGGTGACTTTGTAGAGATATAGTATACTTACAGGTGCTTAACTGAGAAACAGTTTCTGTCAGATACGCCCACGCGTCTGCATAAAAAAGGGGCCTCTCTGTCCGTCGCTATGTGACGCTTAGGTTTTAATTAGCATATTCAGCGCTAAACGCGCATGTCTAAGTGGGCGTATCTACAGAATATCTGTAGATAGTTTTATTTTTTATTTGACGATTTCCTTGTAGTGACTTCCATAACAGACGGAGAAAGATCTCAATTCTGTTTACAAAAACTTCCGCTTGATCAATTGCAATGTTTCGATTTTGATTTATTGGCCAATGATAATTGCTCACTTCGCACGGCAACAACTCGACAACAAGGGGAGATAACAACTATTAAAAATTGTATATAATTCCATTCAGTTTCGACGCCTTTATTCGTACAAAATATATCCATATATATATATATATATATATATATATATATATATATATATATATATATATATATATATGATAATTTTATTTACACAGACATGTACAAAATCTGCTACTTTGTTTTTTGTTTTTTGTTTTCTGTTTTTTGTTTCTTAGATTTTTTAATTTTTAATTTTAATTTTTTAACGGCTTTAATTTTTGAAATGTTAAATTTCTTTCCTTCTTCTTCTCTTTCTCTATCCCTCCACTTCATTCTCTCCAAATATGATCTGAGGTTAAGATCGGATTCTAACTCTGCCTGATGAGATCTCAGTTTATAGTAACTGTTGATCGATAACATCGACATGCCAGTGTCGCAGATTTTGTACATGTCTGTGTAAATAAAATTATCATATTTAAAGCTCTATTTTGATATTGAGCACTTTTTATAAACCCGGTTAAAATTCTCTGGATTACCACCCTGTGGATATTTTTCACCTGGAGTATTACCATTATTATATATATCTATCTATATATATATATATATATATATATATATATATATATATATATATATATATGTATGTATGTATATCTACTTGCCTTTTTGGTACCTAAGGTATTTAAGCTTTTTTTTTTTTAATGCAACTTCCATTCCTAAATAATTTTATTGCTAGCTACCATATCGCAGAATGGTTCTTGGGTGTAGTGTTTGGATAGTGTTATTATTATTATTGCTATTATTATTTGATATGGAAATTACCATATCACACGGTAGTCTTAAGGGTAATATATTATTATTATTATTATTATTATTTATTTATTTATTTATGTATATATTAGTGAAATTTTCAGCTGAATTATTTCGACACTTGATTATTAGGAAATGGTAGTTTGATCAGTACCATTAGAGAGCCCTGCATATTATAACTGTCCTGTTTTTAAATCTCCGAAACAGTTACATGGTAAACAGCTGATGATCCCCGTGTTAATATTAGACGCTTACGTTAAGGTCTCCTGTTTTTGTTTCACTGTTAGATACTTAATCCCCATTTTTATTTTATTTACTTACTATTATATTTTTTTATTCATGAATTTTCCAACGAATGTTAAGTCTGAAATATTTTGGATTTAGTTAGTTTCTTTCGGAATTTAAACTGCATTTTCCTCTTTTTTTCTCTTTTTGTTTAAAATAACTCAAAGCTTCTTTAGACTATATATATATATATATAAATATATATATATATATATTATTTTTATTTATACAAAAATGAACCTAATCTGCAACACAGGCATGTCGATGTTATCGATCAACAGCTTTTAGAAACTGAGATTATATCAAGCGAAAAAAACTGATCATTCCCTCAGAACATATTTGGAAAGAATGTCTTTCGAAATGTGTTCTGAGGGTAAAAATAATTTAATAATTATTTATAAATATTGTTGATCCGTTCATAAGTCTATGAGATTACTCTGTTGATAGATTTTTATAAGTATTAATAAAATTACATACCTACCTATATATAGAGAGAGATTTATATATATATAGAGAGAGATTTATATATATATATATATATATATATATATATATATATATATATATATATATATACACACACTCATAATATATATACACACACTCATAATATATATATATACATATATATAGATTTATATATATATACACACACTCATAATATATCTACATACACACACTCATAAAATATATATATATACACACACACATAATATATATATACACTCATAATCATATATATATATATATATATACTCATAATGATACATATATATATATATATACTCATGATATATATACACATAATATATATATATACTCATAATAATATATAATAATATTTGTATATACTCATAATAATAATATATAATATACATATACTCATAATAATAATATATAATAAATATATATACTCATAATAATATATATATGTATATAAATATATATACTCATAATAATAATATATAATAAATATATATACTCATAATAATATATATATGTATATAAATATATACACTCATAATAATATATATACTCATAACATATATATATATATATATATATATACTCATAACATATATATATATATATATATATATATATATATATATATTTAAGTTTATACATATACATATATATATATGTATATATATATATATATACTCATAATATTGGCTCACGGGATTTATATGAATTTTTTTATATTTTTATATCTCTTTAAATCTTCTCCAGTTTAAATCTCAACTGTTACTTTTCAACCTTCCCTCTTTTTTTTAAACCTTATTAAACCTTCCTTACACTAAATTTAAACAAACATACACAACACTCTAAGCAAATAACGCATCCAAACGAGAGTGACACGTGACTTCACATTTCCGAAACAGATGACAACAAAAGCTGAAGAGAGCCGGATGGCTAAGGCCTTCTGTGCTTGAAACCGACGGTACGAATGTTTTGAGTATCGTATATATGGCCGTTACTGTTTTGGGGGTTAATGATGTGTGTTCTAAATGAATTAGGGAGAGAAAATGGGTTTAAGGATTAAAGAGGTTAAAAGGAACCAAATTAATTAATATCGTGTTTAAATCCTGGATTAAAGGACTTTAAATCAATCCCGAAGGAATTTAAATAAAGGTATCATCCGGGCGGTCTAAGGGCAGTAACTCTGTAGGGTTTTAAATGGTTTGAACCCGTTTAATTGGATCTGTTTGAGATATGAGAGATTAGTATTATGACCGAGAAATGGTGGGGACTTATGGGAGTAATAATAATGTTATGAAATGTTTTATATTTATAAAAGTCTAGCTACTCCCCCCCCTCTGCCAAGTACATAACCCCATAATCACCACATTAAATACCGACTTCCACCTAAGAAAATTTTCCCAACAATCACCCCTCATAAATATAAATAAAATTAAAAAATACGAACAAATACCTTAATCAACCCATATCCCCACTACTTTTCAGGAGCAATAATTTCAACTTTCCCAAAAATATTTCTCCAGTCATTAAGATGGTAACACCCCTATTTCACTCACATTATTAAGCAAATAACGCGTCCAAACGAGAGTGACACGTGACTTCACATTTCCGAAACAGATGACAACATCAGCGGAAGAGACCTGGATGGTTAAGTCCTTCTGTGCTTGAAACCGACGGTACGAATGTTGTACCCATTTTTCTGTACCAATATAAATAAATATTACGCTCTGAATTTTTTATTTTTAACTTTAATTCTTAATTAATCGAGCACTCTGCTGGGATTTTTCCTGCTATATTAAAAAGAAGTTATATATATATATATATATATATATATATATATATATATATATATATATATGTCACTCTGTTCATATCTATCTATCTATCTATCTATCTATCGAACTAATTTATATATCTATATATTTATCTATCTATCCATCCATCTACACAACATATCTATCGAACTAATATATCTATCTTTATCTAACTATCGATCTATATAGTCAGTTCATTTCAAAGATTGAGCACTTTAAAAAGTCAACAACACGCCGTTATTTCTGTTGAGTTCTCTTGACGACTTGCTGATATGGCCCCTGAATTTGCTATTTAGACATTCATTTACTATCCCATTTCTACGGCAATGTGTGGTGGACACATCGGTATGCGTTCCGAGCACTGTTAAATATGACTTTCTCATTGGGGTTCGAACCATGTGGCCGTCAGGGATTGTCTCCTCCCATACTGATGATTGCAGGTTTGGCATGAAACACATGTGTATATGGGTTAATTTCAAAAAATATTATTCATAAATAAGCATATATATATATATATATATATATATATATATGGGAAAATGAAAAAGGAAAACCAAAAAAATGGATGTTTTTTATGTGTACATCAACGTTTCGTCTTTATTTATAAGACTTCATCAGGATGATAAAATAGAGAAAAAATGTCATGCAAGCACAGATACATGTAGGGTAGACATATTGGGAAAAATAGAATGAATGTCTACCCTACATGTATCTGTGCTTGCATGACATTTTTTCTCTATTTTATCATCCTGATGAAGTCTTATAAATAAAGACGAAACGTTGATGTACACATAAAAAACATCCATTTTTTGGTTTTCCTTTTTCATTTTCCCATCACGTCGGATTACTTTCATCCTTCTCTTCCCATATATATATATATATATATATATTTGAAAAAATAGTTTCATATATATATATATATATATATATATATATATATATGAAGAAAGAAAGAGAGATTTAACAAAATGGAGCCTATATTAACCAATAAACTTATATGGGAAAGATTTGAACAAACAGATTTTAATTAATTGAAACCGCACACAACTTGTATCACATTGTACGGTTTACAAGCGAATCGTTTAAGGGCGACAAATGGCGACGTTTTATTGAAATGTTTGATACCGTTTCATCTTTCATGTCCGACCGCTTGACCGACAGTCAACAAATTATCCATCTTTTTCGCGCGCATCTTCCATTGAACTTTCGTGAGTCGATTTAGAACAACAAAGTTTACAGATGTAAACCCGATGACGGCGTAAGCGAATTATTGAATTTTATTTTATTAGGACCCAATAAAACTCATTCGGCGAAACCGGCTGGAGGGGGGGGGGCTTACTCGGCAGATTGCCAAGAGTTCAGTACATCTTCCTCTTATGGGGGTTTATTGGCTTTAATATTACCGAAATGTTCGCGGAAACCGAATAACAAAAGGTCAAATTTTGATTAAATGACGTTCAAAGTGGTCGACCGTAGTCGAGGGCGACACGAAGGCTCCTTTTTATTCGCTACTAAACCAATGTGTAAAGAATGGCGCTACTACTTTCCATGAAATCCTCCACTTGCCCTTGATCCTCCACGTGCCCTTGATCTTCACCAATGCTGAGGGTTTTGAAAGAGGGCCTACAGTACAATTATCAAAGTCTTTTGTATGACTCGACTGAGGATTGAACTATAGTCTCCTGTCCCATAAGTAAACACTCTGACCATGATGCCAGATAGACCGTGTTTCTCACATTTGATATTATATATAAGTTAAAATGTGCAATGCTTCAAGCGAACTACATAAACCTCTGATATATATATATATATATATATATATATATATATATATATATATATGAGTATATGAAAGGATAAAAATAATCCGACGGTATGAAATTAAAAATGG
>OY744553.1:4161973-4166211 GCA_963556195.1 Sepiola atlantica
ACTCACATTCCGTATGAAAAAATGTGGGGTGGACAGAAATGCGGACTATCAAAGTTGAGGTCTTGGAATATTAACGCCAATAAAAGAACGCGAATTGTCGAATTCTTCGCACACTAAAAGACCGATTCTCTCTTTTACGACACGAATATCATTTGCCGATACAAAATATTGGCACATAATTTCTTATTTCCCAGGAGTAATCAATTCGTTGCTCGCTTTTCTTTTTACTCTCATTTTCTCCTCATATATATATATATATATATATATATATATATATTTAAGTGTATACATGTATAAGTAATATATATATATATATATATATATATATATATATATATATATATTTAAGTGTATACATGTATAAGTAATATATATATATATATATATATATTTAAGTGTATACATGTATAAGTAATATATATATATATATATTTAAGTGTATACATGTATAAGTAATATATATATATATATATTATTTAAGTGTATACATGTATAAGTAATATATATATATATATATATATATATATATATATTATTTAAGTGTATACATGTATAAGTAATATATATATATATATATATATATATATATATATATACATTATTTAAGTTTATACATGTATAAGTAATATATATATATATATATATATATATTACTTAAGTTTATACATTCATAAGTAATATATATATATTATTTAAGTTTATACGTATATATACGTTATATATATATAATTTAAGTTTATACATATATATATAAGTAATATATATATATATATATGTATTTAAGTTTACACATATATAAGTAATATATATATTTTAGTTTATACATATATATAAGTAATATATGTGTATATATTTAAGTTTATACATATATATATAAGTAATATATATATATATATATTTAAGTTTATACATATATATAAGTAATATATATATATATATATATATATATATATATTTAAGTTTATACATATATATAAGTAATATATATATATATATATTATATAAGTTTATACATATATATAAGTAATATATATATATATATATTATATAAGTTTATACATATATATAAGTAATATATATACATATTATTTAAGTTTATACGTATATATAAGTAATATATATATATACATATTTAAGTTTATACGTATATATAAGTAATGTATATATACATATTATTTAAGTTTATACGTATATATAAGTAATATATATATGCATATTAGTTAAGTTGCTACGTATATATAAGTAATATGTATATATATACATATTATTTAAGTTGCTACGTATATATAAGTAATATATATATATACATATTATTTAAGTTTATACGTATATATAAGTAATATATACATATATATATACATATTATTTAAGTTTATACGTATATGTAAGTAATCTAAGGGCACGTGTTTCTGGCTATTGTGCGTCATCAGCATGGCTAACCTGGACAAAGATCGAACTCTCGCAGTTATTTTCTATCGTTTGACGTTTTACAATAACGCCTTGTCTGACATATGTACAATTTTTAAAGGTTTATTAAGTTACGTAGTTTTTTTGTTGTTTTTACTGACGATAGAACAGCGAAGTTTTCTTTAGTATTTTTTTACTTCCTAAGCGGTTTTGAATATGCAGATTATTGCATTAGGTTGTTATTGTTAAATATATATATATATATATATATATATATATATATATATATATGCGATTTTATGAAGGCTTACCAAAGCATTCCTTTATTTCCCTGATGATCTGCCAAACAAGTACCTGCTTGGTAGTGAAACACGTGTAGGAAAAACATTTTATTTGAATAAATAATATTTGTAAGAAAATGTCTCTAATGGTGATCATTGGTCTCCTGAAAGGAATGCTTTGGTAAGCCTTCATAAAATCGCATATAAATGCTCAATACTCTGTAATCGAGTATCATTGAGCTTGTTTTTTATTGATACAACCCCGGTCTTCACTAAATGATCTATTTTATAAGTGAAAAATCTAAATATATATATATATATATTTATTTATTTATTCTGGTACAGAAAAATTAGTACAACATTCGTACCGTCGGTTTCAAGCACGGAAGGTCTTACCCATCCGGCTCTCTTCAGCTTCTGTTGTCATCTGTATTGGAAATGTGAGGTCACATGACACTCTCGTTGGGACGCGTAATTTGATCAGTGTGTTGTGTGTGTTTGTTTAAATTTAAATTTAGTGTAATAAGACCGTTGAGATTTAAAACACGAGGGAATTCAAGATTAAGGGAAATAAAAAATCAAAAATATATGAAAATATATATAAAAATATATATATAAAAACATATATATAAAAACATTTCAATACTAAGAATAAAAGAATAAAAAAAGAGAGAGAGAATAAAAAAGAAGAATAAAAAAAATATAAAAAAATATAGAGAATAAAAAAAGAGAGAGAAAGAAAGAATAAAAAAAGAATAAAAAAAAGAATAAAAAAAGAAAGAATAAAAACATAATGAATAAAAATAAATTAAAAATAAATTTAAGGATTAAAAAAGTAATAATAATAAAAAAAAATAATAATAATAAAATATATATATATATATATATATATATGCAAAATAAACCTGGATTTGAGGATGAGCGGAACAAAAAAACTAAAAAAATATATAAACTCAAACACATATAAAAACCAAGATATTTCAGTTGCTAGAAAGTTCTTACTTCCAACCGAGGATGGTTGCTTTCCTGCAACTGAAATATATTGATAGAGCTTTTATATGTGTTTGAGTTTATATTTTTGTTAGTTTGTAGTTCCGCTTATTCTCAAATCCATTTACATTTTGAATGTTCTATTATTCCCTATATATATATATATATATATATATATATATATATATATATATATGTATATATATATAAGGAGAATATTTATTTATCTTAAAAACATGAGCACTTTCGATGAAATACACCCTCGTCAGAAGTATAAGCTATTTTTTCTTTTCTTTTTTCGATTAATTCTTTTTGACTGAGACAGAATTATCGCAGTCAAGTTGAAATACGTCTTGATTAATGTTGGCACGCCTGTGTGTGTAGCACGCGATTACGTGAATAGGGTAGAATGAAAAGTTCTCACTTGGAAGCGTTGATGAAATGGCGATAATAAGGAGAATATTTTGAAAAAATATTTAGAAAAACCTGGACAACGCAGTTTTGTATGTTTTTTTTAAATAAATTATTTATTTATCTTAAAGACTTGAGAACTTTCGGTGATATACACCTTGTATATATAATTCTGTTTAAAAGCTAAATCGGTGCCAGGATGCCTTTATTTTCATACAATAAATCAAATATTTAGATCAGCACAGATCTTTTTCAAGTATTAAAAAAGGATTTCAGCTTCAGAAAGAATTGCTTAGAAACCAAAATAGATATATCAACCGGTTCACTTTTTATAAGGCTATCTTCTTTTCAAGTGGGTTCCATGGTCGTTACGTGTAGTGTTTTTTTGTTAATTTTGTTTCATTCTTGTGAAATAAAAAATGAATTGTGTCTACATTTGGTTATGGGGAGTGGTATTTTGAAAAGCAGAAAAGTGTTACATTGTAAACAGCAGATTATCCTCTTTTTTCTATTTCTACGATTTAAGGTATGGTCCTATGTTTATTTTTTACTGCAATATAGTTTACACCCGTTAAAACTTCTATTAATTGTACAATTGTGTTTCTATTACTTATTACGATTTGCCGCCGAAACTATTATTTCTTTTAGACTATACTATTTCTTTTAAACTATACTATTTCTTTTAAACTATACTATTTTTTTAAAACTATTCTATTTTTAAACAATACTATTCCCTTTAAACTATACTATTTCTTTTAAACTATACTATTTCTTTTAAACTGTACTATTTTTTAAACTATACTATTTCTTTTAAACTATTCTATTTTTTAAACAATACTATTTCTTTTAAACAATACTATTTCTTTTAAACTATACTATTTCTTCTAAACTATACTATATCTTTTAAACTATACTGTTTTTTCTAAACTATACTATTTCTTTTAGACTATACAATTTCTTTTAGACTATACTATTTCTTCTAAACTATACTATTCCTTTTAAACAATACTATTTCTTTTAAACTATACTATATCTTGTAAACTATACTGTTTCTTCTAAACTATACTATTTCTTTTAAACTATACCATTAGTTCCATTAATTGTTTTATTTTACTATCTATTTATTCTCGGGTCAATTTGATATACTAC
>OY744553.1:4171411-4191411 GCA_963556195.1 Sepiola atlantica
ATATATATATTATTTAAGTTTATACGTATATATAAGTAATATATATATATATTATTTAAGTTTATACGTATATATAAGTAATATATATATACTTATTATTTAAGTTTATACGTATATATAAGTAATATATATATATATATACATATTATTTAAGTTTATACGTATATATAAGTAATATATATATATATATACATATTATTTAAGTTTATACGTATATATAAGTAATATATATATATATATATACAGATTATTTAAGTTTATACGTATATATAAGTAATCTAAGGACACGTGTTTCTGGCTATTGGGCGTCATCAGCATGGCTAACCTGGACAAAGATCGAACCCTTGCAGTTATTATCTATCGTTTGACGTTTTACAATAATGCCATGACGCCTTGCCTGAAATATGTACAATTTTTAATCGTTTAGTAAGTTACGTAGTTTTGTTGTTGTTTTTACTGACGATAGAACAGCGAAGTTTCCTTTAGTATTTTTCTATTTCCTAAACGGTTTAGAATATGCAGAATATTGCATTAGGTCGCCATTATTAAATATATATATATATATATATATATATATATATGCGATTTTATGAAGGCTTACCAAAGCATTCCTTAATTTCCCTGATGATCTGCCAAACAGGTACCTGCTTGGTAGTGAAACACGTGTAGGAAAAACATTTTATTTGAATAAATAATATTTGTAAGAAAAAGTCTCTAATGGTGATCATTGGTCTCCTGAAAGGAATACTTTGGTAAGCCTTCATAAAATCGCATATAAATGCTCAGTACTCTGTAATCGAGTATTATCGAACTTATTTTTATTGGCACAAGCCCGGTTTTCACTGAATGATCTATTTTATAAGTGAAAATTCAAATATATATATATATATATATATATATATATATATATATATATATATATATATATATATATATATATGCAAAATAAACCTGGATTTGAGGATAAGCGGGACAAAAAAACTAAAAAATATATAAACTCAAACACATATAAAAACTCTACCAAGATATTTCAGTTGCCAGAAAGTTCTTACTTCCAACCGAGGATGGTTGCTTTCCCGCAACTGAAATATATTGGTAGAGCTTTTATATGTGTTTGAGTTTATATTTTTGTTAGTTTGTAGTTCCGCTTATTCTAAAATCCATTTACATTTTGAATGTTCTATTATTCCCTATATATATATATATATATATATATATATATATATATATATATCCAAACACTTTAAAATGCAGCAACATTCTTGTAAGTAACGGATAAATTTGATTAGACAGACGAACAGCGTAGATTTAGTATAAGGAACGTTTATGTTTTGTCTTTTAAGGGAAGTGGGGTCTGATCAACTCTGCTGGGAAGCCATCAAATTAAATACTGTCTTTGTTTTAAATTCCCGAAACAGTTTTTCATGGTAAACAACTGATGATCCCTTAAAATAGTGTTAGAAATAAACTAATATAATAACTGTAAAAAATAAATTGACTTACATAAGTGATTTTCCACTGGAACGCCTTGGGACTATAATTTTTTTTTTTTTTTTTTTTAACTTTTTTTTTTTAATATAGTTTTAATGGTTGAGAAACTTCCGAGACTATATATATATATATATATATATATATATATATATATATATATATATATATATATATATATATATATATATATATATATATATATATGTGTGTGTGTGTGTATGACGGGAATATTTTGAAAAAAATATTTTCAAAAACCTTTTTGTGTGTTTAAAAATAAATTATTTATTTATCTTAAAAACATGAGCACTTTCGATGATATACACCCTCGTCAGAAGTATAAGCTATTTTTTCTTTTCTTTTTTCGATTAATTCTTTTTGACTGAGACAGAATTATCGCAGTCAAGTTGAAATACGTCTTGATTAATGTTGGCACGCCTGTGTGTGGAGCACGCGATTACGTGAATAGGGTAGAATGAAAAGTTCTCACTTGGAAGCGTTGATGAAATGGCGATAATAAGGAGAATATTTTGAAAAAATATTTAGAAAAACCTGGACAACGCAGTTTTGTATGTTTTTTAAAATCAATTATTTATTCATCTTAAAAACTTGAGCACTTTCGGTGATATACACCCTTGTCAGAAGTATAAGCATATTTTTCTCTTCTTTTTTATATAATTCTGTTTAAAAGCTAAATCGGTGCAAAGATGCATTTATTTTCATACAATAAATCAAATATTTCGATCAGCACAGATCTTTTTCAAGTATCAAAAAAGGATTTCAACTTCAGAAAGAATTGCTTAGAAACCAAAATAGATATATCAACCGGTTCTGTACAGTTTGGTTGTAACTTTTTATAAGGCTATCTTCTTTTCAAGTGGGTTCCATGGTTGTTACGTGTAGTGTTTTTTTGTTAATTTAGTTTCATTCTTGTGAAATAAAAAATGAATTGTGTCTACATTTGGTTATGGGGAGTGGTATTTTGTTAATTTAGTTTCATTCTTGTGAAATAAAAAATGAATTGTGTCTACATTTGGTTATGGGGAGTGGTATTTTGTTAATTTAGTTTCATTCTTGTGAAATAAAAAATGAATTGTGTCTACATTTGGTTATGGGGAGTGGTATTTTGTTAATTTAGTTTCATTCTTGTGAAATAAAAAATGAATTGTGTCTACATTTGGTTATGGGGAGTGGTATTTTGTTAATTTAGTTTCATTCTTGTGAAATAAAAAATGAATTGTGTCTACATTTGGTTATGGGGAGTGGTATTTTGTTAATTTAGTTTCATTCTTGTGAAATAAAAAATGAATTGTGTCTACATTTGGTTATGGGGAGTGGTATTTTGTTAATTTAGTTTCATTCTTGTGAAATAAAAAATGAATTGTGTCTACATTTGGTTATGGGGAGTGGTATTTTGTTAATTTTGTTTCATTCTTGTGAAATAAAAAATGAATTGTGTCTACATTTGGTTATGGGGAGTGGTATTTTGTTAATTTTGTTTCATTCTTGTGAAATAAAAAATGAATTGTGTCTCTATTTGGTTATGGGGAGTGGTATTTTGTTAATTTTGTTTCATTCTTGTGAAATAAAAAATGAATTGTGTCTACATTTGGTTATGGGGAGTGGTATTTTGTTAATTTAGTTTCATTCTTGTGAAATAAAAAATGAATTGTGTCTACATTTATTTATGGGGAGTGGTATTTTGTTAATTTTGTTTCATTCTTGTGAAATAAAAAATGAATTGTGTCTCTATTTGGTTATGGGGAGTGGTATTTTGTTAATTTTGTTTCATTCTTGTGAAATAAAAAATGAATTGTGTCTACATTTATTTATGGGGAGTGGTATTTTGTTAATTTAGTTTCATTCTTGTGAAATAAAAAATGAATTGTGTCTCTATTTGGTTATGGGGAGTGGTATTTTGTTAATTTTGTTTCATTCTTGTGAAATAAAAAATGAATTGTGTCTACATTTGGTTATGGGGAGTGGTATTTTGTTAATTTTGTTTCATTCTTGTGAAATAAAAAATGAATTGTGTCTACATTTATTTATGGGGAGTGGTATTTTGTTAATTTAGTTTCATTCTTGTGAAATAAAAAATGAATTGTGTCTCTATTTGGTTATGGGGAGTGGTATTTTGTTAATTTTGTTTCATTCTTGTGAAATAAAAAATGAATTGTGTCTACATTTGGTTATGGGGAGTGGTATTTTGTTAATTTAGTTTCATTCTTGTGAAATAAAAAATGAATTGTGTCTCTATTTGGTTATGGGGAGTGGTATTTTGTTAATTTTGTTTCATTCTTGTGAAATAAAAAATGAATTGTGTCTACATTTGGTTATGGGGAGTGGTATTTTGTTAATTTAGTTTCATTCTTGTGAAATAAAAAATGAATTGTGTCTCTATTTGTTTATGGGGAGTGGTATTTTGTTAATTTTGTTTCATTCTTGTGAAATAAAAAATGAATTGTGTCTACATTTGGTTATGGGGAGTGGTATTTTGTTAATTTTGTTTCATTCTTGTGAAATAAAAAATGAATTGTGTCTACATTTGGTTATGGGGGTGGTATTTTGTTAATTTTGTTTCATTCTTGTGAAATAAAAAATGAATTGTGTCTACATTTATTTATGGGGAGTGGTATTTTGTTAATTTAGTTTCATTCTTGTGAAATAAAAAATGAATTGTGTCTCTATTTGGTTATGGGGAGTGGTATTTTGTTAATTTTGTTTGGTATTTTTAAAGTGTTACATTGTAAACAGCATATTATCCTCATTTTTCTATTTTTACGATTTAAGGTCCTATGTTTCTTTTAGACTATACTATATCTTTTAAACTATACTATTTCGTTTAAATTATATAATTTCTTTTAAACTATACTATTTCTTTTAAACTATATCATTTCTTTTAAACTATATCATTTCTTTTAGACTATACAATTTCTTTTAGACTATACTATTTCTTCTAAACTATACTATTTCTTTTAAACTATACTATTTCTTTTAAACTATTCTATTTTTTAAACAATACTATTTCTTTTAAACTATACTATTTCTTCTAAACTATACTATATCTTTTAAACTATACTATTTCTTTTAAACTATACTATTTCTTTTAAACTATACAATTTCTTTTAGACTATACTATTTCTTTTAGACTATATAATTTCTTTTAGACTATACTATTTCTTTTAAACTATACAATTTCTTTTTGACTATACAATTTCTTCTAAACTATACTATTTCTTCTAAACTATACTATTTCTTTTAAACTATACTATTTTTTTAAACAATACTATTTCTTTTAAACTATACTATTTCTTTTAAACTATTCTATTTTTTTAAACAATATTATTTCTTTTAAACTATACTATATCTTTTAAACTATACTATATCTTTTCAACTATACTATTTCTTTTAAACTATACCATTAGTTCCATTAATTGTTTTATTTTACTATCTATTTATTCTCGGGTCAATTTGATATACTACTTAAGACTAATGTACTATCTTTCAATGCTCAATTCAAGGTAGGGGAAAATATTGTATATTTTCTGTTCTCGTGAGACCTCATCTAGACGTTATTAATTGTAAATGTATGATAAGGCAAAAGTATAATAAACGCAATGTTTACAGCCACACAGTATCCACTATGCGAAGTCACCGAAGTTTTGGGTACAGAGAATCTTCAGTTTCCAGTTTACTTTCGAAAAATAAAATGTAATTTTCACAAAGTTTATATATTTTTTTAATTAAACCAAAAAAAGAAAGGTTAAAACTAAAACATATTCGTCGAGATTTAAAAAGATTTAATATTATTTTTGAATCAGATAGAGCAATACAATCCTATTGAGACAAATTAAAACTGTAAAAGTAACTTTTTTTAAATAGATTAACTGTTTATATACATTCTAATAGAACTATTAATAAATTAAGGAAATTTGGAAGGTGATAGTATATGTTATGTACTTTTTGGAAGGGGATAGTATAGTATATGTTCTGTTCTATTTTGTACGGGGATAGTATAGTATATGTTCTGTTCTATTTTGTAAGGGGATAGTATAGTATATGTTATGTACTTTTTGGAAGGGGATAGTATAGTATATGTTCTGTTCTATTTTGTACGGGGATAGTATAGTATATGTTCTGTTCTATTTTGTACGGGAATAGTATAGTATATGTTATGTACTTTTTGGAAGGGGATAGTATAGTATATGTTCTGTTCTATTTTGTAAGGGGATAGTATAGTATATGTTCTGTTCTATTTTGTAAGGGGATAGTATAGTATATGTTGTGTATGTATTGTTTGTTTAAGAACTTCAACTCGTACTACAAGTATTACACTGTTTGTAAGACGCTCATATTTCTCAACCACTATTCTTTTCAGAAAAAAAGCATTTCACGTTTGCAAGTGGTCTACACTGAAATACACCAGAGATTAAGAATAAACGATTGTTTATCGCTTACTCATGGCGATGTTTAATATGTCTCGATAAGCAACCTAGCAACACGAAAGAACGCGCGAAATAAGAAAGATAGAAAAAAAAGAACGAGAAACCCACGGAGCTTATATACACCAATTTGACCGAAATACTAAATGGATTATTTAGAGAATTCAAAAAATAAAAAAGTATCATTTAATCACATTCCCTCCCCCCCACACACACTTACACATACCCACACACACACACATATATATATGTATATATAATATATATAATATATATGATTATTTTTATTTACACAGACATGTACAAAATCTGCGACACTGGCATGTCGATGTTATCGATCAACAGTTATTATAAACTGAGATCATATTTTGAGAGGTTCTCTCCAAATATAGTCTGAGGTTAAGATCGGATTCTAACTCTGCCTGATGAGATCTCAGTTTATAATAACTGTTGATCGATAACATCGACATGCCAGTGTCGCAGATTTTGTACATGTCTGTGTAAATGAAAATAATCATATATAAAGCTCTATTTGATATTGAGCACTTTTTATAAACACGGTTGAAACTCTTTGGATCAATACCCTGTGAATGTTTTTACATGGATTATTACCATTATATATTTATATATATATATATATATATATATATATATATAAAGAGGATCTAATGAATTAGAACATTACAATTGTTCCAAGAATTAGAACATCAAGTCTAGTTTCTTTTTTTTTTTAATTAACAAAGCTAATCCAAAACGTCACTTCATCAGCGCCTGTAGCACCAAGTCTTACAGAAATTCAAAGAAAAAATAACAAGCTCGTCGTAGAGGAACATCTATTGACAGGAAGAACCACATAGACAAATATTAGAAAAGGGAATATGTTACAAATATAAAATAAAAATAGAAAGATAAAATGATTATAATAATAATAAAACATTATAAAAATTACAAAAATAAAATAAAAATAAAAATAAGAACAAAAATAAAATAAAACATATTCTATATATATATATATATATATTATATAGATAATGATTAAATGAATTGATAAAATATCAGACGGTATTAAATTAAAAATGAAAAAGCGGAAGATCTGTCAGCTCAACGTTTCGCCCAACTGTTACGTGGGCTTTATCAAGAGCAAACGAGAAATGCTTTTGCTATTTTTAGCATTTTTCGTTCGCTCTTGATAACGCCTACGTAACAGTTGGGCGAAACGTTGAGCTCACAGATATTTCGCTTTTTCCATTTTTAATCACACATTTATACATATTTATATATATATATATATTTCACTTTTTCTTTATCTTACTTCAGTGAAAGTTCTCAGAAATCAAGGGGTCCTTTCCTGAGGCTAACACTTGATCTCTATATGAAATATATAGATAATCGAATGTTTCATTAAAGTTCTTTTTACCTGTCAAACGTTGAGTTGGTGAAGGAGTTAAGAATATTTATTTTCCCTTCCCCAATTGACAAGTTCAATACGTTATAATATATCTTTTTTGTTGTCTTTTAATCATATATTTTGTTAGATGGTGGGAAAAATCCCAGCAGATTTATCGATTAATTGAGAATCAAAATTAAGAGGGTTTTTTTTGTACCGAAAATTTGTACAACATTAGTATCGTCGGTTTCAAGCTCAGAAGAACTTAACCATCCGGCTCTCATCAGCTTATGGTGTCAACTTCTACGTTTCTGTAACAGATGACAACATAAGCTGAAGAGAGTTGGATGGTCAAGTCCTGAGCTTGAAACCGACGATACTGATGTTGTACTAATTTTCTGTACCAAAAATAACTATATATATATATATATATATATATGAAAAAGGGAAACCAAAATAATGTATGTATTCATCAACGTTTCGGTTTTATTTCAATCTGCCTCACCGACTATGTTTCGCTTGAAAAAAGAAACACTCATTCTATTAAATAGACGCAGTACGCATATCAAATTCGAACGGCTATGTTTTCGTTCTAAAAAAGAACAAAACATTCTCTCACGTCACTAACGGTACACACGTTTTCAAATATTTGTACTTACATGTTATTTCTTCAAATCAATCACCCCGAGGAAGTCTTGAAATAAAGACGAAACGTTGATGAATACATAAATAATTTGGGTTTTCCTGTTGTTCATTTTCCATTATGGTAGAATATTATTTGCATTTTTTATCATATATATATATATATATATATATATATATTTTATCTACACGATATATATATATTTTTATCTACACGATAATCACCTATTACAACAGAAATGATAGTTATAATTTTATAATTGTATTCTCATTATTAAATTAAACCCACCCGGCCCTCTGCCCCGGTTGAACTAGATATCACCCCACCCAACTTTCTAAAATATCACTTGTTGGAGTCTTCCCCCCCCCTTTCATGTCCTCGCTATAGGCTAAGCGCCATCTTCGTCCCCCCTCCCTTTTATGCATCTTGAATTTCCGGTTGAGGTTGAATTTAAGATTCTAGGCAGTGATTCCGCTTAAAGCTTGAAGAGTTGGCTTTCATTATAAATGCTAACGAAACAACATATATATTGTCGCAATTAATGGAATAATAAAATCACCAACAATATATATATATATATTTATATATATATATATTTATATATATATATATATTTATATATATATATTTATATATATATATATATATATATATATATACATATATATGTATATATATATATATATACATATATATGTATATACACACAAGTGATATTTTAGAAAGTTGGGTGGGGTCACATATATATTGTCGCAATTAATGGAATAAAATCACCAACAAAAAATATATTTTTCTCTGAATTTTCATTGAGCACTCTCATAAACCATGTTTCAACTTCCTTCGGATTTATACCCCTGGATATTTGTAACAAGTTAATTATATATATATATATATATATATATATATATATATATATATATATATATAGTCTCGGAAGTTTCTCAACCATTAAAACTATATAAAAAATTTTTTAAAATATATAAAAAAAAAACAAAAAAACTTATAGTCTCAAGTCTTCCAATGGAAAATCACTCATGTAAGTCAATTTATTTTTTACAGTTATTATATTAGTTAGTTTCTAACACTATTTTAAGGGATTATCAGTTGTTTACCATGAAAAACTGTTTCGGATATATATATATATATATATATATATATATATATATATATATATATATATATATATATATATATATATGAGCACTCTGAGTGAATTTAATAACAAGCAGTACTACTAGCTTCATTGCGAGATCCAACACGATTTGTTGTTGTTAGATCACTCTTGGCTGCTTGCTGTGAATACTCGCCGACTTGGTATTTACAAAGTTAAATTTCTCCTAAATTCTAAGCTAATTTCTGGTGGCCAACTGGTAACTCTCCTGACTGCGAATAACTGGAGATTTCTAGTCGTAGTTCGCGACTGTCGACCGTCGCGAATTAGCTTCCGGCACTGAAGATTACGTAAGCATTAAACATTTACAAATAAATATTAAATTATTTTTAACTAGACACGCACATGTTTCATGCTTTCTCTATCATCAGAAGTGACAATTTCAGACGGTTACACGGCGCGAACCCGGTTCACAGAGTCAAGCAAGACTCAACACGCTTTCGCTCTATCCCCAAGGCCATCTGCAATTATCAGGCAAGGCAGGGGAAATTAAGTTCTATTTCTGCCTAAATACAGCGGACAGTAAGCAGCAGATAATCTAGAGGGTTCAACCAACGTTCTCGGAAGCATGTTTATAAGTGACAGTCTATTTTTGATATCTCTGAACAGTGCTCGATATTGTCAGAACTTCAGTTCGTCTGACGAGTACAACATTATTTCGAAAGTGCTAATATTTCTCAGCGCAATGGTTTGAAAAAAAAAAAAAAAAAAAAAGAAACATTTTAGACCTGCTCGTGTCTTACACTAAAATACACAAGCGATTTTACAATAGACGATTATTCATCGCTTGCCCATTGTGATGGCGATGTTTTATCAGCTTCGAGGAGCAACCTGACTACACAATGTATATGGGGCACTGAGTCTGAACATTTTACCGATGAATTGTGTTTTTTGCGTTGCATAGTGGGTATCATTGCCGTTCGGCCCAGCATTTAATGGTCACGCAAGTGCAAGCATCGGTTATAAGAGCAAGCGTCATTGGCCTGCGGCAAATCGTCTGATCTCAAAATACACAACAAATGTGAACACAAAGGGCAGCCATTGTATGGATTTTTTTCAACGTACCAATAAAAAGAAATGTCAGTCCTATGCTAACAATAAAACACGTAAAATTATTACTTTTATCGGTATTTTGTTAGATTAGAACCTACGCTAACTTTGACCCCGTCGTTAGGATTAGGGGCAGCATCAAGGTCAAAGTGGGAGGTTAGGGTTATGGTTTAGGGTTTAGGGTAAGAGGTATGGTCAAATGAGCATAGGTTACGGTTAGAGTTATGGTAAAATGAGCGTGGATTAAGGTTAGAGTTATGCTCAAATTAACGTGGGTTAGGGTTAGAGTTATGGTCAAATTAACATGGGTTAAGGTTAGAGTTATGCTCAAATTAACGTGGGTTAAGGTTAGAGTTATGCCCAAATTAGCGTGGGTTAAGGTTAGAGTTATGCTCAAATTAACGTGGGTTAAGGTTAGAGTTATGCTCAAATTAACATGGGTTAATGTTAAAGTTATGCTCAAATTAACGTGGGTTAAGGTTAGAGTTATGCTCAAATTAACGTGGGTTAAGGTTAGAGTTATGCTCAAATTAACATGGGTTAATGTTAAAGTTATGCTCAAATTAACGTGGGTTAAGGTTAGAGTTATGCTCAAATTAACGTGGGTTAATGTTAAAGTTATGCTCAAATTAACGTGGGTTAAGGTTAGAGTTATGCTCAAATTAACATGGGTTAATGTTAAAGTTATGCTCAAATTAACATGGGTTAAGGTTAGAGTTATGCTCAAATTAACGTGGGTTAAGGTTAGAGTTATGCTCAAATTAACATGGGTTAATGTTAAAGTTATGCTCAAATTAACGTGGGTTAATGTTAAAGTTATGCTCAAATTAACGTGGGTTAAGGTTAGAGTTATGCTCAAATTAACATGGGTTAATGTTAAAGTTATGCTCAAATTAACGTGGGTTAAGGTTAGAGTTATGCTCAAATTAACATGGGTTAATGTTAAAGTTATGCTCAAATTAACGTGGGTTAAGGTAATAGTTATGCTCAAATTAACGTGGGTTAAGGTTAGAGTTATGCTCAAATTAACATGGGTTAATGTTAAAGTTATGCTCAAATTAACGTGGGTTAAGGTTAGAGTTATGCTCAAATTAACATGGGTTAATGTTAAAGTTATGCTCAAATTTACGTGGGTTAAGGTAATAGTTATGGTCAAATAAGCGTGGATTAAGGTTAGAGGGTATGGTCAAATAAGCGTGGGTTACGGTAAGAGTTATGGTCAAATTAGCGTGGGTTAAGGTTAGAGATATGGTCAAATTAGCGTGCGTTTGGGTTAGGGTAAGGGTTATGGTCAAATTAGAATGGGTCCTAATGTAACAAAATACCAAGTATAGTATTCATGCTCAAGTGTCTCTTTCCACTTTAGGGAGACTGACGCTATTTTTAAGATGTTGCAATCTATTTCTAAGTTAAACAAATCGCCCCACACACCATCGTTCAGGTAAAATTGTTTTTTTTCTTTCGTTTCATTTCTTTACGGTCACATTTAAAGTATAAATTTGTATTCGAAAATATAAAAATGTTTATCTAGATGAATAAATTCGACACCTCTGTTTCGTGTTTACAACTAGTTATGAATAAAATGTTTATTATTAAATGGATTTTACGTAGGTATATAGTTTTTATTTCAGTATTTAGTTTAACAGCGATCAATATATGAGTTGATGTTAGTAGTCGCTGTCTTTTGTTTACCTCCTCTTCGGGAGGTTTGACACAAGGTCAGGACTAAGTTTTGCTGAAAGTTTTTTTTTCTGGAGAACGTATTGGATTCGAACCTGGCACACCCAGGTTCTAAGTCTGCGTCGTTAGGCACTTAGCCACCGTAGTCGTGAAATAGCAACACCCGTGTGGCAATTAAGCTACACAGAAACGTATGTGTTTTCACTCTGCCATCTTATTTAGTCGCACGTATTCTCGTCATTAATTGCGTCACTACCGTAACCCCTAGGCGCCATGATGAACTTTTGTCTCTTAAAAATGAAAGATTGCTGACTCATTAGGGATACAGAAATCAGCCGCCATTTTTATTGAAGGTTTCGAAAAACTTATATCATCTCATCTCTTAGATAACATGTATTTTCTTATGTTTCGTATTTTTCTAGATGAGGGCTGATAATTTGCATTATTCAATATATATATATATATATATATATATATATATATATATATATATTAAAATATAAAATGAAGTAATAAAATAAGGTGCCAATCAAATTTTATTATAATTCAAGGTTCAAGCAAAGTATTATAAAGTCCTTGGCTCATGAGTTTTCAAAGATAATTCTTCTCCTCAGAGGGCCATTACCGCAGTTATACTACTACAGGTAATAAAATTACACTTTGAAAATATATAAAAATATATACAAAAATACATAAAAATATATAACATCAAATATATCAACCCAAAAACATACTTTTTTGTTAAATCTATACAATCCATTCAAGTCATACATTTTTAAAAAACATAATCAGGAAAGAAATCCAGAATTGATGTCATATATTTTTATGTATTTTTGTATATATTTTTATATATTTTCAAAGTGTAATTTTATTACCTGTAGTAGTATAACTGCGGTAATGGTCCTCTGAGGAGAAGAATTATCTTTGAAAACTAATGACTTTAAGATACTTTGCTTGAACCTTGAATTATAATAAAATTTGATTGGCACCTTATTTTATTACTTCATTTTATATTATAATATTCATGCTCTATCCAGTATATTGAGCTTCAGTTTTTTATCCGGATGTTTCACTAATTATAAGATATTAGTTGACGCTTATATCTTTTGTCGTATTGCTTTATATATATATATATATATATATATATATATATATATATAAATATATATATTGCGTGTGTGTGTGTATTTTGGCAGCATTTTCTCATTTATGCAAACATTGATAAAAAAAATAACATTATTCGTCTGTGTAGTGTTGTGCCTTTGGAAACGGCAACAATGTTTACATCCGAGATACGCGAATCCAAATACTATTCTAATTAGCTCCCTTACATTAGTCATTCTGTAATTATCTGTAATTATCTCCCTTGTATATTTCTCATGCTATATAAATAAATGCTTACGTGTCAATTGACCTCTTACGAAGGAAGCGACCGGAGCGCACACATCAACCGTTTGTCTCTATTATTTATTTCTGTGTTCCTACTTGAATTGTTATGTATGTGAAGCCGTTACCCCGCGAGCCGGACACTAATGGAAACACAATAACAACCGACAAAGCAGCAACGCTACAGTCTGTTTAATTATATCTTTTTCTTTTTTTCAATTTTTCTAATGGTCTTTTTTGTATGAAAATCACAAAAATTAATAAATGTTCCATAGGTTTCACAGGTTTCACGAACGGAGAAAGAACATAATTTTAAAATGTAATGCCATCCAGCGTTGCTGAATTTAAAATCGCCAATGACTTCCTGAAACAATGCGTAAGGCGTGTGGACACACCATATGCACGTATGTAAATTAGATAGCAAAATTATACTACGCTTTATTTATAAATTATCCGAAAAAGATAATTCAGAAGTAAAAACACTTGTTATGTTTTTAGTTGTGGCAACGGTTAGTTGTTGCATTCGAAGTCGGGGAGGATTTGGCCCAGAAAACACAAAGAAATTATTTATTCGGTCCTGATCGTCCAATAAACGAAAAGATCAAAAAGTGGTGAGAGAAAAGAAGAAGAAGAAGAGAGAGAGAGTTACTTAATGTTAAGCTCATCGCTTAATTATTTATATCGATTATTATGATGGCAAAACAAAGGCATGTTGATATACTAATGCGTTACCGTTTATGAAGGCCCCAAGGCAACTCAGTGATAATGGTTAATGAATGTAAAACAATGCTATAAAAGGATTTGAAACAATGAGTGGAATGGCAGAATTAGATTACTTCAGAAGACGCCTCAACATTAGACTTTAAGAGGACTATGTTGTAGTCAGCAGGGAAGTTTTTCAGTTATGGTAGCTAGACGAGTACTTGCTGTCACGTTTTTACATAGAAGAACCGTGGAATGTAGCTCAGTAGAGCATCTACCATAAAAATAACGATTTAATAAAAATGAGAAGACTAGCAACGTCTCTTCTGTTTTTTTTGTTTTATTTTACTTATTCTATTCGTAAACCCTTTTGCCATATTCGTTTTTCTTTTTTGCTTTCTTCAATTTTGATAATCTAATTTTTTCTTCACTGTCAAAAATACCAAAACTGTCTACCAAAACACCGGGAACAACTTTAATATGGGAAAACTTTTCAAGATTCACCCTCTTTTTCATAAGCGGCTAACCCACATACGACTGTAAAGAGAAACAAAGAAAGAAAGAAACAAAGAAAGAGAGAAAGAAAGTAAGAAAGAAAGAAAATAAGAAAGAAAGAAACCGAGACAGATGATGAGAAAGTAAAAAGAGAATGAATAAAAGACACAACTCTAGCCGAGACAGCAGCAGCCGCCTGTTTAGTTATATTCAACCGTTTCTTATTACTCTCGTGGTTCAATCGGTAATTACGATGTACTTAAAAATAAAGGTTATGAGTTCGAACCTTCTACCGACCATAAGTATTTTTACTCTTATTTTATCTTGAAATTACATTAAACTTTTTAAAATTACAATCTAAAATACATCGTTTTGTTTTACTTTAATTTTTCTCTGTAATTTAGGTAATATGCAGTAAATAATGATCCCGAGCAACGTCGCGTAACCCTGCTAGTTTCTAATAAGAAAGCATGTACGTCGATCGAACTGTCACGTTTTAGATCCAAATAGATTTTTAGATGCGTCCACGTCACTAACTAAGAGGCAGTGTCCGTCAATCCTACGTCAAAACAGCATATAATTCGAAAAGTAGTCGATTTAACAAACACATCTTCCGAATATCCGTTCCTTTTGTTTATTTTGACTTGCCCTCGTCGCCGTAAAACCTTTTTTCCCCCTTTTTGGCTTTCTTCAATTTCGAAAGCCGACTGTCATGGCGTCGTCTAATTTTATCTCGGTCCGCAGTTTCAGCTGATAACGGGAGAGAAATTCCCGCCTCGCATCGTTTGATAAAGAACGTCGACATGGCAATCGTATGTTCTGTTTCTTTCTTGTTAAATGACAGCCTCGCTGTATTTTCCAAGAGATAAAATACTTCCAGTTTGACGATCTTTTATCATATTAATGTTTTCTTTTTATAGCTTTTTTCGGTCTTCCAGAGACTTTAAATATACAAGCAAGCGTTTTAATAGAAGTACTACTGTTGCAATAAATATATATATATATATATATATATATATATATATATATATATATATATATATGTGTATGTATATATATGTATATATATATGTGTGTGTGTAGAGATAGGTGTGTGTACATGTGGGGATGTATGCATATATAATTGTACTTTAAGATATTCGTTCATTCTGATTATTTACTTAAAATAAGATAGTGAATTAAATTAAGTGTATAATATTATCACTAGACAATATTAGATTGGAATTAGGCTATAATTATAGGCTTCCATAGATTATAAAAATAATGTAAGATGAATTTGTGAAACTCAGAGTATTAAAATATTACATTTGGAATATAATCTTAAATAATTTTTAGTTTTCAAATTGATACTAGCACGCGGATCTAGACAGAATGGGGGCACGAGAAGTGTCAATCGGCTGATGACACGCTAACGTGTGTTAATGTCTTATCTCTCTTCCTCCTTCCGGGCCGAAAACTGAATTTCGAGCTAGCCAAAAATTGTGTGTGTGTGATGTTAAGAATAGGTATATGTGTGCGTGTGTATGGAGGCGTATGAACGTTAAATGTCACCAGGTCGGAAATGTAGAAAGAATATGTGCGCTTAACTCAGACGTTATTATTTTAATAAAAATAAACAAAAAACAACATAAGATCCCTTTCGATTGCTTTAGTTAAATATAAGATGTTAATTCCTACTCGCTCTGTAATGGGTATTCAGACTGGCTGCGACCACCACTCTCTCTGGTTGTGTTTGAAGTGTCGAGGGTGAATTCAGTTTTCTGTCAGTCTCAAAAATGTAATTGTCAAATTGGATGCTTGAATAAAACCGCAAGGTTGAAATAAATTATTGCATCGACAATCATGTAATTTCGTGTTATTATATTTTACGTTATATATATATATATATATATATATATTAGGCCCTCCGTTCAGCCTAGAGAGACTATGGATACCCCTATAAGGGGCTGGCTGCGCGTGTAATTATGAAGCAAGGGTTGCGCAATCACTAACAACACCTCTCCTGAGTCGACACTGCTTGATTCCAATGGCAAGCAGTTCAAGACGACTGAAAACAATTCCGAGATAAACAGAGAGCACATACAGCACCTGGTAGTCCCAAATGGTCACCCATTTAATACTGGCCAGGCTCGACGTCGCTTAGCTTCGGTGACTTAACGGGAACCGGTGTGTCAACGTGATTTGTACCGTATATATATATATATACTACACTCTCCCGACGCCTTACGTATCACTTAAATGACACTAGTGCCATCCAGCGACACATTTACACACATAAAAAAGCATAAAATCAACCGAACTAATACAAACAGACTAAAAATATTCGAAGCCCTACACATAAAACATTACAACCCACAATTAATAAAATAGCATTTACCACCGGTACTAACGCCTTATCAGTCTTCAACAATTAATACACAATAACAATAACAATAATAATAATAATAATAATAATAATAATAATAATAATAATAACAGATAAAAATAAAATAAATAAAACAAATTAATAAATAAATTAATTAATAAGTAAATAAAAGAATAAAGATATATAGATATATATACATATGCAAATAATTAGATATACCAAAAATAAAACCATAAATACGGCTCTTTACAAACAACAACAACAACACACAAACTCCTGAAGACAGTCGCGAGACCGAAAGCGCTCGAGAAATGGCTCAAGGCACAACATTAGGCGCCATGACCACCAATTGATACCAGAAACCCGACGAATCGCTCGCAGAGTCGAGAAACTGACCAGAAAGATCATAAAGAGGGAGAACTCCGTAGTCTTCAACGACATATGTCTAATGAACGACTTGCTGCCGAAATATACATATATATATATATATATATATATATATATATATATATATATATATATGTATATATTAGTTGTATGTTTAAGTGCTGGGAAGGTTGTAAGCTGGAAGGAACAAAAATAATAAATCGAAATGGGACTTACTATTTATTTTTCTTAAAATCTTACATAACAGCAAGTGTGGTGTTAGCTGTTTGTGTGTTGTCCGAATGATTATTAAAAATCATTTATTTAATATTTCGGGAAAAAGAAACTTCCCTTTTTCAAAAATAATAAACACCAAAGGAAAACCCCGTCTGTATAGAGAATTCACCAAAATGGATGCAAGAGAGTAGGGTAGGGGCAAACCAGTCCCGCAGAGAATAGAAATAATTAAATTTTAAAATTATGTTTTGTATATAAATGTAGTGTTCAAAAATATGTGTGTAATATTAGATAAATGATAGGTATTGATTGGTGATGAATTAACTGTTAGTTTTGATAATATATTTTTACACAGACGGATTTTTCCTTTGGTGTTTATTAATTTTGACAAAGTGAAGTTTTTTTTTCCTTCTTAAACATACTACTACTACTACTATCCCCAGCAATGCTTCAAGTAAACTACCAGTTTTAATTTCCATTTTTGGACGTTTTCTTCCTTTTTTAACTTTACCGATTAAGACTTTATTTTTATATGAATATGAATAATAGTGGGAACACTGTCGAAGGGGTAATTATTTTGGCGTCACTTTTGACAGAGGGCGTACACTTGTTATTGAATTACAGAAAAGGGGTTGATATGCCGTAAAACGGATACAAATCGAACAACAAATCGAAGCGCATTTATGATGTAATAAATCATACTATAATAAAAAAAATGTAAAAATCATGATGTAATAAAAAATGTAATAAATCATGATGTAATAAAAAATGTAATAAATCATGATGTAATAAAAAATGTAATAAATCATGATGTAATAAAAAATGTGATAAATCATAATAAATACTGCAACCATAATAATAATAAGGCAATTGCAATCAATCATGTAATAAATCATTTGCTCTATTTCCATGATAATTTTCTTTGATTTCCCGTCGTCTTTCTCTACCGATTTAAAGTTGTTTTTTTTAACTTTCCATTTTTGGACGTGTTCTTTCATTTTTAACTTCACCGAGTGATACCTTACTTTTATATTAATATGAATAATAGTGCGAACACTGGCGAAGCGTAATTATTTTGACATCACTTTTGACGGAGCGCGTACACTTATTATTCAATTAAAGAAAAAAAGGGTTAATATGCCGTAGAACTGATATTGATCGAACAAAAAATCGAAACGCAATTTTTTTGAATAAAAATCGTTTTTCTTTAATGGAATTTTTGAATTTTGTCGAGTAATAAATTCGTAAATTTCTAAAAAAAAAAAAAAAGTCAAAGAAAAATATCCCAAACCGCTAATTGTCGAAATCAATTAAAATCAATTTAATTAGACTTGATTTCCGGGAAAATAATTTTTAAAGTGGTTGACCAGATAAAGTTTTTTATTTTTCTATTTAAAAAAAAATTATTTAAATTATTATTATTTTTTTTTTTTGCCCCGGAGATAATTTAAACTCATTTTTGTTTTAACTGCACGGCATGTTCATTGCGACAAGATATGCAACCCCGGGAAGACCACGACAACCGGATACACCATTCAAGCTACGACGAATCCATTTACCGTTTATCCCCCAGGGATGGGGGGGGGTGTAGCCATTCGTGATATTTGATTTGTCAGCATCATCATCTTTATTATCACATCTTATTTTTGTTATTTGGTCTTCTTTTTAAAATGTTTTCGTTTTCTTTCTTTTTTCTGTCTTTCTTACTCTCCCTTTTCGGTTTCTTTGTTTTTCTTTTCATTTATTTTGTTTTTATTCCTTTTTTCTTTTTTTGCTTCATATTTATTCTTCTTCCTCTTCTTTTCCTTCCCTTCTTTTCCTTCCCTTCTTTCTTTAAATTTTTTGTATTCATTTTTCCTACTTTTTCTTCTTTTTCTTATTAAAGATTTTCTCATTTTACATTTTTGTTTTTTGTTTTTTTCTTTTTCTATTTTAGTTTCCTTCTTTTTTATTTCTTTCTTCTGAAATTTCTTTTTTCTTCTTTAATTCTTATGAATTGTTCTTCTTTTTTACTTTATTTCTCTACTTTGTCCTTACTTTTATTTTATCTTATGTCTTTTTCTTCCTTTTCTCTTTTTACTTTTTCTTTCGTTTTTTCTACTTCTAATCGTCTTATATATTTTCTTTTTTCTTTTTTTCTTTGTCCTTTTTCTCTTTTTTTTTATTCGTTTCTTTATATTCTACTTTTTTTCTTTTTTTTTCATATGTTTTAATTCTAAACTTTTCTATTTCTTTTTCGTTCATTTTTCGTTTTCTTTTTGCCTCATTTTGTCTTTACTATCTTTCATTGCCTTCTTCTTTTGTTTGTTTTTATCTTTTCTGCCTCTTTTATTTCTTTTTTTGCTGCCCTCTTTTATTTATTTCTTTTTTGCTGTCTTCTTTAATTTATTTTTCTTCGTTTTTCCTAAGTTATTTCTTCTTTTTAACTTTTTCTTTCTTTTTTTTTTTCTTTATCTTTTATTTTTTTATTTTTGGTCTTAGTTCTTTATTTTTTATTTTTCATCATATCTTTTTCTTTTTCTATTTTCTCCGCTTTGTCTTCTTCATCTTCTCCCTCCTTTTTGCGTTTCTTCCTCCATTTTATTCCA
>OY744553.1:4193911-4213911 GCA_963556195.1 Sepiola atlantica
ATAATGTGTGTATATATATATAATGTGTGTATATATATATAATGTGTGTATATATATATATATATAATGTATATATATATATATATAATGTGTGTGTATATATATATATATATATATATAATGTGTGTATATATATATAATGTGTGTGTATATATATACAATTGTGTGTGTATATATATATATAATGTGTGTGTATATATATACAATTGTGTGTGTATATATATATATAATGTGTGTGTATATATAATATATATATATATATATATATATATATATATATATATATATAATTATGTCCACAATTAGACAACGCCGCAGCCTACAACCTATGAAAAAAAAACCGGAAGTCCTAGACACGAGTTTCGCACTTGAGCTCATCAGTAGAACTCAGGATTCGAAACCCGTGTCACTTGCATGCGAGGCGAGTATTCTGCCACTGAGATACCTCGCCACATACAAGAATGTCTATTAATTTACACGGTTTTTATCTCTCATAGTTCGTGGAACAAAGATATCACGTCTTAGCATACAGAGCTAAGACGTGATATCTTTGTCCACGTTACTTTTGTTTTGTACATTAATGTTTTTTTTTAATTATTTTGTTTTATGTGGGAAAAGGCTTATAGTGCTTATTTATCCGATAACTGTAAAAACGTAGAAAAAAGATGAACGCACAACGGTATGTTATTGGCACGTGTTAACTATTTTTATTTTTAAATAATGAAACGCGTGCGACAGAAAACATTACGATTGGAAAAGGGGAAGAAAGATAAAAAGAGAAGAAAGATAAAAAGAGAGGAAAGATAAAAAGAGAGGAAAGATAAAAAGAGAAGAAAGATAAAAAGAGAGGAAAGATAAAAAGAGAAGAAAGATAAAAAGAGAGGAAAGATAAAAAGAGAAGAAAGATAAAAAGAGAGGAAAGATAAAAAGAGAGGAAAGATAAAAAGAGAAGAAAGATAAAAAGAGAGGAAAGATAAAAAGAGAGGAAAGATAAAAAGAGAAGAAATAGAAAAAGAGAGGAAAGATAAAAAGAGAAGAAAGATAAAAAGAGAAGAAAGATAAAAAGAGAGGAAAAAGAAAAAGGGATAAAAGATGAGAAATAACAGGGTCGCAGTTGTTTAATCAGTGGCGTGATTTGTTACAGTGCGTTTTGTTTAGTGCATCAAGGTTCGAGTTTGAGGTTTACGTAAAATGGTCACGAGGGAAGGATTATAGCGCTTTCGATGCACTTTCGACGTGAGAGAAAGTATGCGGTTTTCAGGCGGATGCAGTTTGTGAATTCAAAATTGTGGATAAATTTGTGTATGTGTATGACTAGTGCGTTAGTGGGCTTGTTGTGTTTGAGGTTCTGTTTGTGTTCGTAAATGCAGGATTTTATATTTCTGGGCGTTTCACAAATATAAAACATCGGACATGCGACACAGTTTGCATCTTTTTTCATCTCTTTTCTTTGTCTTAATTTCCTTCTTTCGCCCTGTATACATCCTTGCAGCATTTACGTTTATAATAGTTTTCGTTTTTTTTCATTATTTTTTTTTTTTTTTTTTACTATTTCTTTATCTTTTTATTCTTTTATATTTTCATTTACGCCGGTCTATCGGTCTGATCTGTCCTGTGCAGTTCTAGGAGGTGGACCCTCCCAGGCTTTGCCTTCTCACCCTTTGAGAAGGTGTTAGTTTATTGCTAATCGCATGAGGCGCCCCTACAGGGGAATGCAGACGGGGCTGCCCGGGCAATATTTAATGGCCAGAGTGCTCAAATTCTCGAGCGCTGGTTTATCAAATCCCACTTTCCCGACCTTGTGTCACATCTTAACTTGTGGGAGGAAGATAAATAAAACTAGTCATTCTGTTTTCCTGAACGTTCTTCTTGGCACCAGAACGTTTTCACACTCCAAATAAATAATATCTCTAGTTCGAATTAATATATTGTTTGTTTCATGTTATTAAAACCGTTGTTTTTTATTCAAATAAAATATAATTGTTAATAAAATATAATTGTTAATAAAATATAATTGTTGAACATCTATGTTTTGAACACCTGTGGGTTGAATATAAACTATCGCTTACAGATTATTTGTTTACAATGAATGTTGTCTCTAACCCTAACCCTAATCCTAAACCATAACCATAACCTTAACCATGATCTTAACGCTAACCCTAACCCTAACCCTAACCCTAATCCTAAACCATAACCATAACCTTAACCATGATCCTAACCCTAACCCTTACCCTAACCCTGACCCTAACCATAATCCTAACCCTGACTCTTACTCTAACCCTAACCCTTACCCTAACCCTAATCTTACCTTTACCAAGAACTTTACCCTGACCCTTACCCTTACCCTAAGCCTTACCCTAACACTGACCCTAACACTAACCCTTACCCTTACCCTAACCCTAACCCTTACCTTAACCCTAACCCTTGCCTTTGCCAAGACCTTTACCCTGAACCTTACCCTAAGCCTTACTCTAAGCTTTACCCTAACACTGACCCTAACCCTAACCCTTACCATAACCCTAACCCTAACCCTTACCCTAACCCTAACCCTAAACCTTACCCTAACCCTGGCCCTGACCATAACCTTAACCCTAACCCTTACACTAACCCTAATCCTAACCCTGACCCTGACCCTGACCCTAACACTAACTCTAACCCTTACCCTAACCCTTACCCTTACCCTAACTCTTACCCTAATCCTAACCCTTACCCTAACCCTTACCCTAATCCTAACCCTTACCCTAACCCTTACCCTAACCCTGGCCCTAACACTAATCCTAACCCTTACCCTAACCCTTACCCTAACACTAACACTAACCCTAACCCTAACCTTAACCCTTACCCTAACCCTAATCTTAACCCTAATCCTAACCCTGACCTTTATCCTGACCATTACCCTAACCCTTACCCTTACGCTTACCTTAACCCTAACCCTTTCTTTGCAATCTTCTACTTCTTCCTCTGCGGGATTGTATTTGCGAGACCTGATGAATGCATAATGGTCATACCATGTTTCCATCCTTTTAACAGTGATCAGTAGATACTCATATGACCCGACTGCTTGCACAAGTCTCTCCTTCAATTTCGCATTAAGACAACACAATAAAAATGGCGTTACCTCAAAAAAGGCACCATGCACTTTTGCGTAGCGAAATTCCATTATCCTTACAGGCTTTCATTAATTACGATCTTTCAAAAATGCCAACATGGCATTTTACGTTTCAATGGCGGAATTAATTAATCAGCATTTGTCTCGCAGGGTTCACTGCATCAACACATTTTTCCCGCCAATTATAATGCAACCATTTCTGTGTAAAGTAACTATGAAAGGAGTTTTTACACAAGACTCAAACAGTAATTAACCACTAGCAACAACGGGGTCGGGGGTGTCCCTGGAGTCTGAGTGAAAAGTCTACCCAGATTTCAATTACACTCCCCCTTCTTATTAACATTGCAACTCAGTTTAATTTATAGCAACAACCGTATACTTTTGAGTTCTGACTGTTAACGACTGTTGGTTTTCTCTTGAATCTGAGTGACAATTAGCTTCCGGAGATTCTCAGTACTCTCTATGCCCTTCTAGTCAATTTTTCTATGGCGCTATCCCTCCTCGGTCTTTCCATTCTCTCAAACCTTCAATTTATGTGTTATCAAAGCTGGTATCAGCAATAATCTGCAACTGGCGTCAAGTCTCGCTCTGACATGTCTTAAGATTGGCCCCAGAGATAATTGCTAAGCAAGTCTTTCAGTGGACCCCCTGATGTGAAGAAGAAGAAGAAGAAGATAAAAGAAGAAGAAGAAGAAGAAGATAAAAGAAGAAGAAGATAAAAGAAGAAGAAGAAGAAGAAGATAAAAGAAGAAGAAGATAAAAGAAGAAGAAGAAGAAGAAGAAGATAAAAGAAGAAGAAGAAGAAGAAGATAAAAGAAGAAGAAGATAAAAGAAGAAGAAGAAGATAAAAGAAGAAGAAGAAGATAAAAGAAGAAGAAGAAGAAGATAAAAGAAGAAGAAGATAAAAGAAGATAGAAGAAGAAGAAGAAGATAAAAGAAGAAGAAGATAAAAGAAGAAGAAGAAGAAGAAGATAAAAGAAGAAGATAAAAGAAGAAGTAGATAAAAGAAGAAGAAGAAGAAGATAAAAGAAGAAGAAGATAAAAGAAGAAGAAGATAAAAGAAGGAGAAGAAGAAGAGGAAGAAGATAAAAGAAGAAGAGGAAGACCAAAAATGAAATGGAAGTTCGAGAGAGGTTCGCTCGCCAATCGAGAGAGGTTCGCTCGCAACGGGAAGAAACTGGAGGGACGCTGTGAATTTGGCTTTCGACAGAACACGATGGATCACATTGACTGCCTCATCTGTCGCTTGACGCTGGAGTTCCTAAATAAATGAATAAGTATGCATCCGTGAGTGGCTGTTGTCCTAGCTAAATGGTGACTTCTTGGAATAAAAGAAAAAAAAAGAGTAAAAATGTATTCTCCATCGGGGAATACAGGAGAATTTGATGAAAGTGCATCTAGATCCTTTAGAAAAAAATATAATTTGCATAGAACGAAACCGGAGAAACGCGTAAATCGGCTGATTCTAAAAATGTCCGCTTTTTTTTTTTTTCTTTTTATCGACTTTCATGAATTATTCTATACGAAATAAGCAGAAGTGCCTTAGAACGTTGCATCTCGTAAGTGACAAAGAAAATTCCATGGATCAATATCTTTCTTCGGATCTGGATTAATTTTTTTTTAAACAGTTCATCCCAAACAAGGCAGGCCCCCACTGTAGACGTAAGAGCCCACTAAGAATTACAGTGTAGGTTTTCGGGGTCATCCTAAGTTGGGAGCTGTGCTGCGAGATGTCTGTTTACATAAGTTTGAAACTTCGGCATGTCGGTACAGTCGGGGAAACAGGGAGCAGTGAGGGAGTTCCAGAGGCCGGCAGCACGAGGAAAGAAGCTATTGAAGTAGAAGGCTCTCCGGCATCTTGAAACCTCCACAGTGAATGGATGGGATTTATCTGATTGTCTGGTTGGTCGAGTGTATTTACGTCGAAATGGCACGAGTGCAGCAAGTTCATCGGAGCACATTCCATTGAAGTACTTGTAAAACAAGCAGAAGGATGCAACATGGTGGTGATGGAACAGGGGCTGGAGCTTGGTTGACAGTAAGGGACCTATTAGATTGGCGACTCTTTTTTGGACCTTGTCTAAGAGGGAGAGACTAGTGGATGATTCACCAGCCTAGATGTGGCAACAATACTCCATGCCTGGTCGGATGGTGGCTTTGTAGAAATATAGGATAATGTCAGGTGTGAGAACTTTTCTAGCTCGGTAGAGGAGCCCGCCTTCTTTGCAGCAGCCTTGGCAATGTCTTCAATGCATTTGTTCCAATTCATGTTACCTGTGAATGATAGGCCGAGGTGTTTGAATGTTGAACCTTCAGGTAGGATGTTATTTTCCATGGCAATCGGTGGTTGAAAAGGTTTCTTGTTATTATTGAAGAAAATAGTTTTGTCTTTGCGGCATTAAAAGTGACCATGCATTTATGACCCCAATCCACTACAGGCTGGAGGTCATTTTCTAAGTATTATTGTCTCGCATGTGCGCGCGTCTGTTTTACCCACTTGACCAGAGTAGAGCTTGTAGTCGTCAGCGAATATACCTATTTCAGTCTCAATGACATCAAGGAGGTCGTATATGAAAATCAGGAACAGTAGAGATCCAAGGATTGATCATTGGGGTACACCAGCATTTACGTCATGCTGCTTGGATGAACGTCCTTTGTTTCTCTGTGTACGTTAAACCAAATTCAACTTCCTTAAATAGTGTTTCTCTCCAAGAACTTCGCATCTGTGCAAAACAATACAGCGGGGCTGCTTCCTAGCTAACTGCAACATGATTGTTTTAAAGTCCAATGTAAACAAATACTTGTCGAGCCGTTTTCCCCTAAAACCGATTGTTCTCAATATTGTAGTATTGTTCATATTCCGAGCGCTGGCTGAATATCATTTTTTCTTTCTTTTACTTCATAAAAACATTGACAAAATGTTACACCCCCCCCCCAAAAAAAAAAAACATTATTTACACACAAAAAAAATTGATTTTAATCTATGTTTTTTTTCTTTGAATTTATTCGTCTTATATTAGCGTCCGTCAACTTCCAGTTAGAGCTTGGCAATTTGAATGCAGGGTTTGGCTATCGCTAAGAACGGAAGCCCTAACCCTAACAGGAACCCTAACCCTAACGAGAACCCGAACCGGAACCCTTACCTTAAACCTTAACCTTAACCTAACCCATTTTTCTTTCTTTCTTTGTTTTATGTAAAAAAAAAACTAAAAAAAAACAGCGAAACAAATGAAAAACAAAACATTGACAATATTCTCCCCTTCCCCCCCAAAAAAATTTTCTTTCTACACATTTGATTGAAAATGGTTCATTTGAAACCCCTCCCCGCCATCCTAAATCATATTTGTTTTTTTATCTTTTTATGTATGTATTTTTTCTTTGAATTTATTATTCTTATTTTATCGTCTGCAAGTCTTCCATTAACGCTTGGCGTTTTCGTCTCGGCAACTCTCGGGCGCTTCCGCGACCTGCCCGATCGTTGCCGACGCGAAGTCACGGAAATCAGGTGCGTCATCCATAACAGCAGCCATTTTCCAACTCATTGTCTCATGAACGCTTATCCTCGAGTGGTTAGTTGTATACTATTCATGTAACAACTTTTCACCAGCCAGTTATATCCCTTATATTTTTTATTAAACCATTATTTATTTATTCATCAAATTCAGGTTTCAAAGCTTAATTTAATTTAATTTAATTTTAATTCGATAGAAAATAGACAAACAAAATATATCATATTTAGGTAAAAAAAAAAAAAATAACATACATCACATAATTTTAGAATACTCTCAGATAGGTAAAAAAATATATCGCAAACGCTGAACTAAACATACAGGGTGATTCATAAGTCACTTCACTTAGCTATTTAAAATGATTACCATATGAAGCACAAACATACTATGAACTTTTGATAATTGTTATCTTACTCTCTAATTACTGCTATTTGTTATTTTAAATTTGTTCGTTTATATATTTGTTTATATATATATATTTATTTCCGAATCAATCAAATATGCTACAAAGAGTCGTAAATTCATTGCAAAAAAGAATGGAGCTATGCATGCAGAACGAAGGTGGAAATTTTGAGAATTTGCTGTAATCTTAAAATCCCATCAATGAATTTGTTGACTAAACTTTCTGTTTTGTATTACCGTATTTTTTAACTTTAGAATTTCAAAAATAAATAGCTAAGTGACTTATGAATCACCCTGTATATCAATCTCAAATTTTTCTTCAACTTAAAAATGTCTTTCTTATTCTATGGAAATATAACTTTCATAAATTCCTTCTATTGAAAATTACCATTTGTCTTTCTTAAAACTGATTAAGAACATTTAAATTTTTTTTAAATGTTTAAAGCTAACTTTTATTATTTCAAAAGTTGTCTTAACCCTCTGATGAGATGATATTCTCCATAAGTGGTGGGGAGAATTATGATACGAATGACAGTTTCTGTCAGGCTGAGGTATAATTCTGTGCAGTCTGAAGAACTCTACCTGCTCTCTGAGAATGGTTAGTGTATTGCTAATTGTCTGAGACGCCCTTACCGGCCAATATCGACGGGGATCTTCTAGCATTTATTTTTGTAAGCCAGAGTGCGCCTATCTTTATGCAATGGTTTATTAAAACCACACTTGACCTTGTGCCCAACCTCGTGACAATGAGGTTAATAAAATGCGTTGTTCATTATCCAACTGAAAAGCTCAGGAAACATTATCCTCGAGTGGCCTTTGGCCTTAATAAGCAGACTTATGTGCATAAGAAAAGCAAAACAAAGTAAAGATGTATTCTGTGGCGAATAAAAATTCTTTACAAAGAAAGTATAATTTGGATCCGAACGAAACAGGAGAAACGCGTAAACCGTCTTATTCTAAAAAAAATGCTCGATTTTAGATTTGAGATTTTCTTAATTTCCATGCATTATTCCATAGGAAATGAGCAGAAGTGCCCTAAAACGCTGCATGTTGTAATGTCGGAGAAAGTGGTAAAGAAAATTCCATGGATCGATATCTGGATCCGGATCTGCATTACGTTTCCGATCAAGGATTTCACTTTGAATAATATCCATGAAGATACGGAAATAAACAAACAAGAGAAAAGTGAAAGTACGGTAGAGTGGGCGAGTACTTGCTGTGAATGTCTTTAAAAAGAGGCTCAGAAGTTAGAGCTTAGTCGACATCTTCCATGGAAATAACGATGGTGGAGAGAGTGAGAGAGAGAGAGAGAGAGAGAGAGGAACATATAGGGATAAAGACATAGGAAAAGAGAAAGAGAGAGGGAGAGAAAGATAGAGAGAGAGAAAGAGGGGAACATATAGGGATAAAGACATAGGAAAAGAGAAAGAGAGAGGGAGAGAAAGATAGATAGAGAGAGAGGGGGGCATATAGGGATAAAGACATAGGAAAAGAGAAAGAGAGAGGGAGAGAAAGATAGATAGAGAAAGAGAGAGAGAGGGGGGGAACATATAGGGATAAAGACATAGGAAAAGAGAAAGAGAGAGAGAGAGAAAGATGGATAGAGAGAAAGGGGGACATATAGGGATAAAGACATAGGAAAAGAGAAAGAGAGAGGGAGAGAGAAAGATAGAGAGAAAGAAAGAGAGAACGAAAGGAAGAACGAGAGAAAGACAAAATGAAAGAGTGAGAAAAAGTGAGGAAGAAAGAAAGTAATGAATAAAGAAAGAGAAAGAATGAAAGAAAGGGAAAGAAAGAAAGAAAGGAGAGGGACAAAGAAAAGAATAATGATAGAGAGACAGGGAGATAGAAAGATAGAGAGCAAGAGAAAGAAAAAGAAAGAAAGAGAGAAATAGAAAGAAAGAGATGTAGAGAAAAAGAGAAAGAAAGATATATATATTTTTATATATATATATAGAGAGAGAGAGAGAGAGAAAGTAAGAAAGAGGTACGAAGAGAATAAAGAAGAAAAAAAGAAAAAGAAAGAAAAAAAGAGAGAAAGGCGAAGAAAAAGAAAAGAGAGAGAGAAGAGAATGGCACTTTCTCTTCTGTGAGAAAAGGGGTTCTAAGGAACTGAAGAGATCACCCCCCCCCGCTCCGATAGTCGAGATTTATCTTTCTTCTAACACAAGAGCGAGCTCATCCAATCTGGCTTTTGACTTTGGTAAGTTTTATAAAATGAATCAAATTCGTTTCTCTATCGGGCAAAAACGGGTCCTTCATGAATGCGCATTTCAATTTGGATCCGAACGAACTTAGGAAATGCTGATTCTGAATACGGGCGGTTTGGTTCTTTTATCAACTTCCATGAATTATTCCACACAGAATAAGCAGAAGGGCCTTAAAACGTTGCATCTTGTAATGTCAAAGAAAAAAGGGTCCAAAGAAAAATTCCTTTATTCGGATCTGCATTAAATTTCCGGTCAAGGATTTCACTTTGACTAATGTTCATGGAGATGGGTTGTTTTTGGTGTAGTTTTCGTTAATCTACAAGTAGAATGAAAATGGGGAACAAACCAGCAACAGGGAACGGGCATTGCATAGAGTGAGACTCACACATATATCAATATATGCATAGATACGTATATACAAACGTCGGACAGATAAATAGAAAGATAAATATTTCCATATTGGAATAGATAGATAGATACATCAATAGATAGAAAGAAAGAAACATTATATATGTTCATATATTCATATATATATATATATATATATATATATATATATATAATGAGAGAGAAAGAGATAGATAGATAGATGGATACATAGATAGATAGATAGATAGATAGATAGATATGGCCATATTGGAATAGATAGATAGATAGAGCCATATTGGAATAGATAGATAGGTAGATAGATAGAAATATGGCCGTATTGGAATAAGTAGATATATAGATAGATAAATGTGGTCTTGTAAGAATAGAAAGATAGATAGATAGATAGATATGGCCATATTAGAGTTAGTTGATATATATGTATATATATATATATATATATAATGAGAGGGAGAGAGAGAAAGAGATAGATAGATAGATAGATAGATAGATAGATAGATAGATAGATAGATAGAGCCACATTGGAATATTTAGATAGATAGATAGATAGATAGAGCCACATTGGAATATTTAGATAGCTAGATAGATATGGCCATGTTGGAATATATAAATAGATAGAGCCATATTGGAATATTTAGATAGATATATAGATAGATAGATAGATATGGCCATATTGAATAGATAGATAGATAGATAGATATGGCCATATTGAATAGATAGATAGATAGATATGGCCATATTGAATAGATAGATAGATAGATATGGCCATATTGGAATAGATAGATAGATAGATAGATAGATAGATAGATATGGCCATATTGGAATATTTAGATAGATAGATAGATAGATATGGCCATATTAGAGTTAGTCGATATATAGACACATTCAAAAATACATACATGAGATAATTGGAAAAATGCATTTTTTTCATAAATACTTGCATATGTTAGAAAAGTTTTTAAAAAGTTACAATAGTTGTCATCTGCAAATTGTATGAAATGTATACATCGATACGTATATACAAACGTTAGATAATATAGTGTTAACTAACTGTGCTAGATAAGTATACAAATTTAAAAAAAATAAAAAAAGTTTTGACTGTAATTTAATTTCCAACCAAATTTCGTGCAACCCACTTTCTGCCTTTCTCTCCAAAAGTTTTGACTGTCATTCAATTTCCAACCAAATTTCGTGCAACCCACTTCCTCTCTGCCTTTCTTTCTCCAATCCAAAATCGCTTCTCCTCCTTCCCAGTTGTCCTCTTCATTTATATCACCTGATCTCCACATATGCAAATCAGACCACCATAAACACCTTCACCTATTAAGAGAAGCCCTTTTTAAATCTGCATACGACATGCAAAGCACCTCATTCTTTTTCCTGGTGGTGAGTGTTCCTCTTTATTGTCACGTATATGTAGATACCTACATACATACATACGTGGATATATTGTAAGCAAAATGCATACATATGATGATATGAAATAAGCAAATAAACAACGAACGCTGCAATCACAAAAAAAAAATGCATCAAAAATACATTAAATATTTATGTGATAAAAATCGTACATATTTCCAGGAAGAGCGTCGTAGTACAATGGTAAGACGCTGGACTATTGACATCAATATCGAAGGTTCGATCCTCGTCTAAGTTAAGATGACTGCTGTGAGCCAGAAGCATGTGTCCATGGATTATATATATATATATATATATATATATATATATATATATATAATTATTATCTTTATTTACACAGACATGTACAACATCTGCGATCAACAGTTATTATAAACTGAGATCTCATCAGGGAGAGAGTTAGAATCCGATCTTAACCTCAGATCATATTTGGAAAGAATGAAATGGAGAAAAAAGAAATTTAAAATTGCAAAATTTAGGATGTCACGTGGTTTGGGACCGTTAAAAATATAGATATATATATATAAGTATTTATATGTGTATACGTATCAATAAATATCTATATGAGTTTAATAACGGAACACTAATTTACACAATTTTTTACTAAATACTCACTGCTTATCAAGGCCAAATTGCCACTCGAGGATAAGGGTTAATGTATTTATCAGGTGAACAGTGAGATAACGCCGTGATGATAAGTAACAATGGTTTAAATTGGGCAGAATTTGATTATTTAATAGGGCGGCTCAAAAAAATGTGTTTACATTGGATTAAAGACGGCATTATCATAGTCAGTCGGGAAGCAGTCCCGTAGTACTGTGTTCCACAGACGGGTAGTTCTATGAAAGCAATACTGCTCACGATGAGAGCAAAGTGGGGATCTGAGCGTTTGTGGTTAAAGGAGAGAAGCTTGGTTTGAGACGTATTAAAAACCACCAGCACAACGCGCTTCATAACAGAAGATAAAGAATCAGAAAGATGCTCTTCGAAGTGTTGCCATAGATGGTTCTGTCATCTGCATAACTGTCGACAAATAATCTGAGAATGTTGTTTAGGGGAAAATTGCCGGATATCAGGAACCGGTTTTGACCAGAGATGGATTCCTAAAGCACGCCGGCATTGATAACATGTGCTTCAGATTTCTGCCCATCAACGAGTACTTTTATGAACCCAAGAGAGATAATGGATTTGATGGTTGAGAGGACATTTCCAGATATGCCAAAGCTTGCAAGCTTGTGAAGTGGACCTTTTTGCCCAACCCTATCAAAGGCCGTCGAAATATCAAGAGCTATTGCTCGAAGAGCAAAGCACCAATCTATAGATTGATTTATCCTGTGTCAAACCATATATGCATCCATATATATATATATATATATATGGATATGCCGTATATATATATATATATATATATATATATACGGCACAATAGCGTTGAAACACCGGTTCCCGTTAGATAACCGAAGTTAAGCGGCGTCGAGCCTGGCCAGTACTAAATGGGTGACCATCTAAGAATACCAGGTTCTGTATGTGCTCTCTGCTTATCTCGGCATTGTTTCCAGTCGTCTTGTACTACTACTTGCCATCGGAATCAAGCAATGCCGACTCAGGAGAGCGGTTGTTGGGGATTGCGCAACCCTTGCAATTACAAATTCACGCGCGGGCAGCCCCAGAAATCGACGGGAGAGTCCATCATATATATATATATATATATATATATATATATATATATATATATATATATGCGTGTGTGTGTGTTTATATATAATCTTTTGAAATATGCGCAATCTTCAAACACGATCTATATGATTTTTGTTAAAACTGACCTTATATCACTTGAATTGGAACATATTTATGAAATTGGGAATTACTTTACTTTGCTTCTAAAATCGTCCAATAAATTGTAAGTTACACGTTTTTTTTTTGTTTTCTTCATTCTTAGTTTTTTATTCACTATTATTATAGTTTTTTAAAACTTGTGCGTGTATGATTTTCTGTTGGCTAATTACACACACACACACACACATATATATATATATATATATATATATATATATATATGTGTGTGTGTGTGTGTGTGTTATTTATTATTATGTACATTATATATTGGGACAAAGCGAGCGAGTTATAAACATTCATGTGTTCGTATAATATATACAATATATATAATATAAACATATGGATAATGTTTTCAGATTCCTATACACATGAACTAACATCTGCATCATTTTTATTTCCGAAAACAAATATATGTATATATATATATATATATATATATATATATATATATATATATATATTCTAAAACTATATATATATATATAAAACTATATATATATATATATATATATATATATAAAACTATATATATATATATATATATATAAAACTATATATATATATATATATAAAACTATATATATATATATATATATAAAACTATATATGTATATATATATATATATAAAACTATATATGTATATATATATATATATATAAAACTATATATGTATATATATATATATATATATATAAAACTATATATGTATATATATATATATATATAAAACTATATATGTATATATATATATATATATAAAACTATATATGTATATATATATATATATATAAAACTATATATGTATATATATATATATATATAAAACTATATATGTATATATATATATATATATATATATATAAAACTATATATATATATATATATAAAACTATATATATATATATATATATATATATATATATAATGTTTCCGTGTACGTGAGAGATTTCATTTATGGCATTGTATCCTTTAATCTGTTGACTTTAATTAGATGTTTTTCACATAAAATATGCCTGCAGAGTTGCCATTTCCACCAAAGGGCGCGTTTATTTTTTTCTTCATTCGAGCCCGAGTGCAATGTGCACCATCCAAGCGTGAACCAATGCTGCAACAGTCGCCTCTTTGTCTCGTCCCTAGCCGAGCACAAGGCATCCACATCATTTTCGGGGGGGGGGCGTGTATTGCCGATGGGCAAAGATCTCCCTGAAATCTCGCGAGATGACCAAAGTCACGACCGCTGGAGGCCACCGACCTTTTTTTTATCGCTCGTCCATCGTTTTTACTGAATGGTAAATAATGGCAGCGTCAGAAAAACCATTCGAATTTCATTTTCTATCGATTCGCGTTTTTAATATTCATGGTACTTCGACTAAAATCCGACATTCTGATTTCTGTGATGTTCGTCTATTATATGAAGCGTGGCAGAGAATGCGAAGTGGTACCGATGTTGACTTACAAACGTGGCGTGCCAAGTTCGAATCCAACCAGTTCTATAGCAACAATTTTACTGATGTTGGCAACTTTCCCTTTGTCTCTCCTGTGAATAGCTTATTCTAGAAAAAAATAGGATAAACTAACGTCCACACTAAAATCAAACCGGTAAAGGCTTGCGTGACAATACTGTGTATCCCTACGAAGTGTTATTAAATATACTAGTGCATACGAAATTAAACAACATCTTTGAGGCACCAATGTATTGAAGTAAAATATTTTTAGTTAGAATCCGATCTTAACCTTAGATCATATTTGGAAAGAATGAAATGGAGAAAAAAATATTTTATATTAATATTTTTTATCATTTTTTTTATTTTGATTTTGTATTTTGATTTTAACATTTTGATTCTTAACGGTCCCAACCACGTGACTTCCCAAATTTTTAAATTTGAAATTTCTTTTTTTTTCTCTCCATTTCATTCTCATATATAAAAGCTCTATTTGATATTGAGCACTTTTTATAAACCCGGTTGAAATTATCTGGATTACTACCCTGTGGATGTTTTACCTGGATTATTATTATTAATATATATATATATATATATATATATATATATATATATATTCTGGTACAGAAAAATTAGTACAACATTCGTACCGTCGGTTTCAAGCACGGAAGGTCTTACCCATCCGGCTCTCTTCAGCTTCTGTTGTCATCTGTCATCAGAAGCTGAAGAGAGCCGGATGGCTAAGTCCTTCCGTGCTTGAAACCGACGGTACGAATGTTGTACTAATTTTTCTGTACCAGAATAAATAAATATTATGCTCTTAATTTTTTACTTTAATTCTTAATTAATCGAGCACTCTGCTGGGATTTTTCCTACCATTTTACAAAGAAGTTATATATATATATATATATATATATACATATATTGATTATTACAATATATGTATTAGCATATACTACTAGTGATTTTAAATTAGCACTCTCTTTAAAAGATTCAGCTCGATGATAGGCGTGATGTTGTAATATATATTTGTTTATTTTTACACTCGAGATTACTGGGCAAATCCCAATGTGGAGTTGGAGTGTAGTTCCGTCATATATCATCGGTATGCTATGGTCGACAACACAACAGCGAGCACAGCATATTAGCTCACGGGTATGTGACGATGTCTCAGTAGATACAGACGAAGGGCTACGGGTCATTTAAAAAAAATATTCACGATTTGATTTAAAAACAATTTAATACAAACAATTGTTTCTGCCCATTCCGAAAACATATATTTTTCTGTAAATCATCCTGCCACCATTTATTTGTATCTCTTTTTTTTTTGGCTCAAGCGGCCGCAGGGTCTGAATCTGCTGCCAAAACATTTTGTACTTGCACGATGTTGTTTTTAGAAAAACTATCCTGAAAAAGTCTTATGATAAAGACGAAACATTGATGAATACAGAAAAAACGATATTTTTTTGGTTTTCCTTTTTCAATTAATATTACATCGGAACATTTTATTCATTTCTTGATTATATATATATATATATATATATATATATATATATATATATATATACAGGGTGGGCCAAAATAAAGGTCCTATCTTTAAATTTGAATAACTTGAATTTGAATAACTTCCACAAAATAAAAGTTAAACTCACCAAACTTTATGTGTGTGTAGACTGACCCTTCCGAGATTTTTTGAAATAAACAAAACAAATTTTAGCCGAAAAACACTTCTTAAAACTTACAAAAACTAAAGTATTGTTTTTTACACTGTTTTGAGTTTTTTAAGCAAAAATAATGTTTTCTAAATGAGGGTACGTTCCTTAGGGCTAATACGGCTCATGCTTGCTTCGGAAGGGGTCCTTTACTTATTCTAAAAAAAAAAATTTTTTTAAATCAATAAATAAAAAAGTTATGAATTTTTAAAAAATAGGACCCTTATTTTTGCCCACCCTATATATATGGACTCTTCGACACCGGACTTTTTGGCAATCGGACATTTGCTTGCACCCTGGCACAGTTTTGCCCTGCCTTTCTTCCCCTACAACTTTTATTTTATTTTTTCAAATTTTAAATCTTGGCCATTGCCAACTTATCTATCCCAGCGACTTCCTCTGATGATAAGATTTTGATCTTTGAAAAGCCTAGCTTAAGGAAAATTTAACTTGAATAAATTGCCTTTTTGCGGAATATACCTTGCTTTGAACTTTTGAATTGAATTTTGATTTGGCTTTTGCTTTCTCTAATTCCTTTCCATTCTCCTTCATTTATATAGATAATATATATATATATATAAATGTTGAATTAAATTAAAGATAATTGAATTATCGTTTAATGATAATCTATCGTGATAATATAAAGCTCAATATATTGACAAACTTCATTGTGAACCCTATGAAACAGATAATTCCAATACTTGAGTACTGCACAAACAAGATAAACTGTGCACTTTACCAAATGTCGTCCTGGTGATACCAGATCAGGCTGCCCTGTGGCTCCCTGAGACGAAATTCACCTACATTGACGTTTTTTTTTTTTTTTTTTTTTTTGTAAAACTTAATTATGTTCTACAAAACCAAAAACAAAAACAACAGCCCCTCTCCCTTTTCTCCCTCCCCTTTTTTATTTTATTTTTAGAACTTGAAGCATAAATCTTTTACTATAATGACCAGATTCGGCATTAAATAACCCAAAAAGGGTTGATATGCCGTAAAACAAAACTACCAAACCAAAAACGATTTAAACATTTGAAGATATAAAGAACTTGAAGCATAAAAACTTTTACTATAATGACCAGATTCGGCATTAAATAACCCAAAAAGGGTTGATATGCCGTAAAACAAAACTACCAAACCAAAAACGATGATTAAACATTTGAAGATATAAAGAACTTGAAGCATAAAAACTTTTACTATAATGACCAGATTCGGCATTAAATAACCCAAAAAGGGTTGATATGCCGTAAAACAAAACTACCAAACCAAAAACGATGATTAAACATTTGAAGATATAAAGAACTTGAAGCATAAAAACTTTCACTATAATGACCAGATTCGGCATTAAATAACCCAAAAAGGGTTGATATGCCGTAAAACAAAACTACCAAACCAAAAACGATGATTAAACATTTGAAGATATAAAGAACTTGAAGCATAAAAACTTTTACTATAATGACCAGATTCGGCATTAAATAACCCAAAAAGGGTTGATATGCCGTAAAACAAAACTACCAAACCAAAAACGATGATTAAACATTTGAAGATATAAAGAACTTGAAGCATAAAAACTTTTACTATAATGACCAGATTCGGCATTAAATAACCAAAAAAGGGTTGATATGCCGTAAAACAAAACTACCAAACTACCAAACCAAATGTCGTCTAAAAATCAGCTTCTTAACAACAACATTTGGATTCCTAAACAATTTGAGTATTATTCTTTTTCAAACATTCATTTCCAATATAACAGCTGTTTTATTTATGACGTGTTTTTTGACGGCGTCTACCCTTACTCTACGCTCTCATCTAAACAAAAGACCCTTTATCTTTTTGGTGTTATTTTATGTAAAAAAATTTTCAAAGTTAAATGCTACCGATAATATCTACAATTACATTGTCGGTTTTTCTCTATCCTCTAATTAAAAGAGTTTATCTTTGAAAATCCATGGATTAAGGATATGAAGCTCCTTTTACGTGACGCTATAGTACTTAGTGCGTTTGTATTTTACACTGATGCCACATAGTTCGGCTAGTAGATAGATTTCCATTGTTGAGTTTTGCTCGTCTGCATGATGTAATAAATGTCTACGAATTCCTTTCATCAATTTTAATCTAATCCTTCTCCCCATTTCTCTCGCTCACTCTTTCTCTCCATCTCTCTCTCTATATATATATCTCCCCATCTCTCTCTCCTCATCTCTCTCTCCATCTCTCTCTCCTCATCTCTCTTGCTCGCTTACTCTCTCTCCCCTATTTCTTTCTATCTCTCTCCCTATCTCTCTTGTTCGTTCACTCTCTCTCTCTCCCAATCTCTTTCTCTCTCTCTTTATCTCCATTGTCTCTCCATTTCTCTCGCTCACTCTTTCTCTCCATCTCTCTCTATCTATATATATATCTCCCCATCTCTCTCTCCTCATCTCTATCTCCATCTCTCTTTCTCCTCATCTCTCTTGCTCGCTTACTCTCTCTCCCCTCTTTCTTTCTATCTCTCTCCCTATCTCTCTTGCTCGTTCACTCTCTCTCTCTCCAAATCTCTTTCTCTCTCTCTCCCTATCTCCCTCGCTCGCTCACACTCTCTCTCCCCATATCTTTCTCTTCCCCATCTCTCTTGTTCTCTCCCCATCTCTTTCTCTCTCTCCCTATCTCTTTCTCTCTCTCCCTATCTCTTTCTCTCTCCCCATCTCTTTCTCTCTCTCCCCATCTCTTTCTCTCTCTCCCCATCTCTTTCTCTCTCCCCATCTTTTTCTCTCTCCCTATCTCTTTCTCTCTCCATCTCTTTCTCTCTCCATCTCTCTCTCCTCATCTCTCTTGCTCGCTTACTCTCTCTCCCCTATTTCTTTCTATCTCTCTCCCTATCTCTCTTGCTCGTTCACTCTCTCTCTCTCCCAATCTCTTTCTCTCTCTCTGTCTCCATCTATCTCGCTCGCTCGCTAACTCTCTCTCTCTCTCTCTCCCCATCTCTTTCTCTCTCTCTCTCCCTATCTCTCTCGCTCGCTCACACTCTCTCTCCACATCTCTTTCTCTTCTCCACATCTCTTTCTCTTCTCCATCTCTCTTGCTCTCTCCCCATCTCTCTTGCTCTCTCCCCGTCTCTCTTGCTCTCTCCACGTCTCTCTTACTCTATCCCCATCTCTTTCTCTCTCTCCCCATCTCTTTCTCTCTCCATCTCCCTCTCTCCCCATTTCTCTGTCTGTCTGTCTGTCTCTCTCTCTCTCTCTCTCTCTAGCTTTCTTTCCGTCCTTCTCATATCCTATCTCTCTTGCTCGTTCACTCTCTCTCTCTCTTTCTCTCTCTCTGTCTTCATCTATCTCGCTCGCTAACTCTCTCTCTCTCTCTCTCCCCATCTCTTTCTTTCTCTATCCCTATCTCTCTCGCTCGCTCACACTCTCTCTCCCCATCTCTTTCTCTTCCCCATCTCTTTCTCTTCCCCATCTCTCTTGCTCTCTCCCCGTCTCTCTTGCTCTCTCCGCGTCTCTCTTGCTCTATCCCCATGTCTTTCTCTCTCCATCTCCTTATCTCCTCATTTCTCTGTCTGTCTGTCTGTCTGTCTCTGGCTCTGTCTCTGTCTCTGTCTCTGTCTCTGTCTCTGTCTCTGTCTCTCTCTCTCTCTCTCTCGCTCTCTCTCTCTCTCTCTCTCTCTCTCTCTCTCTCTAGCTCTCTTTCCGTCCTTCTCATAACTTTACAAACTTGAATCTTAATGGAGATTTTAAATTGATATTTCTCCATTTTTCTCCTTCTTACGATTTATTAATATTATTATTTTCACTCGACACCCAAAACCAAAATCTGTATTTCGAAAGTTTCAGAATGTTCCTAAACATCAAATCGCTTTGTTTAACCAATAAAACCCTTCATCACAAAACTAAAACAACCAATGAGCAACGCCGTTACAAAAGGAAAAACAAAACCATATAACTGCCATTGTGTCGGCACGAATTGCCGACACAACCTCCGTCTAATGATTCAATAACAA
>OY744553.1:4226411-4228911 GCA_963556195.1 Sepiola atlantica
TAGAAATCAAACATCATTAATTCCTTAAAAACACTGCAATACCCCACACATTTTATACTAAATGCTAAGAAGAAAGTCTTTCAAATATTCTAAAAAAACAATACACAAAAACATCAAATACCAAACACCTTTCTCATAGACAGACCTCTTCTCTTACCCACGCATTCCAATAACACATCCATCTGCAACACACTTAACAAACTAGGCATTCCAACAGTACAAACCACATCACAAACTATCAAACAAACATTAAACACAGTAAGACATTTCCGAAAAAAAACTACATCCCATGCCGGCTTATATACCGTCCTATGTGACAACTGCCATCAAATTTACGTGGGGGAAACGCAACGTGAATTGAAAAAAGTATTGAGCGAACACAAAAGGGACATAAAAAACAATAACTCTCTCAGTGAACTTTTTCCCCACGATCATGCTTTCAAGTTTGAACAGGCCAAAATCACCAAACACATTCATAACAAAGCTCGGCGAAGACTACTTGAAACAGAACTCATCACAGACTCTAACATCATTAGACAACGAAATGGTTTCTACAATCTATCCCCCTTAATAAACAAAATTATCCTGACCGAACAAAAACTAAACCTAGATCATGGCTAACCCTTCTTATCGTTCTCACTTGCACTTATATACAACTCCCCGTATACACACTTACGTACTGACTTCTTTCTCACATATATATTCATTCACATACTCATGAATCACACACTACGAATCAAAACTACTTAACCACAAATAACAGCCTTACAAATTAACACAATTTACACATCCTTACAAATATTTAGATATTTAAACCCCTTTTTCTTTCAATTTACTCTCAAACCATCACACATCCTGAACGAAACCACATTTTACTTATCACTCCCCCCCAAAATTAAAAATCATTTTTCTTTCTTCTCATGCTCACAGCACACTTCTACATATTTTTTCAAACACACTTATACTCACATGTTACTGACATAGACACCTGGTCATAACTCCCCCCTCCCTCCCTCCAGCCTCAGAAAAATTTAGTACCTAACCACAACAAAAATCTCACCTCTCCCCTCTCACCTCCCACCCGATTGACACACTCTTACCACACCCCCATTTCCAATTTATCTTCATTTCTTCAAATCTTTTTCTAAAAATATGATACCACCTACTCTTTCCCCAGCCTCTCAAAATCCATGCCACACCTCACAACCACAAAAATCTTTCCCAACCTAAGGCAAATTCACTAATATTCTCACCCCGTCCCTATTTCACTGCTACCTTAATGGTACCCACTCAAAGATTTCCATATTCCTTTCATTCTTCGCCAACACTGACTTTTCACTGCCTGGACTCTCCTCCAGCGTTCACAGTAGTAACGGCTACTACATTTCCTTTATCACTCCATGATGTCTACCCTAAATTTCGGTGTACTTGCATGAAAAATTTTCATCCTGAGGAAGTCTTATAATAATGACGAGACGTTGATGAATATATAATAAAATATCTCTTGTTTTTTTCCTTTTTCATTTCCCATATATATATATATATATATATATATAAATATATATATATAATCTATTTATATATATCTATATATATATGTATACATATTTATAATTTATATTTATATATATTTATATATTTGTATTATATATATTTATATATATATGTATACATATTTATAATTTATATTTATATGTATATATATTTATATATTTGTATTATATATATTTATATATATATATTCATATTTATATACTAATATATATATACATATATATATAATTGTATATATGTATTTATATATGTATTTTATATATATATATATGTATTTATATATATATATATGTATTTATATATATGTATTTATATATATATATGTATTTTATATATATATATATGTATTTATATATATGTATTTTATATATATATTTATATATATATATGTATTTTATATTTATATATATATATATATATATATATATATTCATATGTATTTTATATATATATATATATATATTCATATGTATTTTATATATATATATTTATATATATATATTTATATATATATAGGTATTTATATATATATTTATATATATAGGTATTTATATATATATTTATATATATAGGTATTTATATATATAGGTATTAATATATATATATATATTTATATATATTTATATATATATATTTATATATATTTATATATATATATGTATTTTATATAGATTTATATATATATATGTATTTTATATATATATATGTATTTTATATATATAGATTTATATATATGTATTTTATATATATATATTTATATATATATATATATATATATGTATTTTATATATATATATTCATATATATATATTTATATATATAAGTATCTTATATATATATTTATATATATATATATATGTAGTTTATATATATATATTTATATATATATGTATTTTATATATATATATTTATATATATATGTATTTTATATATATGTATTTTATAT
>OY744553.1:4231411-4233911 GCA_963556195.1 Sepiola atlantica
AGCTATCACCGTAAGCATCTCTTACGATCATAATAATTAATTTAAAAAATAGATACATCTTTAATATACAACGAACCCCATATATGAGAGATAAACTCGATGCACTGTTTTTTTCTGCAGTAAACTTTTAACGTTTGACGATTTCACATAATAACAAAACCATGCTAGCGAAAAGACGAGAATAATTTTTCATTTGTTATACTTATGTTAAATATCCAAGCCGTGTGTACGGAAAAGTTATTTTGAGAAGGAGAATTGCATTTAGCAACAACACAACATGATGGATTTTCAAGAGATGAACTAATAGAAAGAGAGCAAGAAAGAATTTTAAATGTTAAAAATATCATAGATAAATAAATACAAATAATACGAAAAGGATAATAAGAAAGATAAGCATACTTTATCGGATATCACTCAAGTTTATCATACGGCATGAAAACAAAATGAATATTGATTTCAGTGGTACGTTAATCGGATATGCCCTATTTATATATATATATATATTCACCTGACGAGAGTCGGACGAAAGGCGCCTTGGGAACTTTAAGCTAGTTTTTTTTTAATTGCATGAACTTTAGTTTTTATTCGTGAATTCCGACATCATACATAACGGTTTTTTTATATATATTTTTCTATTTCATTTGATATAGTATGTTCCCCATACAATTCATTATTTATATATATATATATATATATATATATATATATATATATATATATATATATTGAGGGAGAGAGAGAGAGATGAGTATTAGAAGGCTATCACAATGCAAGAAATGGAAATATGTCGGCGTAGAGAAGTAAGACAAAAACAAGCGATTTTTATATACATTTAAAAAAAATATTTTTATAACACTGTGGTGTAATGTGTGTGACCGTGTTCCATAATATATTTCGAGGAAGACCTCTTTATCAAATGGTGGGTGTTTCAAATCTCTCTCTCTCTCTCTCTCTCTCTCTCTCTATATATATATATATATATATATATATATATATATATATATATATATATATATATATATATATATATATATATATATATATATATATATATATATATATATATATATGTATGTGTATATCACCTGTAACCTCCCGTGGCGTAAGGGATTGAGTTGACGCTTACAGATTCAAGTTGTCTCTGTGAACCTGGTTCGCGCCTTGTTACTGCCTGAGATGGTCAGTTCCTTTCGCTGATGAGAAAAAAGAAAGAACGCACAAACTATTTGAAAAAAGAAAGAATAATAAAACGCGTGTAGAGAGACGTTAAAATAGGAAAAATGACGGGGATCTTTGTAAACACGTACCAATGACGTGTCTTTGTGCGTCCTTCTTTTTCCTATGTTTTTTACCGTTATCGAATAAATTTAAAATCTTCACTTTTTTCTAAGACGTTCGTTGATACGAACGAAGCCGGTAAAATCTCTCGTTTCTTAATGATTTATTTCTGTATTTAGATTTGTTTTTCCGTTTGTTTGTTTCACACATCTTGGCTAAAATTATCAAACATTTTTATCCACATGATAATTACTTATTAGAATTAAAATAAAATAGAAATGACGGTTATAATCATAATTTTATTCTCATTTTAAATTTAACTCACTCTGGCCGTCGCTCCATCTCCCTTCCTCCCACCCCGGCCGAAATTGAGATCATCACAGCACAGACACGTGAAAAACCTCCCACGTAATAATTTGAAACACGACTTGTTGGGGTCCTCCCCCTCCCCTCTCATGTCCCATGTCACCGTTATAGACAAAGCCCCAACTCTGTCCCCCTCCCCCTCCAATGTAATTTCAATTTTCAATCTCCCGTTAAAGTTGCAGTTAAAATTTATGCCATTTGAATTCCTTCGCCCGCCCGATGAATTGGTCGCTATTTGCACCAATGAAACAAAACTTGTTTTGTCGCAACTAATGGAATAAAATCAAAAAATATATATTTTGCTCTGAATTTTCATTGAGCACTCTCATAAACCCGGTTTCAACTTCCTTCGGATTCATACCCCCTGGATATTTGTAACAAGTTAATTATATATATATATATATATATATATATATATATATATAAAGTGAGTTAGAAAGAAAATGTTGAAATCTGATGTGAAAATGACAATGAAGGGAAGGAAAAAGAAAGAGAATGAGAAAAGTTATATTAATTTTGGCGAGAAATAGGTGAAATGTAGTTTTGAGCAGACAGTGTTGATGGTTTAGAATTACATTGAAAGCAAAAGGGGTTTAAATATTTAAATATTTGTGAGGATGTTTGGATTGTGTTCATTGGTAAGGCTGTTATTTGTGGTTAAGTGGTTTAGATTCGTTGTGAATGAAAATGTATGTGAGCAGGAGTTTATGCGTGAATGTGTATGCGGGGACTTGTATATAAGTACAATTAAGAACGAAGAGAAGAAATTCATATATATATATATATATATATATATATATATATATATATATGTGTGTGTGTGCGTGTATGAAACATAAACATATATATTTATTTA
>OY744553.1:4241411-4246411 GCA_963556195.1 Sepiola atlantica
CAAACGGTTCACCCTTGATATTATTTGCTCGCATCGATTTATACAGAACGAGAAATAATCGAAATAAAGGGAAATCCAAAAGATAAATGGATGTTTTTTTTTTTAATTTCATTTTTATGGTTATCTCCCTCGCACAGCGATAAGATGTGACACAAGGACGGAAAGCGGGATTGAAAAGCCAGCGCCCTAGAGGATGCGCACTCTTGCCTACAAAAAATACCTGGGCATTCCCTGGTGGGAGCCCCTCAGGCGAGCAGCAATAAACTAGCACCTTCTCAAATAGTGAGAAGGAAAAGCCTGGGAGGATGGACCTTCTAGAACCGCACAGGACAAACCCATAGATATGCGGAATCAAAATCCGAAGGCCAAGACAGTACCGGTCTAAGTGGTGTAGCATTTATAGGAACAGATACTACACTTTGATCTCAGCCAAAATGTCCACTACCCGGTTGGAATATTCCCGACACTTTATTCACGATTCATATAAACATATTTCATAGTCGGAGAAAATGTTCATCTATTTATTCATACCTTTTATTTAAAATATAAGAAGTCATAGTTTTCTTCATTCTATCCCGGACAACACTGGGTCTTCACACAAGTTGTTATCAGTTGATTGCTCTCTGACCAGTTGTGTCCCCTGACGTCTGAGAGACCACAAGCCTCCCCCAGATTTCCAGACCTTTCCGCCTCTTTCGATAACCATTGCAAATAACTTCGCGTCATCGCAACAGCCGTTTACCATTGACTTTTTCACAGGCAACCGTCATTGGTCCTCTCTGTTATCTGAATGACAATAAGCCTCCCCAAAGTCCCCGCACTCTCCGCACTATTCCAGTGAGGACTGATTAGATCTCTTGCTCTTCAGTCTGTCCAATAATTATGACTTTTGGTATATCCTTCGCCAACTTTTAATTTTTTTTAACATAGTTCACCCCAAACAAGGCAGGCCGCCACTGTAAACGTAAGAGGCTACTGAGAAAAGAGAAAGGGGAGAAGGAAGGGGGGGCAATCTAACTTGGGATCTGTGCAGCGAGATGTCTGTTTACATTAGTTTTAAATTTCTGCATGTCAGTTCTGTCGGGGAAACAGGGGGCAGGGAGAGAGTTCCAGAGGCCAGCAGTACGAGGAAAGAAGCTACTTGAGTAGAAGGCTCTCCGACATCTGGGGACCTCCACAGTGAATGAATGAGACCTAGCTGATTGTCGAGTTGGTCTAGTGAATTTACGTCGAGTGGGCACCAGAGTAGCCAATTCATCGGAGCATAATCCATTGAAGTATTTGTAAAAACAAACATAAGGATGCTACATTGCGGCGATGGGACAGAGGCTGAAGCTTGGTTGACAGTGAGGGTCCTACTAGGTTGGCGATTCTTTTTTGGACCTTGTCAAGGAGGGAGAGAGTAGTGGATGGTGCACCAGCACAGATGTGACAACAATACGCCATGCATGGGCGAATGGTGGCTGTACATATGTGTACTCTTTTTGATAGTAAGAATTCATCTTTTGAAAAGCCATGGCTTAAAGAAGGAAAAATGAATATCCATTAATTGAATATACTTTGTGTTAAATATGTAATAGATTTGTAATTGTCACACCTTTTATTTATTTTCTTTCATGTCCTTCTCTTTCTCTCTCTCTCATATATATATATATATATATATATATATATATATATATGAGAAACGAACGATGAGAGTAATCAGACGTAATGCAAAATAAAAAAATAAAAAATTCAGGAGATATTTTTTAATATTTTCATCGACGTTTCGTCTTTATTGTATGACTTCCTCAAGATGATAATTGGAAGAAAAATGTACTGTACTTGCATGACATTTTTCTTCAAATTATCATCCTGATGAAGTCTTAAAATAAAGAAAAAACGTTGATGAATATATAACAAAAATATCTCTTGTTTTCTTTTTCCTTTTTATATAAATGTGTATATATATATATAAATATGTCTATAAATATGTATGTATATATAAATATGTATATATATATATATAAATGTATATATATATAAATATGTATATATATATATATAAATATGTATATATATATATATATAAATATGTATATATATATAAATATGTATATATATATATAAATATGTATATATATATATAAATATGTATATATATATAAATATGTATATATATATATATATAAATATGTATATATATATGTGTATATAAATATGTATATATATGTATATATATAAATATATATATATATATAAATATGTATATATATGTATATATATAAATATATATATATATATAAATATGTATATATATGTATAAATATGCATATGTATATATATATGTATAAATATGCATATGTATATATATATATGTATAAATATGCATATATATATATATATGTATATATATAAATATGTATATATATAAATATGTATATATATGTATATATATGTATAAATAGGTATATATATAAATATGTATATATATATGTATATATATATAAATATGTATATATATGTATATACATATGTATATATAAATATGTATATATATATGTATTTATATGTATATATAAATATGTATATGTATATACATATGTATATATATGTATTTATATGTATATATAAATATGTATATATATGTATATATATATATAAATATGTATATATATGTATATATAAATATGTATATATATGTATATATATATATAAATATGTATATATATGTATATATATATATAAATATGTATATATAAATATGTATATATATATATATAAATATGTATATATATATAAATATGTATATATAAATATGTATATATATATAAATATGTATATATATAAATATATATATATTAATATATATACATATATATATATATATATATATATATATACAGGGGGATTCATAAGTCACTTAGCTATTAATTTTTGAAATTCTAAAGTTAAATAATACGCTAATACAAAACAGAAAGTTTATTCAACAAAGTCATTTATGCAAGTTTAGAAGTGCCGCAAATTTCCAAAATGTTAACCTTCGTTCTGCATGCATAGCTCCATTCTTTTTTGCAAGGAATTTACGACTCTTTAGTAGCATATTTGATTGATTATGGTGTTGTGCGTCTCTGTTGCCTAACAAATAGCAGTAATTAGAGAGTAAGATTACAATTATCAAAAGTTCATAGTATGTTTGTGCTTCATATGGTAATCATTTTAAATAGTGATGTAACTTAGAATCACTCTGTATATATATATATATATATATATATATATATATATATATATATATATATATATATATATATATGTATAATCATATATATAGTATTAGGATACTAAATTAAATTACAGATAAGCGATTTATCGTTTAATAATAATCTATCGTGATAATATAAAGCTCCATATATCAAATAGATACTACACTTTGATATCAGCAAAAATGTCTACTGCCCGGTTAGAATATTGCCGACATTTTATTTCCGATTCATATAAATACACTTCATCGTCGGATAAAATGGGCATCCATCACCTTTTATTTAGAATACAGGAAGCCATAGTTTTCTTCATTCAATCATGGAGAACACTAAAGAGATGAAAGATGAGAATAAAAAAATTGTCTTTGAAAAGAGTTTGTCTTTGAAAATCCATGGATTAAAGATATGAAAGTCCTTGCTCTGAACTTCTGATGTTTTAATAAATATTGTATCTTTACAATGTAATTCTCATATATATATATATATATATATATATATATATATATATATATATATATATATATTATTTTATTTACACAGACATGTACAAAATCTGCGACACTGGCATGTCGATGTTATCGATCAACAGCTTTTATAAACTGAGATCTCATCAGGCAGAGTTAGAATCCGATCTCAACCTTAGATCATATTTAATGAGATATCAGTTTATAATAGCTGTTGATCGATAACATCGACATGCCAGTGTCGCAGATTTTGTACACGTTTGTGTAAATAAAAAATAATCATATATAAATGCTCTATTTGATATTGAGCACTTTTTATAAACCCGGTTGAAATTCTTTGGATTACTACCCTGTGGATGTTTTACTTGGATTATTATATATATATATATATATATATATATATATATATATATATATATATATATATATATATATATATATATATGGTACACGTATTGCATTAGTTTATGTAGATGTAAATCCGTTGAAACTCAAGTGTTTACAAAAAGTGCTCAATAACAAGTAGAGCTGTTCTTAAGTATAAATGTTTATTTATACAAACATTATTGGTTACATATGTGCATACATGTTTCGGTTGCACTTTTCCCAGAAAGTCAACCTCATCAGACTAAGAATTTTCGAGAAATGGATGGATTTGAATAATTTTCTCTCCTAAATAACTCTTTTTAGGATTTCGTATTTTCTATTCCTTATGAATTAGTATCGGATTACCTATTCCACTCGCTGACCTTTTCTGCTAGCGGTTGTCTCTTTTATTACCCTTTATGGCGTCTCCGTCACCTTTTACTGTCCTTATTTTATTGTTCCCTACTTTCTGGCCTATATATATATTATATAGTACACGTATTGCATTAGTTTATGTAGATGTAAATCCGTTAAAACTCAAGTGTTTACAAAAAGTGCTCAATAACAAGTAGAGCTGTTCTTTAGTATAAATGTTTATTTATACAAACATTATTGGTTACATATGTGCATACATGTTTCGGTTGTACTCCTCACAGAGAGTCAACCAAACAATGTCTTCTTTGGTCTGAAGAGTTGACTCTCTGTGAAGAGTACAACCACAACATGTATGCACATATGTAACCAATAATGCTTGTATACATAAAAATTATATATATATATATATATATATATATGAGAGAGAGAGAGGGGATCGAGAAAGATATATATATTGATTTACATATCTGATGAGAGAGCACCACGTTTGAAACGCGTTATAAAATTATTAAATGATAAAATAACAAAATAACAGATAAATGTTGAAAAAAACTTA
>OY744553.1:4251411-4253911 GCA_963556195.1 Sepiola atlantica
TGTAAGATAGATAGATAGATAAATAGATAGATGGATGGATGAATATTTATTATAAATATAATTGTGTCGTTATTGTGGGGGGGGGGGGGATTATTACATAAGAATCGTAAGTTCGTTTTCAGATTATTGCATAGAATTTTTTTTGTTTTTTTCGTTTTTTTCCTCTTCCAATAAAAGTCTTCTTCCCATAATCGCCCACCCAAAACCGAATCTAGGAGAAGGGTTTTATTTTTCCCTCTGACATGGAAATCATTTTCTTTCATCAATCATCCGGTGAACGCTGTCCCTTTTCCCTCCCTCCACCGTACATTGAAGACTTCTCGTGTCTTCTCAGTGCAAATCCGAAATACAAAAAAAAAATGTCGAGAACATTACGAGAACACATCAACTTGGATAATAAATCGAAGGATACATTTGAGGGGGGTGTTATTTTTGGTGATTAAAGAAAGTGGTTTATGAGGGGATCTACGTGGATGTAGATTGATAGATACATAGAAGAGACGGGAATAAATAGATTGCTAATAGATAGATATATATGAACAGACTATATATATACATATATATATATATATACATATATATGTAAAGTGGTGTAATAAAAGCGAACTTTTAGGAAAAGTGGAACCTATTGTGAAGAGTATATAGCTCAATATCCAGGATAGAGCAGGTAGAATAAAGAAGAATGGAAAGGAATTAGAGAAGCAAAAGTCAAATCATAATTCAATTCAATTGCTCAGAGCAAGGAATATTCCGCGTACATATATATATACATATACATACATTATATATATATTCATATATATATACATATACATATATATACATATATATGTATATATACATATACATACATCATATATATATACATATATATGTACATATACATATATATACATATATATGTATATATATACATATACATATATATATACATATATATGTATATATATATATACATATACATATATATATGTATATATACATATACATACATTATATATACATATATATATATATACATACATACATTATATGTATATATATACATATGCATACATTATATATATATGCATATATATATATATATAAAATATGAAACTAAAAGTATACTTTTAGTAGATAGAACCTATAGTGAAATGGTTTAAGTTCAATATACGAGATAGAGCAATTATAAAGATAAATGAAAGAAGATATAATATATATATATATATATATATATATATATATATATATATATATATGATTTTATGAAGGCTTACCAAAGCATTCCTTTCAGGACACCAATGATCACCATTAAAGATATTTTTTCTTACAAATACTATTTATTCAAATTAAATGTTTTTTCCTACACGTGTTTCACTACCACGTGTTTCACTACTGAAACACGTGTAGGAAAAAACATTTAATTTGAATAAATAGTATTTGTAAGAAAAAATATCTTTAATGGTGATCATTAGTGTCCTGAAAGGAATGCTTTGGTAAGCCTTCATAAAATCACATATAAATGCTCTGTACTCTGTAATCGAGTATCATCGAGCTTGTTTTTTATTGGAACAACCCCGGTCTTCACTGAATGATCTATTTTATAAGTGAAAAATCTAAATATATATATATATATATATATATATATATATATATATAAATGACAGAAGAGGGATAAACATGTACGAATGACAAATCTATTTCAACTTCGATTGTTCAATGCAAGGTGTGCTCTGCTCGAAGTGCAGCTGTTGTTGAGAGGGTGCGAAATTTGGTGATGAAGAACGTCGTTCAACCGTGCGGGAAATAAAGAGTCTGCACATTCAATTTTGCGTCATGATTTGCACATGCACAAAGTTGTTGCGAAATTGTTGCCTAAGTTGTTGTCGCAGAAACAAAAAGGACCTCCGTTTTCAAGTTGCACAGGACGTTCTTAAAACCGCCAACACTGATTCTGGGTTTCTGAACATCGTGATAACTGGAGGTGGGTCATGGGTGTACAGGTACGACCCAGAAATGAAAAGACAGTCGTCGCAATGGAAGCATCCTGAGTCTCCAAGGCCAAAAAAGGCCGACAGTTGCGAAGCAAAATTAAGGTGATTCTGACTGTCTTCTTTGATATCCGTGAAATTGTGCATCGCGAATACGCACTGGGCAGTGACAATGGAGTACTATCAAGATGTTCTCCGGCGTCTCCGTGACGTAGTTCGGCGAAAAAAAAGACATGTGGACGGCGAAAAACTGACAACTGCATCATGACAACGCCCCCGCACATTCATCCCAATTTATCTAACATTTATTGGCCAAACATGGAATTCCAGTCATTCAACAACCTCCCTACTCTCCAGACATGGCTCCTTGCGACTTCTGGTTGTTTCGAAAATCGAAGACGCCATTGAAAGGTTCCTGTTTTGAGACTAGAGAAGAGATAATGCGGAGATGAACAGCATTCCAAAAGAACACTTTATGGGGTGTTTCCGGCAGTGGATGGATCGGTGGGCTCAGTGTGTGCAAGCAC
>OY744553.1:4258911-4276411 GCA_963556195.1 Sepiola atlantica
GTATCTAGTAGGCATTCAAGTTATCTCCAGTAGGTATTCAAGTTCTCTCCTAAATATATATATTCTATTTTTTTTTTCATTTTACTTCAGTCGAAGTTCTCAAAAATCAAGGGTTCCCTTTCTGGGGCTAACACTCATATGAGATACATAGATATTCAAATATTCCATTAAAGCTCTCTTCTATTTCTCAAACATTGAGTTAGTAAAGAAGTTAAGAACATTAATTTTCATCTCCCCAATTGACCAATTGATTATGTTATAGTACATCTTTCTTGTGGTCTTTTGATCTTACCAGATTCCAAGACAAGAATTCATCTGGTCTGGTGGAGTATCCAGCTAAGTGCTGTTACTAGAGGCAACATCGTTTGGAGAAAATGCACCATTCCTCGTATAATCTAGTGTGGGGTAACCAGGTCGAGGGGATCTTATTTGGGCTTAGAATACTATGTTATTTTGAATAATTGGTCAGATTTACTTGTAGAGGTAAGTACCCTCATTCCAAGTTGTTCTGACACACCCCTGTACAGAGAAACCTGAGACACTAACCCTAACCCTGTACAGAGAGACCTTAGACACTAACCCTAACCCTTACCCTAACTCTGTACAGAAAGATCTTAGACACTCGAGAACAGTGTCTAGTAGGCATTCAAGTTATCTCCAGTAGGTATTCAAATTCTCTCCTAAATATATATATTCTATATGTTTTTGTTTCATTTTACTTCAGTCGAAGTTCTCAGAAATCAAGGGGCCCTTCCTAAAGCTAACACTTGGATATTCTATTAAAGTTCTCCTTTACTTTTCAAACGTTGAGTTAGTAAAGAAGTTAAGAATATTAATTTTCCCCTTCCCCAATTGACCAGTTAAATATGTTATAGTATATCTTTCTTGTGGTCTCTTGTTCTTAACGGGTATAAGGACAATAATCTATATAGTCTGGTAGAATATCAACCTAAGTGTTATTACTTGAGGTAACATGACTTGGAGAAGATGCCCCATTCCTCGTATGAGCCAGTGTATAGTCGTGTCGAGGGGATCTTATTTGGGCTTTGAATACTATGTTATTTTGAATATTTAGTCAGGGTTTACTTGTAGGGGTAAGTCTCCTCGTGCGAAGTTTTCCTGACAACTCCCTGTACAGAGATATCTTAGACACTTGAGGACAGTGTCTAGTAGGCATTTAAGTTCTCTCCAGTAGGCATTCAAGTTCTCTTCTTAATATATATACTCTCTCTCTCATATATATATATATATATATATATATATATATATATAGGGTGGGCCAAAATAAGGGTCCTATCTTTAAATTTGAATAACTTGAATTTGAATAACTTCCACAAAATAAAAGTTAAACTCACCAAACTTTATGTGTGTGTAGACTGACCCTTCCGAGATTTTTTGAAATAAACAAAACAAATTTTAGCCGAAAAACACTTCTTAAAACTTACAAAAACTAAAGTATTGTTTTTTACACTGTTTTGAGTTTTTTAAGCAAAAATAATGTTTTCTAAATGAGGGTACGTTCCTTAGGGCTAATACGGCTCATGCTTGCTTCGGAAGGGGTCCTTTACTTATTATATAAAAAAAAATAATAATCAATAAATAAAAAAGTTATGAATTTTTAAAAATAGGACCCTTATTTTTGCCCACCCTGTATATATAATGTGTTATTGTATGTGTGCGTTATGTGTATTATGCGTGAATTTATGTGTGAGCATACCTTACACACGCAGATGCGTGCACGTGTAAGTTGTTGTGCTAATTGGACTCAGTTGATCTTGGTGTGAATGTAGTTCATTTTATTCGATTATTGCTGCAATTTTTTATGATCACCATTATAGCTTTTAGGGTGATTCGCATGATGATCGTTTCCGGTGAAAAAATCAATTTTACTTATGAAAAAATCATAGCAACTTTCTTTCATTTGTATGAATATAAACATTTCATAGATTATGTATAGGAGGCGATTCTAATAAACAGGTGTAACGAATATAACCGGATTGAAAGCAAAAAAAAGCAAAAACAAAAGTGAACGTGAAATGATTTTGTCGGGTTTCTTCTCTTTTGTTATTAATATGATTTTTTTTGCCATAATTAGAAATCTTGCTCTCAATGCGGTTTGATGCAAGGTCCATATGACATAATATTTCGGAAAAAATTCTCTTCACGTGTGTGTTTCATCTCAGTTTTTAAAACGTACAACATATATCCGTTGAGATAAATACTGCAGTGAATAAAGTGTACATTTCATGAGATAAAAATGGTAGGTTTGCTTTTTAGGGTTTTCAGTGTTATTCTTATTCTTATTCTTATTCTTATTCTTATTCTAATCCTTATTCTTATTCTTATTCTAATTCGTATTCTAATTCGTATTCTTATTCTTATTCAAATTCTTATTCTTATTCTGATTCTGATTCTGATTCTGATTCTGATTCTTATTCTGATTCTGATTCTGATTCTGATTCTGATTCTTATTCTTATTCTAATTCTAATTCTTATTTTCTTATTTTAATTCTAATTCTAATTCTTATTTTAATTCTAATTCTTATTCTAATTCTAATTCTAATTCTAATTCTTATTTTAATTCTAATTCTTATTTTAATTCTAATTCTAATTCTAATTCTTATTTTAATTCTAATTCTAATTCTTATTTTAATTCTAATTCTAATTCTTATTCTAATTCTAATTCTAATTCTTATTTTAATTCTAATTCTTATTTTAATTCTAATTCTAATTCTTATTCTAATTCTAATTCTTATTTTAATTCTAATTCTAATTCTTATTTTAATTCTAATTCTAATTCTTATTCTAATTCTTATTTTAATTCTAATTCTAATTCTTATTCTAATTCTAATTCTTATTTTAATTCTAATTCTTATTCTAATTCTAATTCTTATTTTAATTCTAATTCTTATTCTAATTCTAATTCTTATTTTAATTCTAATTCTAATTCTTATTCTAATTCTAATTCTAATTCTTATTTTAATTCTAATTCTTATTTTAATTCTAATTCTTATTCTAATTCTAATTCTTATTTTAATTCTAATTCTTATTTTAATTCTAATTCTAATTCTTATTCTAATTCTAATTCTTATTTTAATTCTAATTCTAATTCTTATTCTAATTCTAATTCTAATTCTTATTCTAATTCTAATTCTAATTCTTATTTTAATTCTAATTCTAATTCTTATTCTTATTATATACGGCATAATCACGTTGACCCAACGGTTCTCGTTAGTTGAGCGACATTAAGCCTGGGCAGTACTAAAATGGGTGACAATTTAGGAATACCAGATGCTGTATGTGCCACTGGAATCAAGTAGTGCCGATGTAGAAGAGGTGTGAGTGTGGATTACGCAACCCTTGCTTCACAATACACGCGCAGCCAGCCTTACAGGGGGTATCCATTGTTTCTCAAGACTGAACGCAGGTTATGATGATCATATTCTTATCATTATTATTTATTTGTATTTATTATTATTATTATTACTTTTATTATTATTATTATTATCATTATTACTTTTATTATTATTATTATCATTATTATTATTATTATTACTTTTATTATTATTATTACTTTTATTATCATTATTTGTATTTATTATTATTCCTTTTATTATGATTATTATTATTATTATTATTTTATTTTTATTTTTTATTTGTTTATATATTAAATGTTATATTTTTAATTTATTTAATTTGATTTTTAAGTGCGTACCTTATGTTACATACCTATTTACTCTTTCCCGTCAATACTCCGGACGGTTGTGATGGTTGATTCTGCCGTGCTGTGTTGATTATTCGGTCATTCGTCGGGTTGGTTGTGAGCTGTTAATTTACACACACGTGGCACAAGAGAGAACTGGACTCTGGATTTGGCTTCAACATTTTGGAAACACATATACTTCGACAGGACCCATTGCGTGCGTGGGAGGCAAGACAGTTCATTGGGCTATTTTCGGGCTATTATCCCTACGCCCCACCCCTCTGCTTTCTTACCCGCTTAAATCTCGGCAACCAAAAAAGCCAAAAGACTCTTCAACGGATGTGACGTCGTTTTTACTTCCGCTCTTAGCCCTAGATAGATGGTGGGAGCTATCTTCTACTCTCTGCGTCCTTCCTATGGCCTCTCTCTCCGCAGAATCCTTGGCAATGTTTTCCATGTATTTGCACGAATTTGTCTACGACATAACACCGATAAAAACGAATATTTAACAATTCATGAGAGGGTGCATGATTCCATTACCGTCAACAATACCGGGCTTCCATGAACATATGTATTCAAGTATCTGGGGGGGGGGGGCAAGCATTGCTTCTGGCGGAAGGCTGAACCCTGAGGTCATGACACGCATGAATGTCAAAATAACTGAAGTGCAGAACCATAACTTCAGTGATGTGCGATAAGAAGAGCAGTGACCGGCTGAAATCTAAGATCTATCTCTCAGTTATCCGACCAATTGTGCAAATACATAGAAGACATTACCAAGGATGCTGCAAAGAAAATGAGATCCCCATACCGTGCTAGAAAACTTCTCACACCTGACAGTATCCTATATCTCTACAAAGCCACCATCCGACCAAGCATGGAGTATTGAAGTTACATCTGGGCTGATGCAGCATCAACTAGTGTCTCCCTCTTAGACGTCGCTATTGCGCTGATGTCAGATAATAGCATGGTAAGACATCGCTATTGCGCTGATGTAAAATAAGAGCATGGTGAGTCGTCGCTATTGCGCTGATGTCAGATAAGAGCATGGTGAGTCGTCGCTATTGCGCTGATGTCAGATAAGAGCATGGTGAGTCGTCGCTATTGCGCTGATGTCAGATAAGAGCATGGTGAGTCGTCGCTATTGCGCTGATGTCAGATAAGAGCATGGTGAGTCGTCGCTATTGCGCTGACGTCAGATAAGAGCATGGTGAGTCGTCGCTATTGCGCTGACGTCAGATAAGAGCATGGTGAGTCGTCGCTATTGCGCTGACGTCAGATAAGAGCATGGTGAGTCGTCGCTATTGCGCTGACGTCAGATAAGAGCATGGTGAGCCGTCGCTATTGCGCTGATGTCAGATAAGAGCATGGTGAGCCGTCGCTATTGCGCTGATGTCAGATAAGAGCATGGTGAGTCGTCGCTATTGCGCTGACGTCAGATAAGAGCATGGTGAGTCGTCGCTATTGCGCTGACGTCAGATAAGAGCATGGTGAGTCGTCGCTATTGCGCTGACGTCAGATAAGAGCATGGTGAGCCGTCGCTATTGCGCTGATGTCAGATAAGAGCATGGTGAGTCGTCGCTATTGCGCTGACGTCAGATAAGAGCATGGTGAGTCGTCGCTATTGCGCTGACGTCAGATAAGAGCATGGTGAGTCGTCGCTATTGCGCTGACGTCAGATAAGAGCATGGTGAGTCGTCGCTATTGCGCTGACGTCAGATAAGAGCATGGTGAGTCGTCGCTATTGCGCTGACGTCAGATAAGAGCATGGTGAGTCGTCGCTATTGCGCTGACGTCAGATAAGAGCATGGTGAGCCGTCGCTATTGCGCTGATGTCAGATAAGAGCATGGTGAGCCGTCGCTATTGCGCTGATGTCAGATAAGAGCATGGTGAGTCGTCGCTATTGCGCTGACGTCAGATAAGAGCATGGTGAGTCGTCGCTATTGCGCTGACGTCAGATAAGAGCATGGTGAGTCGTCGCTATTGCGCTGACGTCAGATAAGAGCATGGTGAGCCGTCGCTATTGCGCTGATGTCAGATAAGAGCATGGTGAGTCGTCGCTATTGCGCTGACGTCAGATAAGAGCATGGTGAGTCGTCGCTATTGCGCTGACGTCAGATAAGAGCATGGTGAGCCGTCGCTATTGCGCTGATGTCAGATAAGAGCATGGTGAGTCGTCGCTATTGCGCTGACGTCAGATAAGAGCATGGTGAGTCGTCGCTATTGCGCTGACGTCAGATAAGAGCATGGTGAGCCGTCACTATTGCGCTGATGTCAGATAAGAGCATGGTGAGTCGTCGCTATTGCGCTGATGTCAGATAATAGCATGGTGAGCCGTCGCTATTGCGCTGACGTCAGATAAGAGCATGGTGAGTCGTCGCTATTGCGCTGACGTCAGATAAGAGCATGGTGAGCCGTCACTATTGCGCTGATGTCAGATAAGAGCATGGTGAGTCGTCGCTATTGCGCTGATGTCAGATAATAGCATGGTGAGCCGTCGCTATTGCGCTGACGTCAGATAAGAGCATGGTGAGTCGTCGCTATTGCGCTGATGTAAAATAAGAGCATGGTGAGTCGTCGCTATTGCGCTGATGTCAGATAAGAGCATGGTGAGTCGTCGCTATTGCGCTGACGTCAGATAAGAGCATGGTGAGTCGTCGCTATTGCGCTGATGTAAAATAAGAGCATGGTGAGCCGTCGCTATTGCGCTGATGTCAGATAAGAGCATGGTGAGTCGTCGCTATTGCGCTGACGTCAGATAAGAGCATGGTGAGTCGTCGCTATTGCGCTGACGTCAGATAAGAGCATGGTGAGTCGTCGCTATTGCGCTGACGTCAGATAAGAGCATGGTGAGTCGTCGCTATTGCGCTGACGTCAGATAAGAGCATGGTGAGCCGTCGCTATTGCGCTGATGTCAGATAAGAGCATGGTGAGCCGTCGCTATTGCGCTGATGTCAGATAAGAGCATGGTGAGTCGTCGCTATTGCGCTGACGTCAGATAAGAGCATGGTGAGTCGTCGCTATTGCGCTGACGTCAGATAAGAGCATGGTGAGTCGTCGCTATTGCGCTGACGTCAGATAAGAGCATGGTGAGCCGTCGCTATTGCGCTGATGTCAGATAAGAGCATGGTGAGTCGTCGCTATTGCGCTGACGTCAGATAAGAGCATGGTGAGTCGTCGCTATTGCGCTGACGTCAGATAAGAGCATGGTGAGCCGTCACTATTGCGCTGATGTCAGATAAGAGCATGGTGAGTCGTCGCTATTGCGCTGATGTCAGATAAGAGCATGGTGAGTCGTCGCTATTGCGCTGATGTCAGATAAGAGCATGGTGAGTCGTCGCTATTGCGCTGACGTCAGATAAGAGCATGGTGAGTCGTCGCTATTGCGCTGACGTCAGATAAGAGCATGGTGAGTCGTCGCTATTGCGCTGATGTCAGATAAGAGCATGGTGAGCCGTCGCTATTGCGCTGACGTCAGATAAGAGCATGGTGAGTCGTCGCTATTGCGCTGACGTCAGATAAGAGCATGGTGAGTCGTCACTATTGCGCTGATGTAAAATAAGAGCATGGTGAGTCGTCGCTATTGCGCTGACGTCAGATAAGAGCATGGTGAGTCGTCACTATTGCGCTGATGTAAAATAAGAGCATGGTGAGTCGTCGCTATTGCGCTGATGTCAGATAAGAGCATGGTGAGTCGTCGCTATTGCGCTGACGTCAGATAAGAGCATGGTGAGTCGTCACTATTGCGCTGATGTAAAATAAGAGCATGGTGAGTCGTCGCTATTGCGCTGATGTCAGATAAGAGCATGGTGAGTCGTCGCTATTGCGCTGACGTCAGATAAGAGCATGGTGAGTCGTCACTATTGCGCTGATGTAAAATAAGAGCATGGTGAGTCGTCGCTATTGCGCTGATGTCAGATAAGAGCATGGTGAGTCGTCGCTATTGCGCTGATGTCAGATAAGAGCATGGTGAGTCGTCGCTATTGCGCTGACGTCAGATAAGAGCATGGTGAGTCGTCACTATTGCGCTGACGTCAGATAAGAGCATGGTGAGTCGTCGCTATTGCGCTGACGTCAGATAAGAGCATGGTGAGCCGTCACTATTGCGCTGATGTCAGATAAGAGCATGGTGAGTCGTCGCTATTGCGCTGACGTCAGATAAGAGCATGGTGAGTCGTCACTATTGCGCTGACGTCAGATAAGAGCATGGTGAGCCGTCGCTATTGCGCTGACGTCAGATAAGAGCATGGTGAGTCGTCGCTATTGCGCTGACGTCAGATAAGAGCATGGTGAGTCGTCACTATTGCGCTGATGTAAAATAAGAGCATGGTGAGTCGTCGCTATTGCGCTGACGTCAGATAAGAGCATGGTGAGTCGTCACTATTGCGCTGATGTAAAATAAGAGCATGGTGAGTCGTCGCTATTGCGCTGATGTCAGATAAGAGCATGGTGAGTCGTCGCTATTGCGCTGACGTCAGATAAGAGCATGGTGAGTCGTCACTATTGCGCTGATGTAAAATAAGAGCATGGTGAGTCGTCGCTATTGCGCTGATGTCAGATAAGAGCATGGTGAGTCGTCGCTATTGCGCTGATGTCAGATAAGAGCATGGTGAGTCGTCGCTATTGCGCTGACGTCAGATAAGAGCATGGTGAGTCGTCGCTATTGCGCTGACGTCAGATAAGAGCATGGTGAGCCGTCGCTATTGCGCTGATGTCAGATAAGAGCATGGTGAGTCGTCGCTATTGCGCTGACGTCAGATAAGAGCATGGTGAGCCGTCACTATTGCGCTGATGTCAGATAAAAACATGGTGAGCCGTCCCTATTGCGCTGATGTCAGATAAGAGCATGGTGAGCCGTCGCTATTGCGCTGATGTCAGATAAGAGCATGGTGAGCCGTCGCTATTGCGCTGATGTCAGATAATAGCATGGTGAGTCGTCGCTATTTCGCTGATGTCAGATAAGAGCATAGTGAGCCGTCGCTATTGCGCTGATGTCAGATAAGAGCATGGTGAGCCGTCGCTATTGCGCTGATGTCAGATAAGAGCATAGTGAGCCGTCGCTATTGCGCTGATGTCAGATAAGAGAATGGTGAGTCGTCGCTATTGCGCTGATGTCAGATAAGAGCATGGTGAGCCGTCGCTATTGCGCTGATGTTAGATAAGAGCATGGTGAGCCGTCGCTATTGCGCTGATGTCAGATAAGAGCATGGTGAGCCGTTGCTATTGTGCTGATGTCAGATAAGAGCATGGTGAGCCGTCGCTATTGCGCTGATGTCAGATAAGAGCATGGTGAGCCGTTGCTATTGTGCTGATGTCAGATAAGAGCATGGTGAGCCGTCGCTATTGCGCTGATGTCAGATAAAAACATGGTGAGCCGTCCCTATTGCGCTGATGTCAGATAAGAGCATGGTGAGCCGTCGCTATTGCGCTGATGTCAGATAAGAGCATGGTGAGCCGTCGCTATTGCGCTGATGTCAGATAATAGCATGGTGAGTCGTCGCTATTTCGCTGATGTCAGATAAGAGCATAGTGAGCCGTCGCTATTGCGCTGATGTCAGATAAGAGCATGGTGAGCCGTCGCTATTGCGCTGATGTCAGATAAGAGCATAGTGAGCCGTCGCTATTGCGCTGATGTCAGATAAAAGCATGGTGAGCCGTCGCTATTGCGCTGATGTCAGATAAAAGCATGGTGAGCCGTCGCTATTGCGCTGATGTCAGATAAAAGCATGGTGAGCCGTCGCTATTGCGCTGATGTCAGATAAGAGCATGGTGAGCCGTCGCTATTGCGCTGATGTCAGATAAAAGCATGGTGAGCCGTCGCTATTGCGCTGATGTCAGATAAGAGCATGGTGAGTCGTCGCTATTGCGCTGATGTCAGATAAGAGCATGGTGAGTCGTCGCTATTGCGCTGACGTCAGATAAGAGCATGGTGAGCCGTCACTATTGCGCTGATGTCAGATAAAAACATGGTGAGCCGTCCCTATTGCGCTGATGTCAGATAAGAGCATGGTGAGCCGTCGCTATTGCGCTGATGTCAGATAAGAGCATGGTGAGCCGTCGCTATTGCGCTGATGTCAGATAATAGCATAGTGAGCCGTCGCTATTGCGCTGATGTCAGATAAGAGCATGGTGAGCCGTCGCTATTGCGCTGATGTCAGATAAGAGCATAGTGAGCCGTCGCTATTGCGCTGATGTCAGATAAGAGAATGGTGAGTCGTCGCTATTGCGCTGATGTCAGATAAGAGCATGGTGAGCCGTCGCTATTGCGCTGATGTTAGATAAGAGCATGGTGAGCCGTCGCTATTGCGCTGATGTCAGATAAGAGCATGGTGAGCCGTTGCTATTGTGCTGATGTCAGATAAGAGCATGGTGAGCCGTCGCTATTGCGCTGATGTCAGATAAGAGCATGGTGAGCCGTCGCTATTGCGCTGATGTCAGATAAGAGCATGGTGAGCCGTCGCTATTGCGCTGATGTCAGATAAGAGCATGATGAGTCGTCGCTATTTCGCTGATGTCAGATAAGAGCATGGTGAGTCGTCGCTATTGCGCTGATGTCAGATAAAAGCATGGTGAGTCGTCACTATTGCGCTGACGTCAGATAAGAGCATGGTGAGTCGTCGCTATTGCGCTGATGTCAGATAAGAGCATGGTGAGTCGTCGCTATTGCGCCGACGTCAGTGGTAATTACGAGGCTGCCGAAAGTAAACACAAGGTTAGTCACTTTCTACTCTATTATATAAAACTTAAAAGCCAGCAATTAATAAAATCAATTTCGATAACAGAAAATATTCTATTTTTTTTATTAACTCTAATAATATTATAACCAATCACACAGTTCGCACCAAAACCAACACTAGACATTTAAAATTGCATACTCTGTACTCGATACACTCTCCTTTAAGATCGCTCTGGAAGGAACCGAACGTACTAGGGTACAAACGAGTACGGCAACTTCATCTGCCAGTTCCAGTTGTTAGCCTCACTCAATAAATTTTCGGTAGCGCGCCTCACACGTATTTGCTTGCAACACGCTGAAGAAGAGACGACCTGATGACGAAGGCTCTGGTGTTGATTCTTTCTATATTTTTATCAGGGCGCTGTCATCCAGGTAACTTCGACATTAACACGTTGCCACTGCCGAAATACATGTGTATGTGGTGAAGCAGTTCAAACGTTGTCTGACAGCCCAGCTATGCCATGGTCGAAGATTCCATAGTATCACCTTTGCTATGGATTTTGGCAATCGCTATGTGGCCCCACCTGTGGGAAACTGATTCTAGAAAGAACGGGACGAAACCAATGCCAACAAGTGAATATGGCCGGTCAAAAAATTCGTACCATGTTGATTCATATGTATTTACATTTTTTTTTCTTATCGGTCAGATATGTCATCCAATCTTATATTTTATGAAGAATGACGAGGGGGTCAGATAGGAGTAATTGCACTTGGCATTGAATATTGGACAGAGTCCAAGATTGCTGATATTTTGCGGGCACTATATTTTTTATGACCTCAATTATAGCTGTTAGGCAAAATCTAATCAGAGTCGGTCCGTAATTCATCTTCCGGTATCGGGGGAAGAAATCAATTTGAATAATGCGACAATGACAGCACTTTGCTTCTATTCGAGTTCAAATCACAATTTCTCATAACTTGTTCATATTATGAAGAAAAAAGAAAGGATATCTTAACCAGAATTGGTTTCTTCTTAATTTTAATAGTCAATGTCCGGTCAGATATTAATCAGCCTTTATAAAATCAAACACTCATCCTTAAGATCGCTACCGAAGGAACCGAAAGTATTAGGGTACAAACGAGTACGGCAAATTCATCTGCCAATTCCAGTTGTTAGCCTCACTCAATTTTAATAGTCAATGTCCGGTCAGATATTAATCAGCCTTTATAAAATCAAACACTCTCCCTTAAGATCGCTACGGAAGAAACCGAAAGTACTAGGGTACAAACGAGTACGGCAAATTCATCTGCCAATTCCAGTTGTTAGCCTCACTCAATTTTAATAGTCAATGTCCGGTCAGATATTAATCAGCCTTTATAAAATCAAACACTCTCCCTTAAGATCGCTACGGAAGAAACCGAAAGTATTAGGGTACAAACGAGTACGGCAAATTCATCTGCCAATTCCAGTTGTTAGCCTCACTCAATTTTAATAGTCAATGTCCGGTCAGATATTAATCAGCTTTTATGAAATCAAACCTTTTGTAAATCGGCCATCTTTAGTTTTGAGGTTGTACGCTTCGATTCTGTGGCAGACCGTAAATTAAAAAAACAAACAAAGTGTTGTTTATAATAGTGTCCAAATCTGAAATTATTCATAACCAAAATTAGATCAACTTCTATTAAATTTGTAATAACTAAGCAAAAATAAAATCGTTATAAAATAAAGATCGTTTTCATCGTAACCAACTACACAATAATTATTATCAGTATTCTCTGATGAACTTGCTGCTCTGGTACCCCCACGACGTAAATTGACTGGACCAACCCGACAATCTGCCAAATCCCATCCATACACTGTGGAGGTCCCCAGATGCCGAAGAGCTTTCTACTCCAAAAGCTTTTTTAATCGTGCTGCTGGACTCTGAACCTCCTTCCCTGCTTCCAGCTTTCCTGACGTTACTGACATGCAGAAATTTAAAACTAATGTAAACAGACATCTCGCTGCGCAGATCCCAAGTTAGGTTGACCCCCACCCCCTTCCTTCTCCCCTATTCCTTTCTCAGTAGCCACTTACGTCTACAGTGGCGGCCTGCCTTGTTTGGGGGGAACTATGATAAAAAAAACACCAAAAAGATAAAATCACACACACATACACACATACATACACACAAACACATACACACGCACACATATACACACATACACACACATATGCACACACATACACATACACGTACGTACACACATATACACTCAAACACGCACACATACATACACACATACATACACAGACATATACACACATATACACAAACACACATACACACATATACATACACATACACACACAAATACGCACACATACGTACACACATACACACACACACGAAATAGAGGTTTGAAACGAACATTCTAAAACTCGAGTCTTGTTCTTATTCAAGAACTTTAAACTTTCTCAAACTTTAGTCTTTTAAAATATATTTTGAATCTCTGTAAAATTGTTGATTTATAAACATGTTTTGTTTTTGAACTCATGTTTTATCGCTTCATTCACAAAACCATGTTGTAGAATTGCTACATGATGATGATGATCCATTCACAAAACCATGTTGTAGAATTGCTACATGATGATGCTGATCCATTCACAAAACCATGTTGTAGAATTGCTACATGATGATGCTGATCCATTCACAAAACCATGTTGTAGAATTGCTACATGATGATGATGATCCATTCACAAAACCATGTTGTAGAATTGCTACATGATGATGCTGATCCATTCACAAAACCATGTTGTAGAATTGCTACATGATGATGCTGATCCATTCACAAAACCATGTTGTAGAATTGCTACATGATGATGATGATCCATTCACAAAACCATGTTGTAGAATTGCTACATGATGATGTTGATCCATTCACAAAACCATGTTGTGGAATTGCTACATGATGATGATGATCCATTCACAAAACCATGTTGTAGAATTGCTACATGATGATGATGATCCATTCACAAAACCATGTTGTAGAATTGCTACATGATGATGATGATCCATTCACAAAACCATGTTGTAGAATTCTTACATGATGTTGCTCCAATCTACAAAACCATGTTGTAGAATTGCTACATGATGTTGATCCATTCACAAAACCATGTTGTAGAATTGCTACATGATGATGATGATCCATTCACAAAACCATGTTGTAGAATTGCTACATGATGATGTTGATCCATTCACAAAACCATGTCGTGGAATTGCTACATGATGATGATGATCCATTCACAAAACCATGTTGTAGAATTGCTACATGATGATGATGATCCATTCACAAAACCATGTTGTAGAATTGCTACATGATGATGATGATCCATTCACAAAACCATGTTGTAGAATTCTTACATGATGTTGCTCCAATCTACAAAACCATGTTGTAGAATTGCTACATGATGTTGATCCATTCACAAAACCATGTTGTAGAATTGCTACATGATGTTGCTCCATTCACAAAACCATGTTGTAGAATTGCTACATGATGATGATGATCCATTCACAAAACCATGTTGTAGAATTGCTACATGATGTTGATCCATTCACAAAACCATGTTGTAGAATTGCTACATGATGTTGCTCCATTCACAAAACCATGTTGTAGAATTGCTACATGATGATGATGATCCATTCACAAAACCATGTTGTAGAATTGCTACATGATGATGATGATCCATTCACAAAACCATGTTGTAAAATTGCTACATGATGTTGATCCATTCACAAAACCATGTTGTAGAATTGCTACATGATGATGATGATCCATTCACAAAACCATGTTGTAAAATTGCTACATGATGATCCGTTCATAACGTCCATGTTTTTTATCTATTCATCTCATTCGCCAATTCAGCCATACTTATATTAATGGTCAGCGTTGTTCTTGGCACTTTTCAAAAACGCTACCGTTATCTAAACACACTATCTGAAGCCAGGATGAGTCCCACATGATAATAAAAACCCTCGAGTGCGGAAAGTAACAAATATATCCAGATAATGCCGACCCTTGGCAGATAATCAGGAATATAATAACATTACGTAAACCCAACTGAAACTAATAAAAGGGAGCCCTCCACAGCATGTTCAATGTTTTTTTATAAAAGCGTGATACAACAGACTACTTTACACTGTCAGCAATGACATGATACATTTTTTTTTCAAACTTTAACAATACAGCCAATAGTGTGTTCGGCCTTCTTTCAATTATATCAAATAAAAACTTTTGTAAAAGAAGAAAAATTGCATTTCATGGATTTTTTAAGTCTACTATCTTAGCCATTGTTATTTTTAACACATTCTTTCGAATGATACAAATAGGGATCTGATCCTTTTTATAAAAACATCTTTGAAGATATTTTTTTTTTTTTTTGTGAATCAAAAATAGCTTGGCTGATAAGGTCGTGTATTCAAGACAATCGGACAAAACACGATGAAAACGAGATACAAAGGAATCTGTTTTCTTACGCGAACGCTGGTAACAATAAAGAATGGATCGCTACTCGCCTGCGTCACGTGGTTTCAATTAAAGATGGCGGACACGCCGTGTGAGAAAGTTGCTGATAACAAAAGAAACGTCGCAAGCTTTTTTGTAACCTGTTTTTAAAAAGCGCGCTTCAATTTCGAATCAACGAAAAAAGGGATTTAGAAAATAATGGATTCATTATACTTGCTAAAGGATGGTCTATCCGGCTTCATATTGTCACTAATATATATATATATATATATATATATATATATATATATATATATATATATATATATATATGAAGAGTTCGAACGCAAAACGGGATAAATCCAATTCGTTTAAATTGAGACCTTAAACAATAAAAACACGAGTATATAAAATTTAGACTTCGAATAAAAGCTGATTTAAATTGAAATCAAAAATAAATTATTTCCGTATCATATTTTGTAACAGATAGTTTTTGGGTGTCGCCGAGTGTGGAAGTGCAACACTTTTTGTAGAGACTGTTCCGTGATTTTGAAAATGGCGTTTATCGCGATTTGCATTTCAACTCTTCACACATATATATACATATTGGGAGGAAAAAAAATAAAATGAAATAATGGCCACTAATCCCCCACCTCTTTCTCTTACTACCAGCCACAGTAGTCCTTGCTCACCCCCATCTTTCCACTTCTTCCCCACTCATTTTTTTCTTCAACATTCATTTTTATTCTCCACCAAGTACGGACGTCCACACAGTAGTGGCCATTATTTTATTTTATTTTTTTCCTCCCAATATGTCAACTCTAGATGTATTTGTACTTGCATGACATTTTTCTCTATATTATCATCCTGATGAAGTCTTATAAATAAAGACGAAACGTTGATGTACACATAAAAAACATCCATTTTTTGGTTTTCCTTTTTCATTTTCCCATATATATATATATATATATATATATATATATATATATATATATATATATATATATATATATATACATTTCATGTTAAACTTACATAGCTTAACACTCATCTGATAATTGAACTACACATTTTAATGGAAACTCTCTGCCCTTGTTGACAAAGTAAAAGATATCAGTGGAAATGGCGGAGAGAAATACGTCTCAAATAAGCAGCGCACATCTTCGTCAGGTGCCTTCAAGATGAACACGGAAACATATAAGACATTTTGAAGGAAACTATTTACGTAATCCAAGTGAGTAAATTATTCTCATTTTGACAGTGATAATGTTACTCGATGTTATTATTAGTGATTATCGTCCGTAGTATCGACGGAACATTCAACATCGCGTCTTAGTTGGCCGTGAATATTCGTTAAACCTGCAAGATTGCAGGGTTAAACTCCCGACAACAAAAACCGGAAAGACCCAGACTTTGCATACGAAGTCGGGGAAGGTTTGGACTAGAATGAAACAAAAAATAGCAATTTCACATGCGAAGAAGCAACGTTGTTACTTTCGATCGATGGTTAAGAATGGAGAAGTTTCAAACAGAAATATGACATACGCACATTTTAAACTCGTATGTTGTTATCTATAGCCCCGGGTAACGCCAAATAACCCTGCTAGTCTTATATGTAGGATATATTTTGATTTTCCGGGCAACGCTAGCTGCCTCTGCCAGTCACATGCATTATATAGAACTATTGGAATTTGTTTCCAAGACAAGTTTGTAGAGATGGAAGATAATACAATGGTATTAATTAGCTGTAAATGGCTCTGCCTCTGTTATGTGACTGTGTTTTCCTGGTGGGAGGCGTTCTTTGCTGAGCGCTTGTCGTAATTTTCTGGATGTAGGTCACTGTTGCTTGGAGAGACGCTTCGTTATCTGCTGCGGGGGGTCTTATGTAGCTGTTTCACTTCCTCAGTGGTCAAGTGTTCCTCATCACTTATCATATGGACGTGCGTCTGTGTACGTTCACTGTCCAGGCCGTGATCGTCCGCTCGCTATGCTGGTCCAAAGTTGTTATTTGATTCCGATAGCGGTCTCAGTGTTAATTAGGTGGTCTCAGTCAGTGCTACAACAGAAGAATTCTCCCTTCAAATAACTACTTTTTTAGTCAAACAACAAAGTGTTTGCTTTTTTGCGGGGGGGAGGGCTCTCTATTGAGCAACATATGGTACTGGTAAAGCTTTTGAACCTGAGAAAAACCGACTAGGTTAGGGTTAGCTTAGGTTTGGTTTAGGGTTATGTTAGGATCAGTTAAGAGTTATGTTAGGGTTAGGTTAGGGTTATGTTAGGGTTAGTTAAGAGTTATGTTAGGGTTATGTTAGGGTTATGTTAGGATTAGTTAAAAGTTATGTTATGGTTAGTTTAGGGTTATGTTAGGGTTAGGTTAGGGTTATGTTAGGATCAGTTAAGAGTTATGTTAGGGTTAAGTTAGAGTTATGTTACGGTTATGTTAGGATTAGTTAAAAGTTATATTAGGGTTAGGTTAGGGTTATGTTAGAGTTATGTCAGGATTAAATAAGAATTATGTTAGGGTTATGTTAGGGTTAGGTTAGAGTTATGTTAGGATTAGTTAAGAGTTATGTTAGGGTTAGGTTAGGGTTAGGTTAGAGTTATGTTAGGATTAGTTAAGAGTTATGTTAGGGTT
>OY744553.1:4281411-4288911 GCA_963556195.1 Sepiola atlantica
AGGGTTAAGATGATAATTCATATACACTAAATGTACAAAAGCAAGGAAATTCCCACATTTTTACACTTTTATTGTCATTAAGGGTATGCGAGCACAACAGGGCTATGTATTTTACTGGTAGGAATTTTTCTTCAGCGCACCTCACACACTTCATCCACTCATGCATAGAGATTTATACTGTAGTGATGTGATAATGAAATGGTTTGGTTGATATGTAGTTATACCCTTAATGACAATAAAAGTGTAAACATTTGGGAATTTCCATGCTTTTGTAAATTTAGTGTATATGAATTTTCATCTTAACCCTATTAAGGGCATATACTTGCATTTTTCATGGAATGTCACTACTTTTGTAAAGGCTATGCCTCAATACAATGGTCATTTTTTAGGTTTTTTGGAATTTTCTGGAAAACTAAGGTATATGGTAAACTGAAATTAAAATGCCATCAACTAGAGCCTAGAACCTCTATCTCTGCCAAAAATCAGCTGAATCCATGAAATAGTTGATGAGATAAAAGGTGGCACATACGTACGTACGTATACACGGATAACACAAAATCATGCCTGACCTTTCTGGATCTCTGGGTTGCCTTGACTAATGATGCTGAAATTCTACACACTTATAGAACCTATTAAAAAAAAATTTTGTGCAAAGTTTTAACTAATTTGGTTTCTTTGTTTTTGAGTTATGATTGTTCAAAGAAATGAGATTTCCAGCATAGGCCATTCTTGAAGTCTATTAAGGGATAGAGCGCTCTCGCGCCTCGATTGATTATCATATAGATAACTAGTAGAGGGCTCGTTTTCAGTGTATATGAAAGCAACCGCTTGAATCTGGGAAACAAAATTGTAATCAAAATAATCTATTTGAGATGAAAGACTCATCTCAAATTCCAAATGTTACCTAATTACTCCCGGTCAAAGCCGGAGAGATTTACTAGTATACTCTTATGTTTACTCATTTCTTTGTTTTTTTTAATTTCAGATAGAAAACAGACCTACGGATTATGATATAGTCTTCTTGGCACTTCCGGTGTTTGGATATCCAAGTAAGTAATTATCTCCTTAACGTTAATCTCTTTCTTAGCCTTCCCTTCTATAAAAGGGTTGCTAAGGTCTTCGCCGTTTTTTAAATGTCAGTTTTATTTTAACATTAAAAGGTTTGTGTTGGTATAATAAATACCGATAACGAACATTAGATCTATCGGCTCACTATATTCAGTATATACTGTCCAACAAGAGAATGAACTCTTTTATGTAGAAGTACACAAAATAGACTCGCCGCTCATAAAATCGTTAATAAAATTCAGAATCCAACCGCGGACGAACAACTTGTGTGTGTTAAGTTCGAATTTCGTCGGTTTCATATGAGGATATGGCAACCTACATGGGGTCTTTTCCTGAAAGTACTTGATTATATATATATATTTTTAACTGGAGAAGCCAATGCTATTTATACGTCGAACCATGTTGATTAATACGAATTTATGATTTTTATTTTAGGTTTGTCTCAATAAAAAATGTCCCTCAATCGTTCTGTCACACTTAAGTTTGAAACAACATTTTTGTCGGTCTGTCACACTTAAGTGTAAATAAAATGTTAGCCCATCTGTCACATTTAAGATTAGAATAGCACTTTTGTCGGTCTGTCACGGTTAAATTTGAAATAGCATTTATTTTGGTCTGTCAAGCTTAAGTTTTAAATAGCATTTTCGTTGGTCTGTCATGCTTAAGTTTTAAATAGCATTTTCGTTCGTCTGTCATGCTTAAGTTTGAAATAGCATTTTCGTTGGTCTGTCATTCTTAAGTTTGAAATATCATTTTCGTTGATCTGTCACGCTTAAGTTTGAAATAGCATTTTCGTTGGTCTGTCATTCTTAAGTTTTAAATAATATTTTCGTTCGTCTGTCATTCTTAAGTTTTAAATATCATTTTCGTTGGTCTGTCATTCTTAAGTTTTAAATAGCATTTTCATTGGTCTGTCATTCTTAAGTTTTAAATAGCATTTTCGTTCGTCTGTCACGCTTAAGTTTGAAATACCATTTTCGTTCGTCTGTAATGCTTAAGTTTGAAATAGCATTTTCGTTGGTCTGTCATTCTTAAATTTGAAATAGCATTTTCGTTGATCTGTCATTCTTATGTTTGAAATATCATTTTCGTTGGTCTGTCACGCTTAAGTTTGAAATAGCATTTTCGTTGGTCTGTCACGATTAAGACTTAAATAGCATTTTTCTCTGTCTGTCACGTCACATATTTGCGGGATTCGAAACAAGACTTTTCTTTTTTCGTAATCTCCGACGAATGAACATTTATGAAAAAAAATGTATGATTCAATGTTTTCTCTCCAAATTATTTACCTGAGGAGGTCAGACACAAGGTCAAGTATTTTTATTTACCTCCTCTTCAGGAAGGCTAAACACAAGATCAGGTGTGGGTAGCCAGCACACTAGGATTAGCGCGCTCTGGCCTACTAAAAATACCTGAGCAGCTCCTTTGGCATTCCCCGGTAGTGACGCTCCAGACGATTAGCAATAAACTAACACCTTATCACAGAGTAGGTAAAGCCTGGGAGGGTGGACCCCCTAGTACTGTACAGGGCAATACCTATGACCGGCGGGATCAAGGCGCGAAGGCCAAGACGGTACCGGTTTATAGAGTGCAGCATCCATCGAAACAGATAATACACTCTGATCTTATCCAAAAGGCAAATTACAAGTAAAATACTAGGGTAGACTGGGGTATAATTTGTTATTAGATATACTAGTTTTATTAGTGTCATCGTATATCAATGACTAAGATTATACTTGCAACAAACCAATTCTAAGTATCCATGGAAAAACATATGTGTACATGTCCGTCTAGGTTTTATATTTATCGAAAAATAACTATTTCTGGAGAGAGATTGGTAATCATTATTCTTTAATTTGTGACGTATATAAGAAGAAACAATTTATTTAAAATGTTTTAAAAGGAATGTGGTTTGAAATTCTGACAACGACTGCAAAACAATAGACACGGGTAGAAAACTATTTCTGGAGAGAGATTGGTAATCACTATTCTTTAATTTGTGACGTATATAAGAAGAAACAATTTATTTAAAATGTTTTAAAAGGAATGTGATTTGAAATTCTGACAATGACTGCAAAACAACAGACACGGGTAGAAAACTATTTCTGGAGAGAGATTGGTAATCACTATTCTTTCATTTGTGACGTATATAAGAAGAAACAATTTATTAAAAATGTTTTAAAAGGAATGTGGTTTGAAATTCTGACAACGACTGCAAAACAATAGACACGGGTAGAAAACTATTTCTGGAGAGAGATTGGTAATCACTATTCTTTAATTTGTGACGCATATAAGAAGAAACAATTTATTAAAATGTTTTAAAAGGAATGTGGTTTGACATTCTGACAACGAATGCAAAACAATAGACACGGGTAGAAAACTATTTCTGGAGAGAGATTGGTAATCACTATTCTTTAATTTGTGACGTATATAAGAAGAAACAATTTATTAAAATGTTTTAAAATGAATGTGGTTTGAAATTCTGACAGCGACTGCAAAACAATAGACACGGGTAAAAAACTATTTCTGGAGAGAGATTGGTAATCACTATTCTTTAATTTGTGACGTATATAAGAAGAAACAATTTATTTAAAATGTTTTAAAAGGGAATGTGGTTTGAAATTCTGACAACGACTGCAAAACAACAGACACGGGTAGAAAACTATTTTCGGAGAGAGATTGGTAATCACTATTCTTTAATTTGTGACGTATATAAGAAGAAACAATTTATTAAAATGTTTTAAAATGAATGTTGTTTGACATTCTGACAACGACTGCAAAACAATAGACACGGGTAGAAAACTATTTCTGGAGAGAGATTGGTAATAACTATTCTTTAATTTGTGACGTATATAAGAAGAAACAATTTATTTAAAATGTTTTAAAAGGAATGTGATTTGACATTCTGACAAAGACTGTAAAACAATAGATACGGGTAGAAAACTATTTCTGGAGAGAGATTGGTAACCACTATTCTTTAATTTGTTACGTATATAAGAAGAAACAATTGAAAAGAGACGTAAGATTACTTCGTAAAAATATTTTTAAAAGGAATGTGGTTTGAAATTTTGACATCGACTGTAAAACAACAGACACGGGTAGAAAACTATTTCTGGAGAAATCATCATGTCTTTATCTGTGACGTGAATAAGAATAAACAATTGACCAAAGAAGTAATATAGCTTCATGGACATATTTTAAAAGTAATATAGTTTGAAATTCTGACAGACTGCAAAACAATGGACACTGGTGGAAATTATTTCTGGATAGAGATTGGAAATCACGATTCCTTTATCTCTGACTTGAATAAGACACTATTAACAAAAGAAGTAATATAGTTTCATAAAATATGTTTTAAGGGATGTGGTTTGAAATTCTGACAAAGACTGCAAAACAATGGCCACCGGTGGAAAACTATTTATGGAGAGAGATTATAAAGTCACACTTCTTTTATCTGTGACGTGAATAAGACACTATTAACAAAAGAAGTAATATAGTTTCATAAAAATATGTTTTTACGAAATGTGATCTGACAAAGACTGCAAAACAATGGGCACTGGTGGAAAAAAAATTCTGGAGAGAGATTGGAAATCATGATTCCTTTATCTGTGACGTGAATAAGAAACTATTAACAATAGAAGTAATATATATTTTCATAAAAATATTTCAAAAGGAATGTGGTTAGAAATTCTGACAAAGACTGTAAAATAATTGACATTGGTAGAAAATTATGTAAATCGACATAAACAAGTATAAAGAAAAAAACTGGCGGGCCGGGGAAGAAGAGAGTCTGCTAGAAACAAATACAGATGCAGAGGATCAGAGTTTGCGCAAATTTTCAGGGACTGTTTGTTCATTTGAGGAATAATAAATGAAGAATAAAATATTATTTTAATTTAAAATTATCATCATCTTATTATTTAATTCAGGGGTAATAACTCTGCTCACAGGATAAAAAAGTGTAAATTGAGTTATTTCCCTTGTACGCTGAATAACGGATTTATCACTTATTCTTAGAGATGTTCTGGTGACGCCGATGTAACTCGAATAATGTGACCAAATTTGGATGACTGATGTCTTTAGTTTATAACTATTCTACGCGGTCTCGTGCGCGCAATAATCGCGTGAAATTACCCGGAATTATATTAATTAATTAGTCTAGTAAAAATGTTTGTTTTATTTCAATTAGATGTGCTTGTTTTGTTGCCAAAGGAATCGATTTCGGGGACAAAATGAGCGAAAATTTACACAAAACAGAGACAGACAAAATCTAATTTTTTGAGACGAATAACATTTTCCAATTTCTAAAAGTTAATTACAACGACTGAAACAGACGCACAAAAGATATTTGATATCTTGCGAAAGATAAATCAATAAAAATTAATTTCATTCATCTTTTCAATGCGAAGTCAAACAAAGAAGCTCAATAAGTTAAATTCTAAGTTATGACTAATTTTACTCTAGAACTGAAGCTGAAATTTCTATAATAAATGCAAACAAATCATACATACTTCTGCAATACCGACAGACATTTTTTTATAATAAATGTTTTCTTCTTTCTTTTCTCTCTTTTTTTTGCTCTTCTTTTTCTTTTTCTTTTTTATTTAATATGTGGCCCTTCATCGGTGGGTTCAAATATTAGATATAAAAAATTAAAAATAAATTAAATAAGTAGTTAAAAAAATTTTTTTTAAATCAGTTATAGTTTTAGTTTTATTACATTCGCTGCGGATATTAATATTTACTGCGTTATGAGCAATATTGCCATCCACACGTTTTTTTTAGATTTGAAACACCTACCATTGGACAAAGAGGTCTTCCTCGAAATATATTATGGAACACGGTCACACAGATTAGATCAGTGTTGAAGTTTTGCCTAATCAAGTAAGATTTGCTATATAGGAAAAAATGAATAAAGTTTTTTTTTTGAAAAAGTATATAATAAATATCCCTCAACGCCGACATACTTCAATTTCTTGCATTGTGATAGCCTTCTAATACTCATATATATATATATATATATATATATATATATATATATATAAATTCCCGAAACAGTTTTTCATGGTAAACAACTGATGATCCCTTAAATAATGTTAGAAGCAAACTAATATAATAGCTGTAAAAGTTAAATTGACTTACATGAATGATTTTCCACTGAACGACTGGAGACTTAAGGTTTTTTGTTTGTTTTTTTTATATAGTTTCCATGGTTCAGAAACTTCCAAGACTATATATATATATATATATATATATATATATATATATATATATATATATATATCTTTATTATAATATTTAATGTTTAAACGTATAATATTATAAGGTGATACGATGTATTGCGTATATAATATATACAGTAGAAAATAACGCCGATTCAAAACATTACTAGCGAACCATTACTGGGAACTCAAAGAAAGTAGACGCTCACCAACAATTAAATGTAAATAGTACGCTACGCAAGTACGTGTAGATATTTAGACTAGCCGTGTAGTGTGTTTTTGAACTTTTCAATTTTAAAGAAACTAAAACTTACAAAACCGTAGAGGTGAAATAGCAATAAATTGTAGGAATAAACTTTACTTTAGGATAACTACATACACAACAAATAAATACATAAATAAAAATAAATAAATAAAAATCTAAAGATGATGTAACGGACTTTAATCCAAATCGGAATAAGGATTCGAGACACAAGGTTTAATAGCATTATATTTTGATTTTTATCTTCGCAAAGGGAAATACAAGTGATGCAAAACTTCTGTCCGGGAAGCTAAGTATAGCCGTCATGATTCGGGGATTCTTCTAGATATATATATATATATATATATATATATATATATATATATATATATATATATACGTGTTAAAGCGAATAATTTTGGTAAGAAATCCAAGTAAGAGAGCTCAATGTAGAAAACTGAGCAAGAATAGATTGTAGAAAGAAAAAATTCACTAACACATTGCAGCTGTCAGCATTTACAATTTATTCTGACTTTTCATTCTCCTCAGCATGCTATATTATATTATATTTCTTTTTTGGCTAGTCAATATTTCTTTTTCTGTCATTTCCAATATGTTCTGAAGAGACTAGAAAGTCGAAATAAATTATAAATGCTGACAGTTACTATGTGTTTGTGAATTTTTTTTTGTATATATATATATATATATATATATATAATGTATATGCAAACATTGTTAAAAATAACATAATTCGTCTGTTTAATTATAACTTTTTTTTCAATTTTTCTAATGGTCTTTTTTGTATTAATATAAAAAAATAATAAATGTTTCATAGGTTTCACAGGTTTCTCGAACGTTTTCGATTCTTAGTCGAATCATCTTCAAGTGTCAAATACAAATGAACAAAAAAAAACTGGAAAATGAAGCGAATTTAAAACAGAAAGCGGAGAAACGCGCAGGAAGGTTTTA
>OY744553.1:4293911-4295258 GCA_963556195.1 Sepiola atlantica
ATGTCCGTAAAAAAACTACTTTTAAATCATCATAATACAGGGTGGGCAAAATAAGGGTCCTATTTTTAAAAATTCATAACTTTTTTATTTATTGATTTTTTTTTTTTTTTTTTTTAGAATAAGTAAAGGACCCCTTCCGAAGCAAGCATGAGCCGTATTAGCCCTAAGGAACGTACCCTCATTTAGAAAACATTATTTTTGCTTAAAAAACTCAAAACAGTGTAAAAAACAATACTTTAGTTTTTGTAAGTTTTAAGAAGTGTTTTTCGGCTAAAATTTTTTTGTTTATTTCAAAAGATCTCGGAAGGGTCAGTCTACACACACATAAAGTTTGGTGAGTTTAACTTTTATTTTGTGGAAGTTATTCAAATTCAAGTTATTCAAATTTAAAGATAGGACCCTTATTTTGGCCCACCCTGTACTTTAAGAAATAAAGTAAATAAATAAATATTTAATAGCTCCCTTCGGTATTTTGGAATAATGTCTAAGTAACTGTAAGATATCATCGTTGTGAGTAACAAATTCCCCCCCCCTTAGTTTCGCATTTAATTAGAAACTTACTACTTAAGTTAAGAATTCTGGGAAATTAAACTTATCTTAGTATTGATGCAAACGATTTATTAATAAATACTATATATCTTCCACAAAAATACCAAAGAATAACAATTTTAATAGTTGCTTAAATGGACGGCTGACATTATGAAACTAGCTCTAAACTGTTGAACTTAAATAAGTGTCGTATCAAAATGACCTAAATAGACATTGATGTAACTTTAGTAAGAGAAAATTATCCTGAAGTGAATTAGAATTTTTATAAATAAATTATAGAACTTATTAACTATTTTAAGAAATATTACTGAATTAAAATTTATAATTGTTCACACAACTTTTAGGATGCACTAGCTTTGAACGAAAAATTCAAAATGGCGTATTAGTGGGTTCCCCCACGTGTGAGTTTTTTCTCTCTTTTTCTTTGTTTTTTGTTTGGTTTCACCCAAAAATAAACCACTGTATAGTGTAGGTCTTTTCAAGACACTTTAATACAAACAATAAAAGGTATACTAATATCGTCATACATTCCCAACGCATTAAAATACTCTTGTCATTTTCAAGGTGGATACAAGTAAATCCCCTATACAACACAATAGGTATCACTAACAGGTTTACATCTTATTAATTGGACCTTTGCGAGTAACAATGACTTGTTATGAATCAATTTTCTTACAATATCATTCAGCATCATTAAACTTATGTGCGCAAGTGTAAAGGATCCATTGGAAAACTGGATACACATAATGTATCTTGCCTCATTTACAAATGGAGGCTGGAGATCTCACGCCTTACTGT
>OY744553.1:4302958-4305458 GCA_963556195.1 Sepiola atlantica
TATTTAGTGAGATTGAACTATTATATTCTCAACTAAAAAGTAATTTGCCTATCTCCGCTGAAGAATTAACGAGATTTAAAATCCAGTAAATCGAATTCGGTCGGAGACTTTCTGCCATACGTACTGAATCAAGTGATTGTATTTGGCAGAGAAATTATTTTGAAACAGCGAAATTACTAACGTCGAACTCTGATATTTATCTCACTCGTCAAACAAAGGATCATCCGTTGCTATCCTGAACAACGTTAATTATCTCTCGAAAATGTGTTACATTTTCGATGATAAAAATAATTTTTTCATGCATAGAAATGAAATCCTAAAGAAAGGCTTTTTCAACTTTATAAAAAAAAAGAGATTTAGAGATAAGATCGGCTAGTATGTATAACGCTCCCAAGGTTCACAGACCCAACATTCCTTTGCGGAATCTGGTGAAATTACCGATATATTTCTTACCAATCGATATCCGATCAAGATCATAAAAAGCACCATTGCACGCAAAGTTACTACATTCCATATTGAAAAAAAATATTGGCCCGTAACGGTGTCTTATATATTTGAAACATCATGGTTACGTCCCGACGGCCTTTATATTATCAAAAGGATTCCATCTTCTACTCAACGCTGTTTTCCAGCAACCATGCCAAGAGTAGTCGACACAACTCGAACCTTTTTCTCTTCTGCCAGTAATGATGTTTTGCCAGCCATTCAAAAGAATTATGTTGTTTATAAATGCCTATGCCAATGTGGAGCTGATTAAATTGGCAAAACATCCCAAAGGTTAGAAATGAGAATGGCTCAACACGTACAACGTGATTTTTCCTTTTACATAAGGTTTCGAGATCATCCGCGACCTTTCAAGTACATGAATCTGCCATCGATAATCAACTGGTTAGTATAAATATTTGTTCTGACCAGTATTCCGATGGGTGGGTTTCTGTTTTACACACTGCTAGGTCGAACCATCATCTCAATATTATTGATTCGTTTGTTATTTACAATTCTCGACCTAGCCTGTATAAACAAACAATTTTGAAACATCAGTTGGAGATCTTCCACGATTCAAATCCCCCATAATGTGTAGAGATCCCTCTTTCTTCTCTCAATTGATTTCGCCAACGTAAACAGTTTTCCCTCATTTCTTATCCGATGTTCTTAGTTTTTTATTTATCATTCTAGTGATTCCTCTTAGAGCGTTAAGGAAAATTTGATCAATAAATAATGAATCCTTTGTTATTTATCTAACCATTTTGTGGCAATAGAAATCTACTTACACACACATATATATATATGTATATATATATATATATATATATATATATATATGATTATTTTTATTTACACAGACATGTACAAAATCTGCGACACTGGCATGTCGATGTTATCGATCAACAGCTATAATAAACTGAGATCTTATCAGGAAGAGTTAGAATTCGATCTTAACCTCATATCATATTTTGAAAGAATGAAATGGAGAAAAAAAATTAATTTTAAAATTTGGAAAGTCACGTGGTTGGGACCGTTAAGAATCAAAATCAAAAATATAAAAATATATAAAAAAATAAATATAAAATATAAAAAATATAAAATATAAAATAAAATAAAGTAAAGTAAAATAAAGTGAAAAGAGAGATATATACTAAAAAGGGTCGAATAGATAGATAGATAGATAGATAGATAGATAGATAGATAGAGATAAAATGAGGTCATTTACGATCGGGGAAACAAGATACATGCGATGGGACGTGACAAAAAATCCGTCTAGGGTTTTTTTAACCCCAGACCGACTCTGGCAAACGGCAAAAGTTTACATCAGCGATAGTAATTAGTAGTATGTATATATATATATATATATATGTATATATATATATATATATATATATATATGAGAAGAATGTTGTAGTTCGCTTGGAGCATTGTGTATAGAGTAAGAATATTATTTTTTTGAAGGCGATAACAATGCGTGTTAGAGTGACACATACGACACGTGGAATCGTAAAAACAAAACAAAGTGACAATATTGAAAAGTCAATAATTTTCAAAATTTTTTTTTTATTTACCAGTGTATCGTGACCGTGGTGTTGGGTTGGAGTGTGTCCTTTTCATTTAATTTTCGAGGGTATCCCTCATCCTCAGAATAAAATAAATACTACCACTCGTTGGAGTGTGTTTTTTTTTTTGCCAAAAGCCGGGGCCGGAAATGTTGGTTTGTTTTTAGTAGTAGGTCCGGAGAAGTTTCTTATTTATTTTTTATAAATTATTATTTGCTATTTTAACCGTTGCTGTTTATTTTGTTAGTAATTATACTGAGTAATTTATTTTTATTTATTTATTTATTTATTATTTTTTTTATATAACGTTGTTTGTTTTGTTAATAATATACTGAATAATCGTTATCTCGGTGGCAGGGGCTGATAACTCGTGGTAGTCAAGCTTTGTTTGTGGGAGTTATGCCCCTTTAGTAATTTCGTTCTATAAATTTGTTTACCGTGTGTGTGGTGTA